>CM070510.1:44982916-45297194 GCA_036346375.1 Guadua angustifolia
AATATACTAATGTAGCAATCGAGGGGTGGTGAATGATTGCGCGAAGCTAAAATCAAATTTTCAAACTTTTCAAACACCCCAATTGAAACTCAAATTGCTTGAAAATCAGTTTATGCGATTGGAAACAAATAGACCGATCTGGCGACCGATAGAGAGCACTTGGGCGACGATGAGGATACTTAGGCGACGGTTTGGGCACTGGGCGACCGATAAATCACTGAAGCGGCGATAGGACACAGGCGACGGTTTGGGCACTTGGGCAAGCGATGAGGACACACAGGCGACCAGTTTGGGCACTTGGGCGGCGCATGAGGGCGGTTTGGGCGACCACGCGCGCCTTGTTGGGCGACCACGCACCTTTGTTGGCCCAACATGACCAAAAATAACTCTTGCTGCGCATGCAAGAACAGAGATTGAATACAACTCCACTTCCAACATGGAAAGAGTTCGTATCTATCTCAACTTGACCCAACATGGCCAAAACCAAAACCTTTCACGCATGATCGGCCCTGCTTTGCACATACGTGACTAACCGACCTTCACATGCATGTTCTCTAGCCCGAGCGTCCCGCATGACATCCTTGATCACCAAGACCTCGATTCCTCCACGAACCTAGTCTCGAACCTCGGTTCTTCCATGAACCTAGTTCGGTCCCGTCGCCGACCACGTTAGCCCTCGAGCAACACACACATGAAGTAACAAACAACGCGTCCGAGCACAAGTCCACGACTTGACTCAACATCAATCCATGCAACCACTCACATGAGTGCATTGCATCAAGCAAACTCCATCATGCTATCACCAGCATGATAATCATCTCAACATAGCACATGCACAAGCACCACACATGCCATAACCAAAATCACTTTACAATGCCAATTTCACCATTCAACCAATTTTTCATCACATGATCTCACAATCTCCCCCTTGATGAAAATATTGGCAACACCATTTGGAAATGAACATTGGCATTCACCTCACAATGGCAACACCATTTTTAAAAGAAGTAAAGTGACCAAAAGAAGAAGAACAAAAATCTCCCCCTATCTAAAAAGAAATCTCCTCCTATCAAAAAGAAAGACTCCCCCTAACAGAAAGAAGAAATGTGTGTGTGAATGTGCAATGTGTGACCAAAGATTTCTCCCCTTTTGATTCCAAAATTTCTCCCCTTTTGACAATGGATTCATCAAGAATGCAAAAAAAAAGCAAAAGAGAAACTTCTCCCCCTTTTTGTTGATGTTTTCTTTTTTTTATATATATATACTGAGCATTATGAATCATGCACAAATGTAACAACTTGATCACCAAGTCATGCTATTAACGATGTTGCACCTCAAATCTACACATAAACAATGTAGAGTAAGCATAACTAAAATCAAGTACTATTAACGATTTTTTGCATGGCATGATCTCCCTTTCTCAACAATCTTAAAACCTGAAAACATTGAATTTTTGTGCACTTTATTTGTGCTTTGAAAACTTGATTCATTACTTTGATTACAACAATAACAATTGTAAGGAATTACATGCACCATCAGCCTTACTTTTCAACCATGCCAAGCAATCACGAGCTTAAGGTTTCATGGTTTCGGTCATACACAACTTCTTCCAAGTTCATATCATAGTGCAATGATAAGCAGTCTCGTAAAGAAGAAGTGCGACAGTACATAACCTTGATCTTACTTTTATCAACAATCACTTTTTGAGCTTTAGCACTCAACTTTCATATTTAGCACTTTTTGAGCAGGATCAAGATAGCCAAGAAAGTTCAACCATGACAAGATTTAATTTAAGTTGTCATTCCATTTAAAAAGTCATGACATAAACTACACCATATATGTATAAACAGGAAGTTGCAAAGACCTTGTAGCATAAACATGGCTTCAAATGACATATGTGTGTGAAATACAATGCTCAGTACTTTTACTTTTTTTTGTTTTTCATTAAGAAACACATGAAATAAAAAGCATGTTACACAATATTACAAAAACTTCAACGAACTCCCCCTCAAAACAACCATCTTAAAAAAACTTTCTACAAAATTGTCACCTGAAGGGAATTATTTTAAAAACAAAAGACTGAAAGAACAAACCTCCCAAAAAGACAACCAAAAGGAATTTTCACCAATAACCAATAACTCCCCCTCAAATGGATAACCAATGAGATCGACAGAGAGGAGATGATGATATACATGTGCTTGAGTTATCATGGTATGTTCAATTAAGCATAAGCATGAATCATGATAAGTGAATTCAAAGCATGAAAGGCATGATATAAAATATAACATTATTGAACATGCTAGGGAATACAAATGAGCATATGTACAAACATCTCATCTAATGTCACAATTAGATATCTGTGAGTGTAAAAGACATGAGTGTAAAAATAGCTCACAATGTAGATGAATAATTATTGCACATGCCTCTTGAAAACCATCTCAAGGGTGAGAACTATCCAAATCTTGATCCTATCTTGCAAAGACCAAGATCCACTAAGCTACGTTCTCCAACCCATTCACGAAAACCTACATAGCACAAGAAGATGTCGAGGCCTCGGTACTGGGGTTAGAAATAAAGCATTTAGGAATCCAGTACTGAGACACACGACGAGTAGACACAACACGAGTATGCTTGCTCTCACAATCAGATTTGCCCTTTCTCGTGTTTCTTGCAACAAAAGGTGTTTCCATCACCCTAGGCACAACACGAGTATGCTTGTTCACAAAATCAGATTTGCCCTTTCCCGTGTTTCTTGCAACAAGAGGTGTTTGCATCACCCTAGGCACAAAATGAGGAGTAAAATGTGCCTTCCTGAAATTAGACCTAGCCTTAGTCTTCTCTTTCTTTTGCTGTTTGGCTAGCCTAAAGCAAAAATCTACTAAATGTCCATCTTTACCACAATGAGTGCAAGTGTACTTAACATGATGTTTAGCTTTAGGAACAGAAGTAACATTTGCATTCACCATAGTAGAAGATAACACACCAGCAGACTTGAAAACAGTTTTCTTAGGCTCATTGACAATTTCGAATTTTCCACTTTCAAGTGTCTTCTAGCAGTTGGAGTATGTGATTTATGATGAGCATAAGAATCAAAACCTAAACCTTTGTGATGAGTCTTGACTTTTGATTGATCCAAAATCATGTTTAGGTTTTTCTTTCGATGAGTGAACCGTTCTAAAGATTTTTCCAAGTAATCAACCTTTGAGAAAAAGTTAAGCAATTATTACATGGAGCGTCCACTTTTCCTTTTTGTTTTGCGACAAGTTGAACATGAAAGAACCTCACGAGTAAGCATAGCATCTGTCATTTGAGAAACCCTAGCATTTGCATCATGCAACTTCAATTCGATATAGCACATTTAAAACAATGAGTTGTATCATGCAAATCAACAGTTGAACGACTAAGCGTTTTTAACATGTTTCTCATTTTCTTTCTTTTCAGCATTGACTTGTTCTAACAAAGAAACATGTTCTTTCCTAAGCACAGATAAGCTCACTCAGAATTAAGTCACATGATTTGCAAGCATCATCATCGAGAATCAAAGATTTAAGTCTAGCAATTTCAGCATTCAAAGATTCCACAAGAACATCATGTTTCTTAATCTTCTTATCGCGTTTGTCTAGCAATTTTCCAAGACGAACAACAGCAATAGTTAATTCATCGTAAGAAGGTTCTACCTCATTGCAATCGCTGTCATGATCGTCCTCGGTGAAGCTTACATCACTCCTAGCCATGAGACACAACCCTGTCAATTCATGTTTGCTTGGAGTTGTTGTATCATCTTCACTGCTCTTCGAATCCACATCACTCAAATTGACTTGTTCAAGAACGGAAAGGACCCGGTGGACAACTATCTTTGTTGATGAAGCTCTTTTTCTTTCTATTGCTTGGAAAGAATTTCTTCTTCTCTTTTCTTTTGTCATTGTCCTCTTCTCTTGATGCTTTTCACCGCAAGTTTAGGACAATTTGGACCGAATATGGTTGAAATCACCACACTCATAGCATCTTGGAGGCCACCACCAACTCTCTTTCTCATTCTCACATTCTGCAAAGCTTTATTAAACCGAGAAGAGAGCGATGCCAAGTCTTCTTCTGGAAATTCCTCAATCTGTTCATCGGTTAGTGAAGACAAGAAGGACAAAGAAAAACTTGAAGAAGCATTATTTTGAGACATGCTAGTTTGAGAGGTCAATGCAATTGATTTATAATCAGTCCTCCTAGCAAGAACATCCAATTCATGAGTTTTTAGCTTAGAGAAAAGAACATCTACAGTAAGGTCACTCATGACAGTTGATTCTCTAATGGATGTAACTTTCATCTCCCAAATAGACATGTCCAATCACCAAGCAATTGTCTAGCATTAGTAGCCTCATCAAAGAAAACTCCAACAGCACGTAAGTTGCTAAGAATCTTATTGAAACGTGCAAAGAAATCATCTAGTGACTCACCAAGCTTCATCTCAAATCGCATATATTCTTTCTTGTATATATCTTGACGAACCTCTTTGATAGTGTTTGAACCCTCATGATAATCACAAAGAGATTTCCATACCTCATATCTGCAGACTTGAGATGGATCACGCGTCGAAGTCACTTCTTCCCAAACCTTGGATGATCAAATTTCGTGCTCTGCTATTCGCTTCAACATGTGCTTGATTGGTTTCATTGACTTCATCATTCTCAGGAACTTGATATGGTTTGTAAACCTTCTCCCAGATTGCAAAGCCCTGAGCTTGAATGTATGCCCCCATCTTTGCTTTCCAAAACTGAAAATCAACACCATCGAAAACACAAGGTTTTGTCGAATACCTATCTATCGCTACGTTTTCTAATCACGGTTAAGATTAATTAGAAAATCTTGCTCGATACCACTTGTAGGATCGAAATATACTAATGTAGCAATCGGAGGGGGTAAATGATTAGCGAAAGCTAAAATCAAATTTTCGAACTTTTCAAACACCCAATTGAAACTCAAATTGCTTGGAAATCGGTTTATGCATTGGGAAACAAATAGACCGATCACAGGCGACGATGAAACACTTGGCGACCAAGAGGATACTTAGGCGACCAGTTTGGGCACTTGGGCGACCAATAAATCACTGGCGGCGATGAGGACACAGGCGACAGTTTGGGCACTGGGCGGCAGTTGGACACTGGCGACCAGTTTGGGCACTTGGGCAAGCGATGGGGCAGTTTGGGCGACCACGCGCCTTTGTTGGCGCGACCACGCACTTGTTGGGCCACCAGCGCGATGCAGGCGAGCGATCGATACACATCTACTAAAATAGTAATTACGGAAGATCCATTTGTTGGATTGACGTGAAATTTTAACTGTAGAAATTAGACTCAATTCCACAATTAACACAAAGAATCAGTCAATCGGATATACGGATCTAAAGTTATGTCGCCGCAAGATGATGAATCAAGGCGACCACGCGAAAGCGATCGAGGCGGCGGGACATCAATCTGGCGACCACAAATTACGAAAGATCTAACCGTTGGATTGATGTGAACTTTAACTGTATAAACAAGGAATTAGGTCGATCGGATCTACGGATCTAAAGTTATGACCTTCGCAAGATGACTAAATCAATTAGCGATCTAACATGGGCGACCAGTCTAGCAATATGGGCGACCACAAATTACCGAAGATCTAACCGTTGGATTGATGTGAAATTTTAACTGTAGAAACTAGATTTAATTACGAATCAAACCCAACAAGAATCAATAAAATCGGATGTACGGATCAAGAGATATTACCTTCACAATTAGACTAATGCATCTAATGACGAGGAAACCAAATTTCACCTTCAAGGTGTGACGGACCAAACACCGAGAGGGCTTCAGTTGCCATGGATCAATCTTCTAATCACCGAAGCAAGATCATGTCGGGATCATCATCTATCTTCTAGTTGACGTGATGCGGGCATGCGATCAATCTTGATTTGTTTTCTTCACTGTTGCGGTACCGACAAAACTCACGCAAGAAAACTCATCCACAGAGATACTTGGATTGCTAGATTGATCTTTTTTCTTTTGTCTAAAGTACTCCCACACAAGAGTACAAACCTAATATCTGGCTCAAGAATAAGCAGGGGACACCTCCTATTTATCTGAGCAAACACACGAGATTGAATACAACTCCACTTCCAACATGGAAAGAGTTCAGATATCTATCTCAACTTAGCTAACATGACCAAAAACAACTCTTGCGCATGCAAGACAGAGAGATTGAATACAACGCACTTCCAACATGGAAAGAATTCAGTATCTATCTCAACTTGGCCCAACATGGCCAAAACCAAAACCTTACGCATGATCGGCCCACTGCTTTGCACATACGTGACTAACCACCTTCACATGCATGTTCTCTAGCCGAGCGTCCCGCATGACATCCTTGACCACCAAGACCTCGATTCCTCCATGAACCTAGTCTCGAACCTCGGTTCTTCCATGAACCTAGTTCGGTCCGTCATCGACCACGTTAAGCCCTCGAGCAACACCTGCACATGAAGTAACAAACAACGCGTCCGAGCACAAGTCCACGACTTGACTCAACATCAATCCATGCAACCACTCACATGAGTGCATTGCATCAAGCAAACTCCATCATGCTATCACCAGCATGATAATCATCTCAACATAGCACATGCACAAGCACCACACATGCCATAACCAAAATCACTTTACAATGCCAATTTCACCATTCAATCAATTTTTCATCACATGATCTCACAGTTGTGATGTGATGTCGAAATCGCTCATCCCCTGGGTTTCATCCCCTCCGGTAGATTACTAGAAATATCAGAGAGATTCCTAGGAAGTGGCATCGTCTTGATCAAGGTAGGTCGTAATTGTCCTAGATTTACCGCCCACGTCTGGCTTAACTCCACTACTTAAGGGCCTTGGTAATCGCCAGTTCAATTCACGACTTGTATCCCAAGCTTGACCCCTCCGAGCGGAAGCTGATTCCTTGCCCCCTTAGCTCGAGGTCGTAAGGGAGCCGCGCGGTCCACGTCGTGGTCAAAGACTTCGCGGCTCAAGCTCGAGTTAGGGGCTTGTTGACCATTCGTTGACCAGGCAGAGATTTTCCAATCCCCGACAATGATTTTGGTAAATTTTAGCGAAATCTTGGTGATTTCGCCCGAAATTTCGTTATTTTGGACTGGTTTGCATGGTTTTTTGACCAAATTTTGCACTATTTTTTTATAGAGAATTGTAATGCCTAATAGAGAATTGTAATGCCTTTTAAAAGGAATACATGTGAAAAGTTTGTAAAAAAATAAACATACAAATTATGTAGCTTAACTCTAAACTCTAAATTGGATTTCAGTCTAAACCCTAAACTCTAGCTTGGTTTTCAGCTTTAAATTGTATTTCGGTCTAAACCCTAAACCGCAACTTGGATTTCGGTCTTAAATGATATATTTTGGTTTAAACCCTAACTTGAATTTTAGACTTACATGTTGTATTTTTGGGTCTTAAATTGTATTTCGGTCTAAACTCTAAACCCTAACTTGAGAATTTTATGTGCAAATATTTAGTATTTTGCATTCAAACGGATAAAAAACGTAGATAAACACTTGTATATTTTTAAAAAATTTTCTAGCCTTGAGGGACCACTTCACAGAGTGTTGAAAATCACTGAAATGTCGACCGATTCTCGGGAGACCATTTCACAAGAGTGAAAATCACCAAAATTTTGTTGAACTTGGCCGAAATTTTGTTAATTTCGGCCAAAATTTTGGCTTTTCTAGTTTTAAATTTATCAGATTTCAAATTTGCTTTTTAAATTTTATCAAAAATAATTTTGAATTTCAACCGCCTCTCAAATGTAATCCAAAAACGAAATATTAAACCTCGCCAGGATGACCAAATAAAAGCCCTTGTTCCCGTACACAATGCAGAAGCACATTTTTAACGAAGTACCAACGTCGACGATTCATTGGAAAAAAAGCAACGTCCAAAGTACGGCGAGCCAGCGACTTCATACGGAAGCAGGAAAAGGTTGGCAGACACCCAATCAAAAAGGACAGTATCTTTCCCTATACCTAGTGATGCAAATCAAGAGCTATGAAGAGCCTCGTTGAAGTGTGAAACGCCTTTCTCGATCGCTCGGTGCACTGCAGCCGATTTTGGCCTTCGACCGGACGCCCGCAGCGCTGCGGTGGGCGATTGCCAAACCACCGCCACCTCCAGCGGCGAGTGGGGCTCGCTATCTACTTTAACGTGTTTTTATCGGGCTTTTTTAACATAATTTAACATAAGCTATTCTATTTATCATTTAAATGGTTATTTAAAATTCGAACTGATAAGCTGTTATCGAATCGAGTCTCAATAACATTTTTTTTAATAGACTTATTTTATTTTTAACTTATTATCTGCTACAACCGAAACAATTTTGATTAGAGTTGTAGCTGTCTTTTTTTCCCTTAGCACGAGGAACAACAAATCTGCCGGATCTCAACTGGAAAAGCTTAAATTTTCCTGGGTGGTGACCTGTCAGGTGAGGTATACTCCTTTCCAGGCTGCGCTAGTGTACTGTCGGCACTTGCCTTCTCTGCTGCACTTCTTCTTTCTTGGCCATCGTCGTCCTGGGTGAATCAGCGATTCTATATCTTCGTGTTTTTCAAGTACACGTAGTGTATACCACACCCATAATCCACTCACGTCATACACTACACATGCTAGGTATTTTGTAGAAGCTTCGAGATCGACCTCACAGAGTATGGCTACGCGCGTTTCCAGTTAGCACATGTGTGTACCTTAATTAAACGAGGCACACATGCTGATCTAGGGATGAATGCGAATGGGCGGAGAATGAACATCCATGCTGCCACTACCAAGCCACTGCCCGGTCTTTTCTGCCACCTTCCACATACAATGTGCAGTCTATGCTCCATTTGATCGCCTAGTCGTGATAAAAGCATCGGATTTCGATGGTTCAGCCAAAGTTAGTATATGTGATCTTAGCTTTTGTACATTCAATATCGTGTGCGAGACTGCGAGTCTGGTAATCACGGCCGTGGTGGCCACGCACAAGAATTTTTCGATTCAGATTGTGTCAAAAGATCATTTTTGTTGAGTTGACATGAATGTTAAGACCACAGGATCGAGAGCATAGGATCATGAATCGAAAATCATGATTGCAGAAATGATAAGGCTTGGGCCACTATTTTACACGGTTCTATACTTCTGCCTAATTTGGACCATGCGTTCGGGTTGTGCCGCTTTGCATGGCCGCCATTAGCCGTTGGATCCACGCCGGTCGGTGCAGATCATGCCACGTGTCCCCACGTATGCCATCGTGCCGTCAAATCTGAGCTGTTGGATTCAAACCGAACGGTTGAGATCGCACCACATGCCGGATCAGTCCCGTGCTGCCACGTGTCACGCGAAAATCGAGGCATCACCACCACCGGACTTCGCTGACATCACCTGTTTAATCTCCACCGTCCGATCAGTAGTGAACGGTCGAGATCATCGCCGCCGCGTATCTCGATCGTGCCTATTGAGTCCATGCCACATGTCGTTAATCCGAGAGTGTCGCATGTGCTGCTTGCGTTAGCCGATGCATAGCACAATGCCGCCAGTCGACCATGGACTAGCGCCGGCCGTGGACCGAGTCCATACGTCGGTGACGCGTGTCGAGCTGTGGTCACGCCGCGTGTTACCACCTGTTGGGCACGTGTCCGCTAAAGTTAGCGATGACGTCATAATTCGCTTTTTCCGTACAAAAATAATTCGGCCGGAAATTATTTCGGTGCTGGCGTCAGCATGACTTCATAAATGTGAATTTTTCGTATAAAATTAATTCTGTTAACTCGGAATTTTCAATTTTTGTGATTTTTCATTTATTTTAAACTTTGAATGGCTATATCTTTTGCATCCAAGCTCCGATTTAGGTGATTCCAGTCTCTAAAATTTTGGAAAATCATGCTCTATTTTATGATGAATTTTATTTAATTTTTAGAGTTAATTTTGCTCTCTAGTTTGGGTATTTATTACTTTCTCTCTTGTTATACGTAGACATCGAGTTGCCTGGTGAGTTTGTCGTCGAAGAGCCAGTGCTTGATCAAGTTTCAGAGCAGGATACAGAGCTCTTCAAAGGTAAGTCGTGTTTTGATCATGTTGAACCTATACTTTAAATATTATATTGTTTCAATGTATTGCATGATATTTCAATTATTAATTGTTTTCCATATGTTGAGAATAGCTAATCGTCTACTTGAATTACATCCACCTTGCTATGTCATACCTCATACCTCATTTGTCACTCTAGAATGATTTAATGTTAAATTGGTAGCTATATTTGCCAATGTGGGTAGTTAGAACGCAAGTAGTATGTTTAGCCATGCAACGTGTCATCATTTTATGTGCAAGTGATTAATCTTACTTAATGATTATGGAACATATTTATTAATTTGTGTGTCGGGTGTTGTTACATAATGTTAGTATTATTGATAGCACATAGTGCGTGGTAAATCAACTAGGGTGGTAAAATGATTTAGACCGAGGCAAGTGGCATGTATCTGTAGTGGGCCAATGTGGCACATGGGCGGTCACATTGCTTTTTATGACAATTGTGGTTTATGGTTATGATGATTTTTAGTTAGTTTTGCCTTAGTCAATTAAAAACTTAACCTTGCAAGAATTTAAACTGAGTTATTCATACAATCACAAGTCTAGTATGGAACAGACCTAACTGATTAATTTTGTTGAGTCTAAACTTTGGTACTATTGTGGTGGTGTGAGGCCCGGGTAGTGGTAATCAGTTCTCGTACGGGTTGGCTCACATAGTGCAAGAGGAGGGCTCTAGATGTGGTAACCAGTCTTACCAGTGTTAAAATCTTAGCGAATAGTACTTGGTTTGGATCAGCATTGGAAATGCTTTGTTATGATCACTCAACTTTATGGTGTATGATTATATCTTGTGGGTAAAGTGTATAACCTTTGCAGAGTATAAAACCTATTCAAATAGCCGTGCTCGCGGTATTGAGCATTCCTTAGTAATTACAGTCAAGGGTTAGATTTTATCGAAACAAATGTGGGAATGGATTGTTGAAATGAGGAATAAGGTTGTGAATTGGTTATTGGAAACAAATGCAAAAGTTTTTATTATATTATTTGTTTTACTGTCTTTCAATCTATTTATGTTATTCTTTTATAAATATTGTTTATGCCAAATAACCTTGTAGCCTTTCCTTTGTACTAAGCCATGCATATAGTATATAGATTTGCATTCTATGCACAGCTTATTGAGTACTTTATGTACTCACCCCTTGCAATAAAATATCATCAGTTGAAGAGGAAGCAACGTCTATTTTTAAGGAAAAGATCCAAGAGGAAGCGAACAATTAGGGTGCAAATCTTGTCAGTTGCCTGTGACAGTTGAAGGGTTTTCTACGTTTTTGATTATTTGTGATGTTGTTTACTTTTGTTTTTGTTTTAGTCCTGCGTGGCGTATTCATGTAAGATAGATCATAAGATCTTTTAACAGTTATACTTAACTTGATGAAGTTTTTATTATACTATCGTTGGGTATGTTTGTGGTATTCATCTATGTTAAGCCTGTGTACACTAGTATGATTCCGGATTAGTGCGGAAAACATAGAGGGTCCGAATTTACGTATTCGAGTCTCGACAGTTGGCTTAATCCACTAGTTTGATGGGTTTATTTAATCCTAGGTTAGAGAGAACCCAAAAATGTTTGGTGGGTTAAGGCCCTCTTTGTTTATGCTTTTTTATTGACTTAAAAGTCAAAAAGTCTAAATAAATAGGTATCGTTTTATCTAGACTTTCTCAAAGTCATAAATCTCTATATAACCAAAAACCAAAAGTCAATGAAAAGGAATTTTTTTGACTTATTGAGAATTGGTTTTAGACTAATACTACTAAAGTTTTAATAAAATTACCCACCTTTACCACATATAAAACCGTTAGCTTTTAAATGTTTTAAACATAAAAACTGACTTTAAACTATAAATAAAAAAATTAAGTCTAAACAATCAGAGTCACAGGAGCCGATGCCATCATTACTATAACTGCAGTGGATCGATTGCACGTGTTGACGACCTCCCCTAATTCTCCACCGTGTGATTGACCTGGGAGCACTTGACCATCCGCAATGTGTTTTTTTGCCTGTTTACAGGGGGAAGGAGAGACCATTCAATAGGTTTAACTAGAATAGTTTTCACTATGTGATACGTTATATATGTTATTTTTTCATATAAATAATTTTGTTTTTTTGACGGAGTTTTTTTTAAATCATCATGTTTTTTTTACATTTATCTAGAGCCTTTTCACGAAGAAACAACGATTACGCTAAATCGAAAGTTCCTTTTCATGAAAAACAGCTGGAATGATCCAAACGTAATTAAGTTTTTTTTTCCGGTATTTATTTAGGGCCCTTTCACAAAAGGTTCACGATTTTTTTGAACCAAAAGGTCTTTTTCGTAAAAAAACGCGGGAAGGATCTACACGTGATTACGTGTTTTCTTGAGAAACCTACATGCAAAAAAATGAACGGAGCAGGCTGGTCAAGCCGGCCACACGCGAACCACGTGAGGGAGCCGGCGCGATGTGGAAGCGGTCCCTGGCCAAGAAGTCTTCGATCTGTAGTATAGGTTGTTTTCGCGGCGTAACACGCCGCACGCGTTGTTTTTTTCACAGAAATATTTTTTTTCAGCGGTGTTTTTTTTAAATCGTCGAGAAAATGAGCGAAACTGTTGAAAGGACACAAACGCAATAACGTTTTTTTCGTATCTATTTAGGGTTCTCTCATGAAGGATCCGCGACTACGCTAAATCGAAACGTCCCTTTTCGTGAAAAATTACCGGAATGATCCAAACGTCACTACTTTTTTTGGTATTTATTTAGGGTCCTCTCACGAAAGATCCACGTCTTTTCGAAATCAGAAAATCCTCTTCTTAAAAAACCACAGGAAGGACCTATACGTAATTACGGAATTTCCAAGGGACCTAAACGTGAAAAAAAAATTTGAGCCGAGCCGGTCAAACCGAGCAGCGTGGCCGGCTCGGCTCAAATCACTCCCAGCACCAGAACCTTGCCAACTTTATTTACGGTATTAAGAATATTTTAACGGCGTGACACGTCGCATACGTTGTTTTTTCATAGAAACAATTTCGTTTTTTATGGTGTTTTTTTTTCTGAAATCGTCGAGAAAACACGCGAAACGATTGAAAAGATACAAACGTAATCACTTTTTTTGCATCTATCTAAGTTCCTCTCACGAAGGATCGCGATTACGCTAAATCGAAAGGTTCTTTTCTAAAAATAGTGGAATGATCAAAACATAACTACGCTATTTTTTCGGTATTTATTTAGGGTTCTTTCACGAAAGATTCACAATTTTTCTGAACTAGAAGGTCCTTCTCATAAAAAAAACCGTAGAAAGGACCTATATGTAATTATGTATTTTTTTAAAAGAAACTAAACATAAAAACAAAACAAAACGAGCGAGCTGCGCGGAGCGACGGGAAACGGCGAAAGCTTCGAAGTTTAGTATATAGATGATTATTATATACACTCGAGCCATCGATTCTTGCCAACAAAAAAAAAACTCTGAGCTGAACTCCCAACTTTATTCGGTTCCAACCCCCCAAAAAAAAATCGCTCGGCCATCCTGTCACTCGTGGATGGAGGGAGACGATGTCGTTGCCATCGCTCTGGTCTGATCACCATTCTTGGAAGGTCGTAGCTATAAGACATGGATCCACCGGACTACAACTTAAGCAGCCTCTACGCTACTGTTGAATCAAAAAGTGATCATTCAGATTTTGGAAACACTGTAGCAACATACTGCGACGATTTTTCTACTATAGTAAAAGTTGTAGCAAATATTGTAACCCATACTGTTGGTATAATCTGAGCCCTGAAATGACTCGATCGGACAGTAGTGAGAGACGATGCCGTTTCCATTGCTGCTCGTCTGATCACCATTCTCGCTTGACCTCGTTGTCGTCCCCTTAGTATATATAAAACGGCAGTGTCGTTTGACCTCGAGTCGACACTATTGTCACTTGACCCAAGGAAGGTCATCGCTTAGGCCGCTAGCCTCAAGCTTGCTGTTGCTGGGTCAGAGAGAGAGAGGGGAGAATTAGGAGAAAGCAAATCGACTATGGACTGTGACAAATCAATCAGTGTCGAATGGGATTAGGATTGGATCAAAGAGTCAATGAGAGAGAAATGGAGGGAAATGGGAGAGCTACAGGAGCATGCGTTTAGGGAATAAGATGCGATCGAGAAGTCATTAAGTAACAGACTTGGGCGATGGGTTATGCTGGGCCAGCATGGTATCGGCCTTATAAACCGTGGGTTTAGACTGTACTATGCCACCACGGCCTGGGCAGCTAGTCATTGGCATGTCATGCCAACTTCGTATCATAATAGTTTTGGTCCGGTCCATTTTAACTATTGCAGAAAAGAGGAAATAAGCTAGGGAGCGGGGCACCTATCGGTGTTATCGTGAGGACGAAGTGTAGATTAATCAGAGGTGAGGAAGGCGCTAGTATCTGGGAAAAAGCACTAGGGTGGCTAGGGACGGCGGTGACATGGTGCGGGAAAATTTGGATTTAGCTCTGGGATGGTGAAGATCATTTGGATCCATCGCGCGAGGTGGTGAGGATTGTCGAGACCTGGTGTCGTTGTTGTCTTCTTCCTCGAGGCAGCTAGCAAATCTGGTGGCGTGGTGCCGCAAGGTCGTATCTAGCGATGGTGTGATGGAAGGCTGCTAGATTTGACACTGAGGTGGTAGGAGGTGGTGATGAGGGGATGGCATGGGACGCCGAGGGGAGGTGGTGGTGCAGAGAGGAAGTAGGGGTGGAGGAGGGCGAGAACAGACGTGAGGAGATGGCAATTGTGCCGGTGGATCATAGTAGAAGGAGAAGGGAAGATTTAGTATTTGATGATGGGATGGGTCATTAGGTAAGATAGATGATGATAGGCTGGACTATAGATATAATGCTTTCACGAAAGGTCCGCTTTCATGTCAGACTAGCACAGGTTGTGCCGTGTCGCCCATAGTGTTGAATTTTCAGTCCGGTATGACCTATTATTCGTATCATGTTGGTTCAGTTTGAAGACATCTATGTTGTGTCGTGCTTTGGGTCATGCTAGGCTAGCCGTGCCGAGGACTAGCCCAAAAAGGCACGTCCCATTGCCCAGATCTATTAAGAAAAAGTAGTTGGTTTGGAAAAAATATCTTTTCCTATGTGGCTCCCACAAGAGAATTCTATTCCGTACACTGAAAACACAGGAAAAAAGGGTCAATTTCTATACATATTTAGATGACACATATTGGAGAAGCCCTTGCTAACAGAAAAAAAATCTAATAGCATGGGGTACTTTATAGCATCTCTTTTAGAATAAAGTTATATGGTATATATATATTAAGAAAGAAAGGAAAATTTAATTGTTTTGAGATGAAAAAGAAAATTTAATTGTTTTGAGATCTATATTTGCCATTTACCTCGCAACTTATAAGTTCCGCCGTAGCCAGCCGACGCGGCAAAGGTGGTCCACTTGCTCTCGCACCTCCAACAAGATAGCTTTCTGAGTACGCAGTGCTTCCTTCCCTAACGGAATATATCTCCTGCTGCCCGACTCTGCATGCATGTTGGTGGTGATCGATCGGGAGTGGCAGCGGCAGCGGCCAGAACGAGCAGCCAACTACGTCCTGCTTGGGTCCTGGAGATCATTACTATTTTATCGGTGGAGTGCTCGTGCAACTGCCTGCAAAAGGTCGCGTTCCCAGTACGTGGACTAGAGCGTGTGAATGCACGTACGCACGACAAGACGGCCCGTGCGCAAATGCCACTACGTACGTCGCTGCAGACAGAGAGTGCATATAAACATGTCATTTTTCCTTACGGCGTTTTCAAGTATAGAAAACCTTCTTAATCTCCGTGTCCAAACTTCTCAAGTCTACATTTCAAGTTACTTAGCAAGGTGGTAATGGGAGGAGAAAATAAAAAGATGAGAGTAAAAATGTCGTAATAGTAGTAAAAATGCCGCGCTGATTCAAATAGTCGTGGTGTTCTTACTGGTGGCGCTCAGAGTGTTGGAACTTGGAAACCCTAGGGGCTTCCGGACTGCTTCTGCGGATAAGGTTCCTGATGATGTTATCGTTAAGCAATCCAATGAAAAGGGGGAGTGCTCTGCGATCCAGACTAGTAGTAATAAAGGCTACGTTCAGGGGGAACATGCTGGATGCGGTTTTGGGCTCTATTGCAGTCTGAGAACAACATGGAGACCATTCGACTGGTTTGCAATGCATTGGAGGTTGTGGCGTTGGAGACATTTTTTTCCAAGAATGGATGGAGAAGCAATTATAGAATTTGCTTTTAGTTTTACACTCTCTTTGTCTCTATTATTCAATAATGCTATGCGGATGTGATATTTGTAAGAACTTCGGTATGCAATTGCAGAGGCGGATTTTAATCCTTTATCTAAAAAAAGTAGTAATAATAATGATAATAACAATAATAATATAGTAAATTTTACAAAACCACAGTTTTTTGTACAAACTATCGAGAAAATTAGAGAGTTTAGTTTCTATTTCACAATATTACAGATTTTAGAAAGATTTGTTTTACAAAACTATAGATTTTTTGTACAAACTATTAGAAAACTACATATTTTAGCTTTTATTTCAATAAACTATAGATTTTAAGAGAACTTGTATCACAAAACTACTGGTTTTAGGAGAACTTGTTTTACAATTCTACATGTTTTAGAATTAGCCGTTTCTTGTAACGGGTCTGAGACTACATGTAGATTTGTGATACCAGTTCTCATAAAATCTGTAGTTTTATGAAATAAAAACAAAAATTTGCAGTTTTCTGATAATTTGTAAAAAAAATGTAGTTTTGGAAATAAGTTCATCTAAAATCTATATTTTTGTAAAATAGAAGCTAAAATTTATAGTTTTATGATAGTTTGTACAATAAACATATAGTTTTGTGAAATTTACTCATAATAATAATAACCAAGAAATTTAGTACTCCATTTGTCGTTTTTGTGTCCCATGCTTCTCGGGCTCGTCTAGCGGAAACCTTAGAGCATGTACAATGGTATAGATAACTGCTGTCTATAACAAGCTAACATGTCATTTATAGACAGCGTTAGAGATAACCCATGCAATGGTATAGACAGCTCATTTATAAGTATACAGTTTCTTCCCAAATACAATCTGTCTTGGTTCTCGTGCTAGAGTCGACTCTAGATTAAGAGACGGCTCAACTCTCTAGATGCACCCTCTCTCATCCACATCATTTTTTCCCTACATGACATAGTTTAGAGACTGCTGATATAGACCATTGTACACGCGGTATGTGAAAACCATCCACCACTCGCGTAATGTGTTGCACATGACACTAAGTATTCCTAGTACAGTAGTACTCACAAGTCATAAAAGAGTACAAGCGGTTAAACTTTCTAACATTTAGTCATTGATATCTTTTTCAATATTTATATTGAACATGTAGATGTCACACACACACACACACATATATATATAGGAAAAATATCTTTTACTCCTGAGAGTAGTTACTCCCACCTTTGAAATACCACCTAAATGAACTTGAAATACTCCCTTATCACTTTAGGTACACTCATACACTAATTATAAGATACTTTAATGTGAGCCATATGAAAAAATTGCAAAGGAGTTCATGTTTTTTAGTGTATTTTACAAATACATCCATATATGCATATAAAAAGAAGTATGTCTAAAAAATATGCATACCACCTCTGAAAAAATGTACATACCACCTAGATGATCTTATATACTTGTATACTACGCGTACATACCCTCCGCTACACGAGATACCCCATACTTTGTGAGATACAACATAGGGAGTAATTACTCCCGGGAGTAGAAAAGAGGCTTCATATATATATATATATATTAGTGATCAAACTTACCTTCTTTGGAAACTATTTCGTTTCTAGAGGGAATTAGGATTTTAGGGTTTATTTAGTTTGAAGCTAACTTTGCTATGACTAACCTTAGGTAAAGTTGATTTGCCATACTTTTAGTGGCAACAAAATTTAGCGTAATAATTATGGCAAAGTTTTGAAAAAAAAACTTTATCTATAACACGTGGGACATAGGGTTAAGAAAATGTGACAAACCATAACTATGACAACGAATCAAACACTTATATAAAAATCTATAACACGTCTAAGCTTAAAGATAATAAAATTAGCTTCAAACAAAATAGACCAGTTTTAATACATAACTCTAGTACTGGTACTATTAGATACACACGCTCTTAGCTTCAATAGTGAATCAACCAAGCAGGCAACCCAGAAAATAATCCTTAGGATCAAACCTAGCGTTTCTCGCCTTTTCAAGGTACATACATACGTGTGCTTCAGTAAATTAGTTAGTTAGATGCGTGAGGGGCTTTAAAATTTTCTCTACATGCGTGTGGTGTGTGTGGATGTTGTGTGTGCGTGTTCTTATAAAAAAATTTTAAAAAAAAACTTAGTGAGACCATAACCAATCCCATTAACGAAAATCCCCCCTACAAATTGCCACTTCCAGCCGCTGCAGGGCTTCACTCGCACAGAATACGCGCCTCTCCCGCTGTATTTCTTTTCTTCCCCGGCACGGGCACGCACACGGCTGCGCCCCACGGACGCTTTTGTCCTCTCCTCCGGCGATGCTGACGCGTCGCCGCCGCAGCCTTCCGGGCTTCCTCATCCGCCTCCTAGCCCTCCTTCTCCTCGCGGCGGCTGTCGCATTCTCCCCCGCCGCGGCGGCGGCAGGGGACGCCGGCGACGAGGACCGCGTGGGCGAGGCGGCCGCCGCGGTGGCGCGCGGGGACGGCGTGGCCGTGGCCGCGGCCGAGGCGGGCGGTGAGGTGGCCCCGGGCAATGCGACGGCCAGGAGGGCAGCTTCGCCGACATGATCGACCGCGCTCTGGAGAAGGAGTTCCCCGAGTCCGAAGGCGAGCAGGGCGGCGGAGGTGCGTGGATCTGAGCCCGGGGAACCCGCGATCCGCAGGGGATCCCCGGTGCGCGGGATCTGATTCCGACGCGGGGGTGGGTGGGTCGGTGGGGCGGCGTACCGTGGCGTGTGTCGGTGGTCGCCTGACTAGATCTCGGCCACGGTGGCTGCGGTGTTGGTGGGGTTTGGGGCGTCGCGAATTGAGCGAGTTTTGGGGAGTTGGGATTGGAGTACTGGCTTGTGCTAATCTGGGCTGCTCTGGTTTTGCAGAGACGGACCCCGGCAGCTTCAACAATACGGTTGCTGAGAAGCAGGTGATTTCCTTCGCACTATTTCGTCTGGGTGTGCTCATTCGTTTCCAGTAATTATGGAGTCTAGTTAATTTTCCATTATGATGCTTATGAAATGGTTTGAATGATTGGGTCATGCCGAATTTAGGTTGGGATAATTCGATATATGCCATTGCTCAAGCTGCCATTTCGATATATGCCATTACAAAACGTTAAACTTGCTGGGTGCCATTCCTCTCTTCCAATACTTTGAAATATGCCATTACTTACTTTTCTCTAAGTTTCTGACCGTATTTGGTTTGTATTTCAATATGTATTTTTGTTGGAAGGTATTGCCAGTCACGACCCAGCGTGCGATCGACCTTCACGCCCGGCTGACAAGGCATAACCCCTCACCTCCGCGCCACGCGCCTTGGATGCCAGCGTAGCGTGGCAGAAGCTTGGCCAGCGACCTCGAGATGATCCTAACCATCGGCTGGCGAGCTAGATCGGCAGTGCGAGACAGACAAGTCTCGGTGGCTGTTGTGGATCTTGGTTTTAATAATGCATCATAAAATCGTTCTTTGCCTCGGCGGGCATATTTCGCCATGGCAGCCAAAGGGGTTTATGTAATGGCATATACCGCTATGCATCGTGAGCATGGCATATATCGAATATCCCATTTAATTTTTGTGTGTGTGTGTAGAATTTGTGGCGAAATAGCTAGGTTTTGCGTTCTTGGAAGATATTTCATATTACGGATGTCTAAATTGGTTGTAGTTGACATTTGAGCAGAGGTGTGACTGTTTCTTACGGTTACATACACCTGTGATCATGATGATGCTTCGCCGGCTTCCTTAGTGTATTTTCATTTCCAAACATTCAATGATCCTTCCATATGTCATTATGTAGGCTTTGCGCCCTTTGACCCGGTATACAGCCTTATGATTTAATGAAGTTGAAGTTGACCTTTTCCCTAGTGCTGACTACAATACCTTGGTGTGTGTGTGTGCGCGCGCGCGCACTACAAATATGCAAAGGGCTCATCTTGTTCTGTATTACGCTTTCAGGGAGTCCTCGAAACTGTGGCCAGAAGAGTAACAAAGAAGAATGAGACCAAAGACAATAATAAGTATGTTCCTAATCCTCATTTGAGCTTCTGCTGTTTCTGTGTTAAGTGAAGTTAACCTGTTTGATTAATTTCATAATCTGTAGTAAACCTCCCAAATTTGTAATGTTCCACTCCCTAGGTCATTCCCATTTAAGGAAGTTTTCTTGGATCGACCAGAGCAAGAGGATGTTCCCATGCTTATTGATCGGAAGGTATGGCACTGTAATTAATTGCAGAATTCTTGTTAAGCTACCTCTTATGAACTATACATGTAGGAATTGTGTTGTGGCCAACTGTTATTTACTCTGTTTTACTCGTGTGCTGTGTTGACACAATTGCAACTCCAGGATAATGTGTTTATTATATCAAATCCGAAGTCGAAATACCCTGTGCTGCAGCTGGACCTTAGGTAAATTATTGGAGATGATGAGATGAATGAAGATGAAGTATCTCCTTTATACCATAACTTTTGATTTGTTGAATATGAACTACTTCAGGTTGATATCAGATCTTGTTGTTGTTATTGTGTCCGCTACATGTGGTGGAATTGCCTTTGCTTGCCTTGGGCAACCCGTGAGTACTCTACTACTTTTGTCTCCTCTCATCTCTGCTACAATTATACATATGTGTGTTTTGAGATTAATGTGCCTAAAGCTACAACTCCAAAATACATTGCAGGTGATTACAGGTTATTTACTTGCAGGATCTATAATTGGCCCTGGAGGTTTTAGCTTTGTCAACGAAATGGTGCAAGTAAGGTGCTTTCACCTTTGGTTGGTTGCTTTTCTTGATGCTTAATCCACATAAATACCATTGTTAATGAAATGTGTATGCGCCTTTGCTTAGTCGTTTCACTGCTTTAGCAGGCAGCTAGATCATGCTTGTTTTGGTCTATGCAATTAGTTTTAAGCACATACAAAAAGAAATACATGCTTTTGACTTGCTTCTGCATTTATGTTTTCATACCCTACCAAGTTTTTTAAAAAACATTCATTTCTTTGCTGTTAATCATTAGAGATTGCTCTTATTAATAATTGGTTTGTAAATAAAGAAGTTTGTGGAAGTTAAGAATTTGTTTTTTCTAAAGCCTGCCATAGTATTCTGAAACCTTTTCGTGGTTAAAGATAGTCATAATAGGTAAAGTGGAAGTATACTGTACTTGAGGTGTGTTTGTACATTGTGTGTGAAAGAGGTAATTGTATGAGTAGTGAAGTTCAAAATATTAACCTTGAGATTATTACCTGTAGCCTAATTACCAACACCAATTTGCATTACAATGTCAAAAGAGATCGATTCTCTTGCTTAAATGTCTTTAGTTTAGTTTTATCGTTCTTTGAGCTGCATACTAGAGAAGTTTCCTTTGGCTTTGACCCACTTCACATCATGCTGCTCATAGCATAGAAAAATATTGATTTATTAGTGCATAGTTCTTTTTTGTGTATATATCTCAAGTTTAGTTCATCTCTTTCTTCTCGGTCAATTTCTGTTCCACCATTTCATATATCTTAACTTCCTTTGTTTGCCAACAACACGCATATGAATTTACTGCTGATTTTAGTTGTTCTACACTGCCTGATTTGTGATGCACTTACTAGCACTACTTGTTAAAGTTTTACTTGTAATGCGTTTATCTACCTGTATATATTTCATGCACTTGATGACTTGCTTTCCCTTCCAGGTTGAAACAGTGGCTCAATTTGGTGTGATATTTCTCCTGTTTGCTCTGGGGCTTGAGTTTTCTACAGCAAAAGTATTCATTTTAAGTTCTTTTTTAAAATTTATTAGGTATTGCACTCATGGCAATATGGAGTTATCATAATAACATGTGGTGTTTCCACATTGTTTCAGCTTCGAGTTGTTCGTGTGGTTGCTGTTCTTGGAGGATTGCTCCAAATTGTACTGTTCATGCTCCTTTGTGGTATTTCTGCAACGGTATGTTTCTTCTTTGCCGCCTATGCTACGATGTTTCCTCTTTGGAGCTGATTGTTTCTTACATTGTGTAAAGTAAGCTCACACGCTTTCTTATAGGAGAACTTTAAGATGTATTAATGTATGTATTGTTGTTCAAGCATCTGAATTTGTAGTAATTTCTCTATAAAAAATGATTACAAACGACAATATGCCATTTAGTGCATCCATAAAACTTTGTTGAGACTTGAGACTCATTTGAATGTGTTGAACTGAAAGCGAAGAAACGACAATATGCCATTTAGGTAGTCAAGTTGCACCAAGTCACTGTATCATGCTTAGTAGCTTTTGGCTTTCCAGCATTCTTGTGAAACAAATTTGAGGCTTGTTAGCCTATTAGCCTTTCCCCTCTTTTTTTGTAGTATCAAATATTGCTTTGACTTCCTGATTCTGGCTTCAAAAGGCACAACCGACAGTTCTATTCTGGGTTGCTTATTTTCAATATTTAATTGCAGCTATGTGGGGGCAAAACAAAGGAAGGTGTTTTCGTTGGTGTTCTTCTTTCTATGTCTTCGACAGCTGTGGTAATTTCTAAATATTTGAAGTTGCATCTCTCTGGATTCTATCACCTCTTGCCCAAGTTAACAATTGGCCCTATAATGACTGTCCTATGAGAAATCAATAGTTTATTGTAGCCTGATAGCCTCGATGTGCCAATAAGTCCTTCAACTGCTTACTGTTCTCACACGGGTGATCATTTACACTTTGCACTTTGTCATGTTGAGTCAATTTCATATGGTTTGTGACTTGTATGATTGATAAATCTTATTGTTTGTAGTTAGTACATTGTTGTTTTTTGCTTTGACTGGTTCCTCATTCCACTTTTCCATGGAATGCTACTTTATCTTTTGGTGTTGTGCTACATATACTCTTAAATGCATGGAATAAACTTGTTTTTCCTGGTTGCTGGTAGAACCATTACCTATACATGACAAACAGCAAAAGGTTTGTTGTTTTAGCACATCCTAAATTAGGTATTCATTTTTTTTAATGTAAATGGTTTTTTTTTATATGCAGGTTTTGAAATTTCTGATGGAAAGAAATAGTATCAACGCCCTGCATGGCCAAGTAACGGTTGGCACACTTATATTGCAGGTACGCCAAACTTAGATTCCATCTTATGTATTTGTTTAGTTTTTTGGGGAGATAAATTTCTAAAGATGCATATGTTGCTTGCTGCTTTTATGAATTGAATGATTAAAGCCTGGCTCAAGACTGATGATTTTTCATCTGAGCTATGTCAGTTGCTTTGTATTGACATCCCTTCTTCTCAGGATTGTGCTGTTGGTCTTCTGTTTGCACTTCTTCCAATTTTGAGTGGCACCTCTGGTCTTCTTCATGGAGTTGCATCAATGACAAAGTCGTAAGTGCTGTATTTTTCCCTGAAAAACTTCTTTTACATTAATTATTTAATTTTATCAGTACTTGAATAATTTATCCACTAGAAGAGTGGCATCTGCAGTAAATTCAGGTTATTTGAATGTCTAAACGGTGGGTGTAATTGAAACAGCTGTGCCAACCTCAGCCTAATGGCAAACTGGCAACACAACATCTTATGACCTTTCTCATCTCTTGTCAAATGACTTATCATATTTTCCTATCCCATGTGTATTTCGATTGCCCCTATTTCCTATAGAAGTTTCCTAGGATATAATCAGATATTGGATTATATTCTTATGACACAGAACTTTTAATATTCTCAGGCTTGTCGTACTGATAACATTCCTGGCAATTCTCTCTATCCTCTCCCGCACTGGTGTGCCTTGGTTTCTTAAGCTGATGATAAGTCTTTCTTCTCAGGTGAGTACAATTGAGGGGAAAACAGTGCATGGATGATTTCTTTGAGCAATTAATTTGAATATGCTCTAGTAGAACATTCCATTGTCATAATGCTAATGTTCTGATTGCTGTATTTCATGCAGACGAATGAACTGTACCAGTTGGCTGCGGTTGCATTCTGCTTGTTATTTGCTTGGGTGAGTTTTTGACTGCTTGCAGGTTATTTTTCTAGTGCAATATTGTGCAGTAACATAAAAAGAGATAAGACTTCATTTTAAAAACTGCCTGTAAGAGTTTACATGTACTAAAACATAGCCAAAATTTGTGCTCTAAGTGAGTCCAGAAAAAGAGGGCTGAAAATGATTGCTTTACTTAAAAAAAATAGAATAATAAGAAGTAACTTTATTGCTGAAGTCGACTTTTTAAACTATACTTTTATAGATTTATTTATCGCATGGAATTTGGTGAATATGTAGCTCGTACTAACAACTGTGCCTCCAGTATTTTCCTTAATTCTTTCCCAAGTTTTTACACAATTTTGCACAATTTTGCTCCTTCAGTTTTCACCAACTCTTTCTTTGTTATTGGTCGCACTTCATTTTTTCGGAGAAAATTTACTCACATTATACATTTGACAATTTTATTCTTTTATTTTGAAATTGTCTCTTCGAAGAGTATCTCAAAATTTATGTTACTCATATGTGACCTTCCTTCTATGATGCAGTGCAGTGATAAGTTAGGACTGAGTCTCGAGTTGGGTTCATTCGCAGCAGGAGTAATGATATCAACGACCGATCTTGCACAACACACTCTTGAACAAGTAATTCCTTGCTAATATCTTCTACCCTCTTTTTGTTTGGTAGGTTTTTGCCAGTTTTTTTTTTTTTAAATTTGAAGTGCAGCTACTAATTGGTTTGATCTTTCTTACTTTTACTGCTTTCAAATTTATAGCTGACTCTTGTAGTTTGTAATTCATTATATGTTCTCTTATTTCAGGTTTGTTCTTTCTGCAGATTGAACCTATTCGAAACTTCTTTGCTGCTCTTTTCCTTGCCAGCATTGGGATGCTAATTAATGTCCATTTCCTGTGGAACCATGTGGATATACTACTTGCAGCAGTAATTTTGGTGATAACGATAAAGACGTTTATTGTTGCTATTGTTGTAAAAGGGTTTGGCTACAGCAACAAGACATCTCTTCTAGTAAGTCTTCCGGATGTCTGTTTGAATGTTCTCACATCCACTGTTGCTCATGCAATCACACTAAAGTTGTATTTTTTTTTTCTATAGGTCGGCATGTCTCTTGCACAAATAGGAGAGTTTGCTTTTGTTCTTCTCAGCCGTGCTTCAAGCATCCATCTGATTGAGGTTAGTTCTGCATAATTTGTTTCTTTCATGTGTTGCGCTAACTAGGCAGCTTTGTAGTCACATAGTTACACTTTCTCCTCGGTTTTAACTGCTGATAGTTTCCACCTCTAGCTTTATTTTCCAATAGTCAATAGTAAATGTCTTGTTCTGAAAATTTAAATGTCTTGTAAACACTGATGTGTCACTAAATTAAATATAATTTAAGATGGCTAAGCGCCACCTATTTAAATGACATAAATCTTTCGATGCTATCGATATTTTAACTACTTAATTTGCTTCACAGCATAGTTTGTTGGTATGATACTGGTCTTTTTGGATTCCCCCAACGCTACTGCTTGTTAATTCAAATCTATGTGTACTCCATTTGATAGCTGCATTACTTTTCTTCAGGGCAAGCTATACCTCCTCCTCCTTGGAACCACTGCGCTCAGCTTGGTACCTACCTAATCTCTTCATTCCTTTGAAGCTACATTGTGTCATCTCTGTAATTAAAAGTAGATAGTAAATGTTGGAAGTGGTGACTCAAATCAGAACACGATAAACCTACTGTTTAGTCCCTTGATCCGCCTAC
The DNA here is from genome assembly GCA_036346375.1 of Guadua angustifolia. NCBI lineage: Eukaryota > Viridiplantae > Streptophyta > Magnoliopsida > Poales > Poaceae > Guadua > Guadua angustifolia. The sequence continues at coordinate 45,008,957 of CM070510.1, forward strand.
CATCTCTCTATCTTTGATGACACTGCGTTCCCACGAAGTATGTATGATTTAACTTACCTTGGGTGTGTAATTCTGCAGGTAACAACACCCCTGCTGTTCAAAATGATCCCAGCAGTGGTCCACCTTGGTGTTCTTTTGAGATGGTTTTCTGTAGATAGCAATCAGGTGGAGGTACACGTTCATATCAACTGAGTTCATCTGTCGATTGTTTTACTCTGGAAACGGTTGCCAATCAATTCATCGCTTCTTCCTTTTCAGTTGGGCCTAAAAAGTGATGGCCTCCGCATCGATAGCGGCAAGCGAATAAATTTGATAGTCCAAGGTTCACATGACTCATGACTTATTTGGCACACCGCAAGCAACTTTTTAGTATGGCTTAAGTTAACAATCTCTGTAAAGTTTTTTTCGCATGAACCGAAGAGTTTGTGCCGCATGTGCACTGGCGGGAGGGTGTGGAGGCAAAAGAAATCAGATCTCGCTCAAGTTGCCAGATCGATCGTTCCCCGTCTTGACAGACCGCGAGTGCAAGGGCGCAGTGCGTCGCTCGCTCAAGCGTGACCCCCCAAATGAGGGTGTTCTGTAATATATGAATGTATGCTGGTTAATTGATTGGATTAGCGCGATAGGATTTAGGGCTGGTCGTTATGCCAATTGTATTCATTTGTGTGTACGCCGATTAAAAAACCATCAGATCACGAATTTTGTTGTGTAGTGAGTTTGCCCGTGAGTACTTGTGCCTCCTTCGGAGCGCATCCAAGCGTTGTGCTTCCACGTATGGAGTCCCACGGTTGGAAGGAAAATCATTCTGGATACATGACTTCACTCTTTTATATAGTGCCGAAAAGGGGAGTTTTGTGACAGTTTTCCTCACCTGTGTTCGTTGGCTATCACTGCTCCTCGGGCAACTGCTCTGTCCTGCTGATACTTGTGTGCTGAGTAAATTTCTGCGCTTGGGGTTAATTTGCACCTGATAATCTCACACGTAACTTCTAATCAAACTTGAAAGATCCTAGATCTATATATCTTATACAAATGGCATCCACTAACTGCAATAATTATCTCTTAAATTTGTATGTAGTTGTGCCACGTCGCCCTGAAAAACCTAACCGTCTGATCGTTTCCATGGAGTGCGCAGCTTAACTTTTCTGGTCGTTGATTGTTCCCGAGATAGATCAAATTTTCTCCCCGTGTAATCCAGAGTCCATCTCTTTAATTCTCCCTCCCTCGCAGCCCCATGGACAGGTAAAGCTACTGTAGCTTACTATTAGTACATATACATCAGCATGGTCTTATATGAAAGAACGAGAAAAAAGAAGAGAACCGGCTATATATGAAAGAACGAGAAAAAAGAAGAGAACCGGCTAACATGCAGCAGCCAACATCGTACGAGAAACAACATGCTATCACCAGCCAAAAGTCTGTGTTGGAGCAAGCATGCTTACTCTAGATAACATGAATAAGAGATAGTTATTATACAAGTTTTAATATTATAGTCAAAAGTGTCCATCTAGAGACAATATTTAGAGATAATTATTATATAAACTTTAATGTAATAGCCAAAAGTATTTCTTTAGAGATAATATTTAAAGATAGTTATTGTACAAGCTGGATTTATTGCGTACTCTAGATGATATAGATGAGAGATAGAGTAGGTAGTGAACTTTGTTATTGTACCTACTTTAAGGGCAGGTACAATAAAGACACCTTAGCTTACTATTAGTATGCAAATATCAGTTTTGTCCTATGTGGAAGAATGGAAAAGAGGAGAGAGAATAGAATCAACTCTCATACAGAGCAAGTATGCTTACTCTAAATGATATAGATGAGAGATAATTATTGTACAAGTTTTAAAGTTATAACCAAAAGTGTTTATCTAAAGACAACCTTTAGAGACCGTTATTGTATAAGCTGGATTTATTGCTTATTTTAGATGACATAGATGAAAGATAGAATAAATAATGGGCTTTATTATTGTACCTGCTCTAACACAGCACCTTTTCATTTGGGCAATTAAGGTCCATCCAACATTAGGGCATGAACAATAGTTTCTCTTAAGATTGTCTCTAAGAATTCAACTCACTTAGAGACAACATTAGAAATAACACATTTAGTAGTTCGTCTCTAAAATTATTCATCTAATTATTTATATTTTCATCATATTTTATTCTCACACTCTATTGCTATTTGCATTGCTTGGCGTGATTAGGTTGTCTCTTATATAAGAGAGAACATGTTCTCGTTCCTCACCTCCTCTCTGTTAGCATGTTAACAATATTATGTACATGCACAATATCTTGACCTGTAGGAGATCCTTTATTATAGATGATTGTGATTAGTTTGTTTCCTTGTAAATAGGATCAAGATCTCCTTAACTGGCAAGTATTATTGCTTACCTTGTAAACCTCACCAGGGGTTGTTCCTGGTATATATCAACATGTAGGCGCGCACGGCGAAGGTGTGACGCTTCCATCCTTGATTTCTCACATGGTATCAGAGCCACTCCTCTAATCAAGAGAGAGAGAGAGAGAGAGAGAGAGAGAGCGGCGGCGACACCGATGGCATCTTCAGGCGCATCGCCAGCATCATCGATTCTCATGGCGAGCTCGTCATCGACATCCCTCGCCGTGACCTGCATTGGTCACCCTGTGACCGAGCGTCTCACGAAGACCAACTTCCCGTTGTGGAAGATCCAGGTTCTGCCTGCGATCCGCGGCGCTCAGTTGATGAAGTACATTGATGGCATAGAGCCGGCTCCGGTAGCAGAGATTGAAGATGAGAAGCTGAAGAAGAAGGTGCCGAACCCAGACTACGCGCAATGGTTGGCGCATGATCAACAAGTGTTTAGCTATCTTGTGTCTTCTCTCTCCCAGGAGGTATTGACACAAGTTGCTATGTGCACTTTGCGCCATTTCGGTATGGAAACCTTCGGAGGACTTGTTTGCCTCTCAAACGTGTGCGCGGGCTGTCAATACCCGGATCGTGTTGGCAACAACTCAGAAGGGCAACATGACGATTGTCGAGTATGTCGGGAAGATGAAGTCGCTTGGCGATGAGATGGCCACCGCCGGCAAGCCCATAGATGATGAGGAACTAGTGGGCTACATCCTCACCGGGCTTGATATGGACTACAATCCGATCGTGTCTGCTGTTCTTGCTCGGGTTGAACCAATCTCGGTCAATGAGCTGTACATGCAGCTGTTGCGTTTGAGCAGCGCATTGATCTCCTCCAAGGGGGGTTGTCGTCATCCGTTAATGTGGCCTCACGTCGCGGACGTGGTGGCGGACGAGGCGCGACAGGAGCATGCGATGGTTGCGCACCCAACAGAGGGCGCGGCAACGAGGGACGCGGTAGACGTGGCGGCTACAACAACAATTACTCCAACAACAGAAACTGATCTCCCAACACATCTGGTAACAACAATAAACCCAAATGCCAAGTATGTTTCAAGGAAGGACATATTGCTACTGATTGCTGGTATCGATTTGATGAGAATTATGTTCCTAATGAGAGAAGTGTTAGTGCTGCTACATCATCATATTATGTAGACACCAATTGGTATGCTAATTCAGGGGCTACAGACCACATCATAAGCAAACTGGAAAAATTAACGATTTGTGATAAGTACCATGGGGGCGATCAAATTCATACAACAAGTGGAGCAGATATGGGCATTAGTCATATTGGTCACTCTATGGTTCATACCCCAGATCGTAGTTTGCATTTAAATAATATTCTTCATGTTCCTGAAGCCAAGAAAAACCTTTTATTTGTTCATCGTTTTACCACTGATAATCAAGCCTTCATGGAATTTCATCCTGATTTCTTCCTTGTCAAGGATCAGGGAACGAAGAAAATTCTTCTTCGAGGCAGTTGTAGAGGTGGTCTATATCCTCTTCCTTTATCAGCATCCATTGATTCACAGAAGCATGCGTTTGGAGTCAATAAGCCATCGCCAGTTCTTTGGCACAGTCGTTTAGGCCATCCGTTTTTTTCAATTATCCTGCATGTTATTAGCAAGAATAATCTTTCATGTTCCAGTGAGTCCGTTAAACAGTCTGTTTGTGATGCTTGTCAGAAAGCTAAGAGTCATCAATTTCCATACGCAAAGTCAACTAGTGTTTCTTCTGCTCCTTTGGAACTTGTGTTCTCTGATATATGGGGTCCTGCTCTTGATTCTGTGGGTAGGAAGAAATACTATGTTAGTTTTATCGATGATTTTAGCAAATTTACATGGATTTATTTACTCAAACATAAGTCTAAGGTGTTTAAAAAATTCCATGATTTCCAAAACCTTGTTGAGAGACAGTTCAGTCATAAAATTATTTCTATGCAAACAGACTGGGGAGGCGAGTATGAAAAGTTGAATCCCTTTTTCACCAAAATTGGTATTTCTCACCGTGTCTCCTGTCCTCATTCTCACCAGCAGAATGGTTCGGCTGAGCGAAAACACTGCCATATAGTTGAGGTTGGTCTAGCCCTCCTTGCTCATGCATCCATGCCTCTAAAATTCTAGGATAAAGCGTTTCTTGCTGTGGTTTATCTCATAAATAGAAGGCCCAGTAAAGTTATTCAATTCTCTACACCTTTGGAACGCCTGATGAATCAAACACCTGATTACTACTCCCTTAGAGTTTTTTGGGTGTGCTTGTTGGCCTAACCTTCGACCATATAATTCCAAAAAGCTAGAATTCTGTTCCAAACGCTGTGCTTTACTTGGTTATAGTAATCTTCATAAGGGTTTTAAATGTATTGATATCTCCACAGGTCGTGTCTATATCTCTCGAGATGTGGTCTTTGATGAAGAAAATTTTCCTTTTGCTGAGTTACACCCAAATGTTGGAGCTCTTCTTCACTCTGAAATTCTTCTTTTGCTATCATCTCTACGTTTTGATTATGGGAGTGACCAAATAGATACTAATATGACTAATGTTCCATTTAATTTGCCACTAGATCCTGATAAGAACAGTGCAATTGTTGGTGGCAGTAGTGATCTTATATTGCAGGAAACAGAGGGAGAAATTGGTGGTGCAGAGCATGAGGTCGTCGCCCTCACCTTGAGCCCAGCTGTCAATACACGGGGGCATGACAGTCAATCGCCCATAGCGTGGTCTCCTGGCTCGGCCACGTCTCTGCGCGGACCAGGAAGGAATGCATGTCTAGATAGCAGTGGAGGCCAAGGCGCGGGATCATCAGCGGTTGTCGCACCTTTAGCTCTTTATACCCATTGCTCGTTCTTCCGGATCTTCTACATCTGCATCGATTAACAGTGAGAACACTACGCCTGTAACAAGGTTACTGACAAGGTATTCGCAAGCCAAAAATTTACAGCGACAGTGCAGTCGGTATGGCAATTTACAAAATCTTGGTGAGCGTCAAACTCTAGATGAAGCCTTGAATCATGAACAATGGAAAGTTGCTATGGATAGTGAGTATCAAGCACTCATGAAAAATAAAACTTGGCATTTGGTTCCACCTGAGAAAGGTCAAAATATAATTGACTGTAAATGGTAAACAGAGATATGATATTGACTATGAGGATACCTTTAGCCCTATTGTTAAAGCTACAACTATCAGAATTGTGTTATCTATTGCAGTAACAAAAGGTTGGTGTCTTCGTCAGCTGGATGTTCAGAATGCGTTCCTTCATGGCATTCTAGAGGAGGAAGTATATATGAGACAACCACCAAGGTATGAGAAGCAGTCTATGTCACAGTATGTCTGTAAACTGGATAAAGCACCGTATGGGCTGAAACAAGCGCCAAGGGCATGGTATTCTCGGTTGAGTCAGAAATTGCAACATCTTGGCTTTCAAGCTTCCAAAGCTGATACTTCATTATTCTTTTATAGTAGAGGCTGAACAACAATTTTCTTACTTATATATGTTGATGATATTATTGTGGCAAGTTTATCACAAGATGCAACTGAAGCTCTTCTTAGTGACCTCAAGGCGGATTTTGCATTAAAGGATCTTGGTGATCTAAATTACTTCTTAGGTATTGAGGTAAAGAAGGTATGTGGTGGTATTATCTTGTCACAAGCAAAATATGCTTCAGATATTATAAAACGAGTAGGTATGCAACACTGTAAACCAGTTAGCACTCCATTATCTGTATCTGAAAAACTTTCAGTTCAAGATGGTGAAAAGCTAGGACCAGAAGATGCTACTAGGTTTAGAGGTGTTGTTGGTGCTCTGCAATATTTAACCTTAACTCGGCCAGACATCTCTTTTTCAGTAAATAAAATCTGTCAGTTCTTGCATTCACCCACTACTTTGCATTGGACAGCAGTAAAAAGAATTTTGAGAAATCTCAAGTTTACATTAAGCACTAGTCTGAAAATAAGAAAGTCAGCATCTTTGCTTGTTAGTGGTTTCTCTGATGCAGACTGGGCAGGTTGTGTTGATGATTGACGATCTACTAGTGGGTTTACTATATTCTTGGGTTCGAATTTTATCTCTTGGAGTTCACGTAAACAAGCCACAGTGTCGCGGTCTAGTACAGAGGCAGAGTATAAGGCTATGGCAAATGCAATAGCTGAAATTATATGGGTGCAAACACTCTTAAAAGAATTGGGGATACAATGTCCTCTTGCTACACAGCTATGGTGTGATAATATTGGAGCAACATATCTTTCAGCTAATCCAGTTTTTCATGCCAGAACAAAACATATAGAAGTAGACTATCATTTTGTCAGAGAAAGAGTAACACAAAAGTTACTTGATGTTCGGCTAATATCAACTGAAGATCGGCTAGCAGATGGTTTTACCAAGACCCTCACGGTGAGGAAACTTCAAGATTTTCGACACAATCTTAACTTAGAGAAGTTATCATTGAGGGGGAATGTTAGCGTGTTAACAATATTATGTACATGCACAATATCTTGACCGGTAGGAGATCCTTTATTATAGATGATTGTGATTAGTTTGTTTCCTTGTAAATAGGATCAAGATCTCCTTAACTGGCAAGTACTGTTGCTTACCTTATAAACCTCACCAGGGGTTGTTCCTGGTATATATCAACATGTAGGCATGCACGGCAAAGGTGTGACGCTTCCATCCTTGATTTCTCACACTCTCCTCCACTAGGATTTTGCTAACATGGTATAGCTAAGAGATTGCTGAAGTGATACTATTAGAGATACCCTTAGATATTCCTTTATGAGTGCACATCTTTTACTGGAGCATAATGTGTTCGTTTGTACTCTTGCCTTTCATAAATGCATGTTGTTTAAACATGAACACAGTCTCCAAAACATAACTTTGATCACTAATTTCTATTGTTAGATATTTATAAAACTCAATGAAATAATAATATTATGAAAGTAGTTTTCGAGACAAATCTATACATGATTTTCATGTATCCGACTTAAATATTTAAAATATATTGATTGATAAAATTTTGAAAGTTTGACTTTGACTATTTCTAAAATGACGTGCATTTACGCTGGACGAAGTATTCCTTATGTGATGTCTATCATTTCATCGAGCACTTCTTACTAATCAATTCCCTTCCACAGCTAATCACGCTATCCCCGGACGCATCATATATACACCGCTAATCCCGGCTCATTGCCCCTCCACCTTCTGCTGTTTCAACGTTTCATGTCACTGCATTTTTCCTTCGAGAGAATTCAGGTCGCTGCATATATGATGCATTCGAATTCATTTGTCTCCCTACCTTTGCTTATTGTTCTCCGGCTGCATATCCCGCAAGGGTTGCCCATCACTGAACACTGATCACAGTGGCAGAGCTAGGATTCCACCAAGTCTCGAGTAGAAAACTAATGTTAAATACTATCCACATCCAAATAGAACAAAAGTATAACAAAAATGCACAATTAAAAACAAATTTGAACTTCATGTTTAACGATACAACAAAATAGATAAAACGTAGCAAAAACAACATAGCATAGCGGAGCAATACAAAAATTAATACATAACTAATGAAGGTTAGGTGTATCCAAACAAATCATATCTTCGTTAATGGTAGTAAAGAATATAAACCTTCAAAGATAAAATAGCATATGTAAATTAGGGACACAAAATTACAAAGTTAATTATTGACGTAAATTGCAAAACAAGAATGTAACATACCTATAGCACAAGGTAGTTTTTCTTGCACGACCTCATATTTATAAAATGCTGTAAAATCTTATTATTTTTCAATGGTTGAGAATGCATCATACCATGCTACCATTCATCTATGATTTCTCATCTTATTCCGTAACTCAGTTTTAACAATGTTCGTAATTAAGAAGTCTCTTTTTATTGTTGCGGTAGCAACGGGGGTGCACATTTGCGTGAATATGGTATGTATAGGTTGTGTGTGTCGCCTTATATCTAAAAAAATATGTTCATAGCATGAAGCCTAAAGATAGATAAATATCTCACGGTGATGTTGCACCCTTTCTTTATGTCTGTTCCTTTTGAAGGCTTGAAGCACCTGCGGGTGAATTTACTATTCTCACGCAGTTTCAGAACTAAGGTACCCCATTCATCTAGCTAAGTTGTTTTGTCATATACTCCCACTATTTCACGATGTAAGTCTGTTTTCCACAGAAGCTTACGTGTATTGACAAAGTCAGGAGTACAACTAATGCAAATTTTTACTTCTACGACCGGTTTGATACTGTCAAAGAGTGGTTGCGGTGTATCATTTGATGAGTGTATGTATGATTAAACATCGGTAACTTTTCTTTTTTTAATTTAGTGCATCATTAATTCATTGTGGGTTTGGAGTTACGTCGGGAAATGGAACGAGTAAGCAGCCAGCTAGTTCGTTGGGCTATACAATTGTACTTTCAGGATTGGGCCAAGCCCATTAAACAAATTATCCTTACTTCTGTACTAAGATATAGGGGTAGGCCAATTTACCTGCCTTGTTCAGGGCCCATCTTTTGATCAAACAAGGATCTCAGTCCCTAGGCCAAGAACATCTGATGGAGTTAAGACGGTTCGGATTTCTCGACAGTGCTTTAGAACAGTTTTTGCTATAGAATCAGAATTAGCACAACGTTTTTTAACAGTATTCTCGGAAGATCTGAACCATTGCTTTTTGATCCAAGATACACGTGCAACTATTTAAATTGCAGTCCTCTCTGTCCCTTCTGGTGGGCCCTAAATCATGAACATGCTAACACAACCTACAAACCTTCTTGACATCTACAACGAGATTTTAAATTTTGTTTTCAGAATATATCTTGAAGGCGACCGAAATCCGAAATTTCGGATGAAATTCAAAAAGCAAAATTCAAATCTAGAATTTTTTGGACTTGGATGAAACAACCCAAACTTTTATCAGTGCAATGAGATCATCAACACAAATTAATAACACATATAATTAAAGTGATCAACAAAGATTGATCATCAACTTTATTCATTAACAAATGTCATAAATTGGTATCAATTACAATGTACATAAATAATTAAATTACATCAAAAAAGGAAAATTACAATATGTCCTAATGCACTAATCATCAAAGCTTCCTGTGATCCTTATCTTCAAAACCCTGAAATGGCTAGTTATTCATGTAAATAATCATAAGGCAATTAAAGCAAAAAAATTTAAAAGTTTAGGTGTGTCGTCAAACCCGAATGAGTTGGTATCGCTCATCGAGATATTAGACTGTCCGGGGCCAATCAGCACCTCTCGCTACCTAGGATTTCATCATTCGGCATAAAACAAACATGTTTTTATCGGGTAACCATGGCCATGAGGGAATAGTGTCAAAATATCACACGATAGAAAGTAAAGCCTCCTATGGTAAAAAGGTGAAACCACCACAGTTAAAAGTGGAGTCAACCAGAACCATTCCCCTATCCAACCCCTTTTTCCCACACACATACACCCCAAACCAAAGGAGCAAGAATAAGAAGGCGAAGACCAGGGAGCTAAGAGCAAGGAGGAAGCCGAAGACCTAGAAGAAGGAGAACTGAGCTCGGCCACATCGCCATCAACCTTGATGATGAGAACCTCACCATCACCACACCACCATCCAGGACATCCCATTGTGAACACCCCCCATCATCACCAGGTGCACACCAATATACCCTTGCTTATTCTAGAAGCACATAGTATCTAAATGAAGTAAAGAGCGTAGACATTGGATGGAACCAGGAACACTAATGGTCTCATAGGATAGTTGTAGTAAGGGCGGCACTGTACATACCCAAAGACCATCTCACACTTCCGGTGTGTAAGAAGCTCATAGGTATCACCATAGTGCCACCAACCCACTAACAAACACCATTCTCATATCGTCATTGACCAAGGAAGGACCACTCTAATCTAAACTAGGCAAGCATACAAGTAATCAAAAATTTCACAGTAAAGTAAATAGAGCATTGAGGGTGGAGTGAGATGGAGGAAGACGGGCAACCGGAGGTGCAATAGCTAGAGCTAAGGGGGTGACGTAGAGGAGCAGAAGGGCGGCGTCGACGGGAAGCCGAGGTGCAGCGTTAGTGGCACAACAAAGATGCCGACAAGACGCAGTAGAAAGCCAACAAGGAACCATAGCAGAACTGGAGGGGAGGTAGTGCCAAAGGGCCAAGCTGGCAGGGCGGCGGCAAGGGCCATGGCGGAGGAGGCTGGTACACTGGAGACCCAAAGCGAGCTGGGTGGAGGTGGCCTGGGGAAGAGGAGGTAGCCTAGGGCGTCTTTGCGATGGGAGCGACAGGAGGTGGGGTAGCGTGGGAGCCAACAATGTGACATAGGAAAGGGAAGGAGTAGATCGGGAGGGAAGAGGGAGAATTAGAGGAGGAAATGAGAGGATAAGGTTGGTGGAGAAAGAAAAGAAAAGGGGGAGAGAAATAGAAAAGGAAAAGGGAGGGAAAAGGGAAAGAAAAGAAAGAAAAGGAAAAGGAAAAGAAAATAGGAAAGGAAGAGAAGAGAAGAAATATTATAGTAATGAAAATAAAAATAAATAGAAAATAGTAATAATGCAAACAAGAAATAATAATGACATTATAAAAATTTAAATAAAAGAAGAAATAAGATGAATCGATTGAATGAATAAATAAAAGAATAACTAATGTTATCGGTCATCATAACGATCTAAATAGAAAAATAATACCCTAACTTGAGTAAGAAAAATGATCAAAAATTAATATTCAATGCAGATCAACTCACGTTATGAACAATATACATTTAACAGAAATCAAAGAACGATAAATTGTGAACTGTTGAGGTAGTAATTATTGATGTACTTGGAATGGCTACTACAACGAATGAGCCAGTGACGTATATATATGAATGATGGGGTAGAAGGTGCCGATAAGAAGGTGGTAGGCCGGTAGGTTTTTCTACGTAGGCTATCATATAAGGATGAACAACTACACTCGGGCAATGAGCTGTATATATAGTATCAACCATAGTGTGTGAAATCAATCAAAAAAGAATGTCATATGAAAGTATTATGATCTCCATATTGGGTATGAGTAGATAACTAAGAGTGTGAAGCTTGGTACGCCGGATGGCCCAGTGAGGGACACAAATTTCAGCTGCAGTTGAAGATTCCACGGTGCTATATTTAAAAGCCATAAAATGAGTATCTCCGTTGTCAGATAGAATACAACTGGTATGCGTGATTGAGTGGGGAACATTGGTAAAGGACACCATGGATCGTCAGCATACTAGGGTTGGAGATCTAATACTAAATTAATGATAAATATTCTGGGATCTCATAGGATGGGATCACTATAGGTAAAGTGGTACAAACATACGCACGGTCAAATCATGAACTCATGCCATCTCCTAGATTGAAGGCTACAGAAGCTAAGTTAGCCTCGTACAGAGTGCTAGCAGCAATTTTCATAATTAAAACTCAAAAACATAACCTTTAAAGAAAATCTAAAACCTAATTTTTGTAAAAATGGATTTTGAGTGGAGTACATGGACCGTAGGCATCCGCAGGGCAGGCCGTGAGGACCACCCAGGATGGGGTGGGCCGAGCCGACTGCATAAAGATAGATACCACCTGAGCTGCTTCCAATGTGCGCTACAAGGAACTCTGAAGATAGCAACCGACCTTGATTAGGTAGGATACGATTGTAGTCCTGGCCATTACCATGTTCAGCAGATAAAGATAGAGATAGAATCTCCATCTTGTAACCGATCGAGACTCTCCTTTGTAAACCGCACCCCTCTACTATATAAAGGGGGTAGGGTAACATTATCATCAGATCATCAGCAATAAGCTAGATACTTATAATCTCAGAGCACAGGACTAAGGTATTATCTCCTCCGCGAGAGCCCGAACCTGTATAATTCCTGCGACTTATGCTACCATCGAGTTTGGATCAAGTGCCTTGCCCCGTTTTCATTATTGCCGACAATAAACGTCAACAGTTGGCGCGCCAGGTAGGGGCTGCGTTAAGATCAATCTCAACAAGCTCGATGGCAATCACCAGTAGAGTCGTTCTCGCCTTCGCGCCCGGCCAAGCCTTCTGTTTCGGGAGCTTGGACTTCGTCGCCAACAATCTCGGCAAGCTCGCTCTTTCGGACTCGGACTAGATCCAATCTGGAAGAGACACCATTGCTCCTTCGTCTGGATGACCGCTCGGGTCGAGGAACACCATGGCCATCTTCTCATGAGCAGTAAGCCGGGGGCTTTCTCCCCAATTCAGATATGGTAAGACTCCGATCAAGGATGAGTCTCAGGTGGTAGGCATTATCAGCACCAAACCACTCGGATTCAGAGATCAGCTTGATCTGTCTCCTTCTTGCTCTTTTGACTCAGAGAGCAGCGTAGAAAGTTGCCAGGGCTTCCGTGGCATCTACGTGATCGAAGACCAGTAGATTGAGTCCCAGCGCCAAAAGGATGCCACAAACGCTGCAGAGGCAGACCACCTTCGTCGTGAGGCCCGGAAACGCGCACGAAGTCCCTCCAGGCCAGAGGTCGCAATGTCAATGAGGACATTCTACAGGCAAAGATGGGTGACCAATTGGTTTTCCATACGCCTTAGCAGAATATCGTCGCCTCCAAGACGCTACTTGACACCCTGGGACCAATGCTCGGTCCCAACAGTCTAGCTGCCCCGATCGTGGCCCAAGTTAAGGCCATGGTGACGACGGCAACGATTCAACATAACCAAGAAGAACCAGCGGAGAAGACGTACTCCCGCGCTCGCGCAGCCACTCAGACTGCTAGCAACAATATTGCCCGCAGTCGGTCTATGCGCGGTTGGCCTGAGCTTTGTCGTGGTGAGGACGCCCGTCGGAGCCTCAACCGCGATCTCCGCTTGGACTTTAATGCCAGGCAACATGAGCGGGAAGATGATGAACGGCGCCGGCGCGAAGACGACTACGAGCATTTTGGTATCAACCATGATGGCCGAGACGACCGCGACGACTGCATGGATCACCACAGCCGTGGCAACGGCGAGGACCACCGAGTCAGAACGCCACCGCGACGATCTCCGCACCGGCGTAATGATGGGCCCATCGATGTTGTCCGTGCTTGCATCGCTCGGCTCCGCCGAGTGGTCTGGCCAAAAGGTTTCAATCCTAAGGGCATCACCAAATTCGACGGGGAGAGGGACCTAGAAGCTTGCCTACAGGTTTATTCTCTCGCATCAAGGCAGCCGGAGGTGACCACAATGTAATGGCGAACTATTTGCCGATCACGCTCACTCCATCGGCTCAAGTTTGGCTCACGAGACTTCTAGAAAATTCTATAGATTTCTGGGGAGATCTTTGTGAATAGTTCATCACTAATTTCCAAGGCACTTATGAGAGGCCTAGAACCCCGTGGGACTTGTATCAACTTTATCAGAAGAAGGGTGAGTCTCTGCGGGAGTTCATCCGGCGCTTCATGCAGAAGAAGAATTCCATTCGGGATGTTTCATAAGCAGTCGTCATAGCAGCTTTCCAGAAGGGAGTCGAAGACGTCGACTTGATCAAGAAGATGTCCCGGAAGCTGCCAACCACTATGAAGGAAATGTTCGCTTTAGCGGATCACTACACCACGGCCTCGAATGCCCTGGCCGAGCACCAAGATGATCGTTCGTGGCAAAAGAACAAAAAAGATCATGCTGAGTTCTCTAGGCAGAAGGATCGGAAGCGGAAGGGTGAGGAGTTGGTCATGGTAGTTGAACACGGTTGGCCCTGAGCGCCACGCACAGATGACTATGACAAGGTGATGGATGCAATCTGTCCTTTACATCCAAAGGGGAAGCACACAGCTAGGGATGAAAACGGATAGTAATTCGGATATCAATTTTTTTGTCTTTGTTCTTCAATGGGAAACAAATAGGATATAGAATTTTCTATCCGAATTCATATTCTTGTTTGTGGTGTTGAGCTTATTCAAATTCATAAAAAATGAACCTCAAATTCATTATATATTTATTTAAATGATAGAAACAAAATTAGGATATCAATCGGATACACGGATTAGGATATTTTTCACCTTTTATTTATGGGAAGCAAATAATGCGTAATTTTTTTATCTAATTTTATAATCTTATTTTTTATAATGAGCTTGCTAAAGTGTTAAAAAATGAAAACCAAAATCGTTATATATCTATTTAAAAATATCAAATTTGTTCAGAAATTCGGATATCCGTTTTCATCCCTACACACAGCCAAAGATTGCTTCACTCTTAAGAGGTTTGCGAAAGAAAGCAATAAGCGAGCGAGCCAAGATAAAGGTGAGGCAAGTAAGAAGCAGGACCCCCTCGAGGATGACGATGGAGGTGACTACTAGCCGACCGAGTGCGAGCTCAACTATATATTCAGGGGCTCGGCTGCGTATGAGTCCAAGCGGAAGCAGAAACTCACCGCTCGGGAGGTCAACGCAGTCACGCCGGCAACCCCCCAGTACCTGAGGTGGTCCGAGGTCCCAATCACATTTGATCGCTCGGATCATCCCGACCATATTCTTTATCCAGGTAGATATCCTCTAGTACTAGACCCTATCATTCACAGCGTTAGGCTCAAGAGGGTGCTGGTTGACAGGGGGAGCGGACTCAACGTTCTTTTCTCCAAGACTTTCGATGACATGAAAATCCCCTGCTCCGACAGTGTAGATTGTTGCCGTTCCACGGGGTAATCTTCGGGACCTCGACGGTACCACTCGGGCAGATCACTTTGCTAGTCACGTTCGGGACCAAGGAAAATTACTGGACGAAATGCCTAAACTTTGAGGTGGTTGATTTCGAGACGGCATACCACGCCATCTTGGGAAGGCCAAGTCTAGTCAGATTCATGGCTGTGCCTCACTACACTTATCTTGCATTAAAGATGCCAGGGCCGAAAGGCATTATCACAATTTGTGGTGATGTCAAGCAGTCCTTCATGTGCGATAGGGAGAGCTACGAGATGGCTGAGATGCAGGAGGCAGCGGCTAACCGAGAGAAGATCCGACTAATGGCTACGCTCCAACAAGACGAAGGAGATGTCCCAACTAAGAAGCAGGCCAAGTCAAGCATAAAGCCTGATGAGGGAGTCAAGAAGATGATTCTTGACCTGTCCAACTTGGGCCAAATGGCACTGATTGGGATATGACTCGATCACAAATAGGAAGATGTGCTCGTCAATTTCCTTCAGATGAACCGGGACATTTTTGCTTGGAAGCCATCAGATATGCCCGGTGTACCTAGGGAGGTGATCGAGCACTCCCTCAATGTTGACGAGAAGGTGAAGCCTATCAAGCAGCGTCTCCGGCGGTTCACACAAGATCACTGTGATGCTATCAAGGAAAAAATCACTAAGCTCTTAGCTGCAAGATTTATAAAAAAAGTGTATCATCCCGACTGGTTAGCGAACCTAGTTTTTATTCGCAAAAAGAATAAAAGTTGGCGTATGTGTGTTAATTATACCAATCTTAATAAGGCATGCCCAAAAGATCCATTCAGGTTACCTCGCATCGATCAGGTGGTGGATTCAACCACCTGGTGTGAGCTCCTGAGTTTTTTATATGCTTACTCGGGGTATCACCAAATCAGGTTGAAAGAGGAAGATTGCATTAAGATCTCGTTCATCACCACGTTTGGGGCTTTCTACTATGTCACAATGCCATTCGGATTGAAGAACGCTGGCGCAACCTATCAGCGCACGATACAGCAGTGTTTTCACACTCAACTCGGATGCAATGTGGAAGTATACGGGGATGATGTCGTTGTCAAATCTCGCGTAAAGGAGGACCTCATATATGATTTGGTTGAGACGTTTGAAAGCCTGAGGACCTACAAAATGAAACTCAACCCTGAGAAGTGTGTCTTCGGAGTCCCTTCGGGAAAGCTACTCGGATTTATTGTGTCTTATCGCTGTATCGAAGCAAACCCGGAGAAGATCAACGCCATCCTGAAGATGAAGCCCCCAACTTGCCAGAAGGACGTCCAGAAGCTCACAGGATGCATGGTGGCACTTAGCAGATTCATTTCCCGCCTTGGCTCATGGGGATCTTGTTTTCAAGCTCTTGAAGAAGCGAGGCGACTTCGATGGACTCCAGAGCCTGATGAGGCTTCGAGGATCTTAAGGCGTTCCTAACCACATCGCCAGTATTGGTCTCACTAATGCCCGAAGAACCCCTTTTGCTCTACATAGCGGCAACGACTCATGTAGTCAGCGCTGCAATCGTCATGGAGTGGGAGGAGGTAGGACACCTGCAGAAGGTTTAGCACCCAGTTTATTTTGTCGTGAGATCTCGGGCGAGTCAAGTCTTCACCCTCAAGTGCAGAATCTATTGTATGCCGTACTACTTACTTCTCACAAGCTTAAGCACTATTTCCAAGAACATTCGATTTCGGTGGTTACTTCTTTTCCGATTGGGGACATACTTCACAATCGGGAAGTCACTGGGAGAATTGCGAAGTGGGCAGTCGAGCTCGGAGTTTTTGAAATCTCCTTCAAGCTGCGAACTGCCATCAAATCTCAGGTACTCGTCAACTTCACCGCCAAGTGGGTAGAATTGCAGAATCCCACAGCCATTGAGGAGCTCGAGTACTAGATAATGTACTTTGATGGTTCCCTCATGCTCAGTGGCGCGGGGGCTGGCGTAGTGCTCATCTCTCCAACAGGGGAACGATTGAAGTACATTCTTCAAATCCACTTTTCGGCATCAAACAACGCCGCCGAGTATAGGCACCCATCCACGGGCTCCGTATCACCATATCGCTCGGTATCCGACGATTGATGGTTCTCGGAGACTCGTAGTTGGTAATCAATCAAGTGTAGAAGGACAGGTCATGCGTCGGCGACAATATGGCTGCGTATTGCCAGGAAGTGCGCAAGTTGGAGGACAAGTTCGACGAGTTAGAACTCATCCATGTACTTCGCCGAGATAGTGAAGCAGCAGATGAGCTCACAAGATTAGGCTCCAGTTGGGCAATAGTTCCGGCTGGCGTGTTCGTCGAAGAACTCCATAAGCCCACGATAAGCCGGCAGCAGGAGTTAAGCAAGTTAGAGGAAAGGCTGGCTGAGACAGAAGTTTTGGTTGTCAACCCCGACTGGACAACTCCTTACTTGGACTATCTATTGAAAGACAAACTCCCTGAAGATCGTGTGCAGGCAGAGTGCATCGCGCGCCGAAGCAAGAGCTATGTGGTGGTCGGTGAGGAGCTCTTTTGGAAGAGTGTCTCTGGAGTCCTAAGACGCTGCATATCAGAGCAAGAAGGGAGGAGTCTCCTCAGAGAAATCCACTCGGGAATTTGTGGGCATCATGCGGCATCCAGTACTGTGGTGGGTAAAGCTTATTGTCAAGGTTTCTTCTGGCCGACTGCTGTATCAGATGTGGAAGACATTGTTCGCACTTGTGAAGGTTGCTAGTTTTTCGCTCGGCAAATACACGTGCCGGCGCAGGAGCTGCAAACTATCCCGATCACCTGGCCATTCGCAGTCTAGGGGCTCAACATGGTTGGACCCCTGAAGAAGGCTCAAGGTGGTTTCACTCATCTCTTCATCGCCATCGACAAATTTATAAAGTGGATTGAGGCTAAGCCTGTCGCCACGATCACAGCGGCTAAGGCCAAGGAATTCTTCCAGGAAATTGTGGTCAGATTTGGCGTGCCGAACAGAATTGTCACCGGTAATGGCACTCAGTTCTGAGGCGATGAATTTCAAGATTGGTGTTACGAGCTCGACATCAAAATCTTCTTTGCTTCCTGGGTCATCCTCGGAGTAATGGGCAGGTTGAACGGGCCAATGGCATGGTGCTGCAAGGGATAAAAGTAAGGATTTTTTATCGTCTCAAACCGTATGCCACACAATGGGTAAAAGAATTCCTTTGGTACTCTAGGGGCTGAGAACTACCCCCAGCAGAGCGACCGGGCAGTCACCTTTTTTCCTAGTGTACCGTTCAGAGGCGGTCTTACCTACCGAGTTGGCATTCGGATCCCCACGGGTTCGGAGCTATAAGGAAGCTGAGTCAGAAGAAAATAGGCTGGAAGATCTCGATCGACTGGAGGAAGCCAGGGATGTCGCAGCAATCCAGTCAGCCAAGTACCTCCAGGGCTTACGTCGCTATCACGATCAGAATGTTCGAGGTCGTGCTTTCTCCAAAGGAGATCTGGTTCTAAGAAAGAATCAGAAAAGCAAGCATAAACTCTCCCCAAACTGAGAAGGCCCCTACATCATCGATGAGGTGATGCGCCCGGGGGCTTACAGGCTCAAGCGTGACGACGGCGTGGTTATCGGCAATACATGGAATATAGAACAGCTACGACGCTTTTACACTTGAATCATGTATTTAGGGACTGTTTGGTAGAGCTCCAGATCCCAGCTTCACCTGAGATCTGAAATAAAGTGAATTAAGTTTATATTTTTAGTCTAAAATGTAAACAAAATGATCCATCTAAACACTCTTAATGTACTCACAGCTCCAGCTCCACGGATCAAGAAGAGCTAGGAATACCCAGCTCCACCAGATCCACGGATCTGGTGGAGCTGGAGCTCTACCAAACACACCCTTAATCATATTATTATGAATAAAGTTTTTGTTGACTTGCTACTTAGTTAATGCTCAACTAAGCAGTAAGTCGGGGGCTACACCCAATAGTGTTGCGCATGCACAACCCTTCTTCTGAGTCATTTTTGCTTCTTTTTCCTAACAATTGTGACTAAGTCCGAGTGCACTAATTCCGAGTAGTGAAACTCTGACCCCATGAACGGCGAACTCTAGTCACTCAAAGCGCGTGCCTAGGAAGAAGAGCCATGAGCTGACTCCCGACGTCCAAGGGCTAGACTAGTCGGGTAGAGTGCTTAAACAAAAGGAGACAAAACCACTCGGACAAATTCATAAATCAGTAAGGAAGAAAGAGTAAATGAAATTTTATAAAATCAAACATCATGTCCGAGCGAATATGTTATCACGTTGCTTAAATTTTACATATTATTCTAAGGCAGCTAAACCTAAGCGCAACGTGTGCGGCCTAGTGCCTCGACAAGGATGTCCCTCGCCTCGGCAAAGACTGGGACTACTTCGATCAGCACATCGACGGCGGCGGCGTCGCGGGCAACGGCTTCCTATCCCACGAGCTCGGCCATCAAAAGCTCGAAATCAGCCCAGAGCTCAGCGATAAAGGCCTCTTCGTCCGTAAGCGTTGGCGGAGCATCATCTCTGAAGCCGAAGACCAGCTCCTCCGCTGGAGGCGGAGGTGGCGGGACATCATCAGCGGGTGCAGAGGAACAGGACAGAGAAGCCATCGAAAACTTGAAGAAGAAGTCAAAGATTGCCGGGCTGATGAAGACTTAGAGGTGGGTGATCGCTCCCGTAGCAGTGACATTCTTATATATCCAGAGCGAGGAAGTCGAACGATCTTGAATAAATGCTGGCTCGGGAAGCCGAAGTAGTTCTGTGTTAGCATGAGAAGTTGAACCAGACACGAATGAGCACACAAGTATTAATTCGAAGATCTCTTGGGAAACAACAAAGCCATTATGGTTAAAAGTTAATTCTGGGAGATAAGGTGAAGTAATTACAGCCAAAGTTCTAGGCAGACGTGTCCTTAACTTCGTCAGAAAGGGTAGCAACTTGATCGTCATCGACGGTGCCAGTGAAGCCCTCCTTGACAGCTTCGAGATCCACTCGGGGATACAGGGACTTCACAATGGCCAGTGCCTGGCTAGCACTCGTGGTCGCTGTTTCCCAAATGTGGGTCCGGAGCTTCTCGGGCCCCTCTGTCAGCCATAGGATGGTTTCATTTTCATTGCTCAGCCCTGCCACTCTGGGACTCAAGAACTTCACCATCGCCTCGGAGGCTATGTGGTGCTTGGTGCACAGTTAGGGCTAGAAAATCAGCTCGTGGCTCGGCTTGGGCTCGCTCGAGCCTGGCTCGGCTCGCACAGGCTCACGGCTCGGACCGAGCCCGAGCCGAGCCCATTTTTTTGGCTCGCGAAAATAGCAAGCCGGCTCGGCTCCGGCGTGCATTTGGGCTATGTGAGCTCTCTATTTGCTTTGCCTAAATGTCAGCACAATTCATGTTTCTCTCTACAGGTTAGAAAGTGTATCACAACTTGTCACTTGATGCCTAAATGTAAGCACAATTCATGTTTCTCTCTACAGGTTAGAAAGTGTATCACAACTTGTCACTTGATGCTTTTTGAAAAATAATGATTGTTTGGATAAACCACATGGACCATTCATTGACAGTCTGAAGTCCCTCGACAATCGCTCTAAGTTCCAACTAGCAAGGCATTTTTAGATATCTCTGATATTTACTGTGCATTTGTTGTATACTTTATACGCTTTGATAAACTTGTTTTGCTTTATATTACTTGTTCCATTGTTTCAAAAGGAAAAGCAAAGCTTGAGATGACTAAACAATTGTATGATTTGGGACAAATCAGTGCCAGTTGCAACTTGCAAAATAATGCCCTGGCTCGGCGAGCCAACGAGCCGGCTCGCGAGCCAACCTCGAGCCGAGCCAAGCCGATTTTTTGGGATCGCCTCAAGAGCGAGCCGAGCCTAGCTCGGCTCGTTTCAGCCCTACGCATAGTGCTTCTACGGACTTGACCCTCTCGCTAAGGACGTAGAATTGCGCCTGTGCCTTCCTCCGGTATTCTGCAAGCAATTTAGATCATCACCAAAGGCGCTACAGATGTGGAGAAAGGTGAAACCGAGTAGAGAAACATACCTTCCAACTCCCGCCCCAGCTTCTCCGAGTTGGTTTGGGCCTAGAATTCAGAGCTTTTCAGCGCCTTGAGCTACTCCTCAGATGCCTTAAGCTCCTCTTGAAGACCAGCGATGGTTAAGTCCCGGGCTGAAACAGGGAACAGAGTTAGAAGACAAGCAATCAAAATTCTACAACAAAATGATTGAAGACACACTCACATCGGAGTGAGCCCGCCATGCTCAGTTTCTCCTCTTCCAGGGCCTGGACTTGGGCCAAGAGCTTTCGAAGCTCAGCTTGGCCCTCATTCCTGACCTGCTCGACCTCCGCCTTGCCCTCGGCGTGAACTCGCTCAAGGTCGGCTTCGTACTCCCGCCGCAGCTTGAGTTTCGGAAGTACCTCCCGGAGAATGGCATCTCTCTTCTCAGAAGTCTCCTAGGGCCTGAAGATTACAAAAAGAAGATTAATGAAGACACCTGACTGCTATGGGCAAAGAGAAAGAAGAGGCTATCAGCTCACCCGGATCAGTCAGGCGCTCTCGATGGCATGCTCATAAAGCTCCTCCCTCATCTTCCCCTCGTCTTCATTGCCAAAAGATTCCCATTTGTCCTCTCATTGCGAAGTATGATTCGCACTGGAGGCCGGGGGTGGGGGAATTATGAGGCTCTCAGGGAATTTCCTCCACCGGAGGAGAGCGCGCAGGTGGCAAGTTCTAGGGACACCGGCCTTGTGGTCGGCTTGAGCAGAGTGCTTGGCAGTGGTGAAGGTGACCTCGATTCGGGACCCGCCTTGGCGCCCCCGGGGCTCGATCCGGCAGTCGGCAAAGCAGTCTCGGCTTGATCCGGAGTGGTTTCGGTGCCCCTGGGTGTGGTGTTAATCGGAGAATCCATCCTCGCCTGGTCCGCAGCACTCTCGTCCCCAGCCCCCTGGGGATTTTTAGTCGGCGCGTCTACAGGAACTTCGTCTGATGGCACCCTGCAAAAAGAAAAGGAAATCAAAACATAACCCAGCAAAGCAAGAGTAGGAGTCGACAGGGGGACTAACCTGTCGGACTTCCTTATCCTCATTCCGAACACTTTTTGGGTGGCTGAACCACTCGGAGGAGGGTCCGATTTCGTGCTAGACTTGGGAGGTGGAGAGGTCGACCGAGTTGAATGTTGAGCTGTAGGATCCTAGACCGCTGGGCCTCTAGTCGGGCGGAACGGTTTTTGAGGCTCCTCAACTGCCGGCTCTTTTCCCTTCTCGGTGCCTGGCCCCATGGGATCGTTTGGCCCTGTCCGAGTAGCAGAACCACTCGAAGGGGGATCTGGTTTCGTGCTGGGCTTCGTTGGCGGCGTGTGTGATGCCGACCCCATCATGTGCGACACCATTCCCGTCGTTCGCGATAATGGGGGCTCCCTAATCGTTGGACCCCAGTCGGGCGTGAAGACCCCGGAGTCTCCTCAGCTACTAGTTTCTTTCCCCTTTTGGCACTCGGCTCCTCGGTGGAGGGGTTGGATGGCCATCTCCACTTGGTGCTCTTATGCTGAGGGATGTTAGGGAACGGTGCGTCGAAAAAGAAAGTTGCTCGCTCCTATAAGTGGTGACAAGCGCAGTATCAGACAACATTCATCCAAATTACATGATCAGTCATTATTGGACAGAAAAATGCTCACCTCAGGAGGAGGGCGCGTCAAGGCGAAGGGCTTCGGGCATCTCTTGAGTAGGACCTCGGTACCTGGGGCAAAGAAATCACTCATCCGATCGATCAACACGTCTCTTGAGATGGCCTCGGGCGCCTCCTGGGTGGGATCATTCTCCCCGTTGTATTCAAATCCTGGGTGGACTCGCTCCTTGAGTGGTCAGATTCGGCGAGAGAAGTTGATAAAGAATATCAACCCCTTCGGACTGCTTCCTTCACTTTGCTGATTAACTCCATGAGTTCTCGGACTTGGTCCATCTCATTACTCGAGGGGGTCATGACCCATGAAGGAGAAAATGTGGGTGAAATTCTGGAAAAAGGAGGAAGAAAAGGATCAGGATTGGAGCAATAGAACCACTCTCGGTGCCAACCTTTTTAGAAGATTTGAATGGGATAGAAAAATAAGACTTCTTCAGCCCATCGTGCAACTGGAAGCCAGCACCCCCAATTGCCTTAGGGGCGTTCTTGCTCAGGTAAGGCTTGAGAAGAAAAAGGTGGTGGAAGAGATTGAAATGCAGATGAATTCTGAGAAAGCCCTCGCATAAGTGAACAAAGATGGAAATTTGAAGAATGGAGTTGGGGTTTAGATTGATCAACTAAATTCCATAGAAGTGAAGAAGGCCACGAAAGAAAGCGTCGCCCGGGAGGCTAAATCCGCGCTGGAAGAAGGACTCAAAAACCACGATCTCATTAGAGCGGAGAGTAGGAGAAGATTCACCTGCGGCTGGATGCGCACAGATCAACTCCAAAAGCGGAAGAACTCCGGAGACGACCATCACCTCCAAGCGTTTCTTCGTCGTCGCCGAAGTGGCCCAATCCTTGGATGGGGGCGGCGCAGAGGTATCCTGAGAGGAGGAAGATGGCATTTTCAAAAGGGCTAAGCAGCGACGCAAAATTGAGAATACGGAGGCGGCTAACCCTAACGGCCAAGAGCACAGAGAAAATGCCAAAATTTAGAAGATAAAGGGGCAGGTGTGTTCAGTGCGAAGAAAGCCTCTTTACTCGCACCAAGCCTCGTATTTATAGGAAGCGACGCTGAATTTCGCCTTCAGTGGGAAAAGGCGTTTTGCCTTCCATATTTTGTCTGGACTTGATCTAGGGTACGCCCCGTGATGTGCCGCCAGTTATGCGCCACAACCGTCGCGCACAAGTACTCCCAGGCCGAATTTAGTTTGGGATATGGTACATCCCATGATGGGTCGATCGCCAATAACCATATCAAACGGGATTTGGGTGCCTTCCAAATCAAGTTATAATGTCTTCGTGTGATATGCCTCATGATAGGTCGATTGCTGGTTACCGCGCAAGACGGAATCAGATATCACAAGTTGATTCAGAACAAGGATTCCAAGGGTACGCCCCATGATGGGCCGCCATCTGTATACCGTGAAAATCGGATGCAGGTACCACTCGGACAATTCATGGTACGCCCCATGATGGGTCGATAGCTGTGTGCCATATCAATTGGGCACAGGTACCACTTGGCTAAAGCCAACTTAAACAAGGGTATGCTCCAAGATGGGCCAACTGTCAGTTTCCCAATAATTGGGCTGGATACCACTTGGAAGAATCAAGCGTGGAGTTCTATTGAGTCCTTGTAACCGATCAGGACTCTCCTTTGTAAACCGCAACCCTCTACTATATAAAGGGGGGTAGGGTAACATTATCATCAGATCATCAGCAATAAGCTAGACACTCATAATCTCAGAGCACAGGACTAGGGTATTATCTCCTCCGCGAGAGCCCGAACCTGTATAATTCCTGCGTCTTGTGCTACCATCGAGTTTGGATCCAGCGTCTTGCTCCATTTTCATTATTGCCGACAATAAACGTCGACAAGATGATTATACAATAAATTCATATGTTGCATTTGCTATTAATGCTTGCTGAGTATTTCTGTACTCACTCTTACTTAACTCTCCCTTTACTTAGAAAACATTCTCTATGGACTCGTCTGTAAGGCATGGGTTAAGGATCTTCTGTAGGGTCAGGGTGATGAGGTGGCAGAGGATTACAAAGAGGACTGAGTGGAGTAGCGGACTGTACAGAAACTTCCATCAATCCATTAGGTACTTGGCGGTGTACTTTACACCGGGGTACCCTCTCCACCGTAGAAGTAACAGGCCCAAAAGTGGCCTGGCCTAGTTCGGCGGCCTGGCGATCATGCCCTGTCCGCCGGGTGAGGAGCCCACGTGGCCCCCTAGCGAGCAGCCTGTCGATCATGCCCTACTCACCAGCGCGAGGCGGCTCGTGGCGCTCTGGCGGGCAATAAAGGCGATCACGCCTCGCTACTGAGCAAGGAGTCCATGTGGCCACTGGCGAGTACCGGCGATCACGCCGCTTTCGTCGGACAAGCGTTCATGGCCTGGCGGCAAATGAGCGATCACGCTCGCCATTGGCGAGTGGGTTCAGCGTGTTCTGGCGGCACCGGGCGATCACGCCACAAAGCGAGGAGCCCACGGGGCCTTTGGCGATGCTTGCGGGCGGGTGGCGGCATGGCATCCGCAAGCGGCAAAGGGCCCCTTGTCGAGACCACGAAGCAACCAAAGAATGAGAGGGAGGCTTCGCCGAATTTCCCTCCCCGCACCTCGTGGTCAAGGTCATTAATTGTGAAAGACTCTGCTATCGACACGACGACGGCTCATCCCTCTGACGCCTCTTACCAAACCCGTCGCAGGAGCATCATGTCCCGGACGGACTGGGCGAAGCCACTCACCGACATTAAATGAGGTTCGGAGGACAAGGCCACGGAGGCGTGCTTAATAAATGAGTCGTGGGTCGACGTGGAGGTTGGAATGATGGGTGTAATTAATGAGTTATAGATAAGCTTGGCATCACCTTCTTCCCTGCCCAAGCTGTCTCGTCTATATAAGGATGCCTCGGTGCATGGAGCAAAGGAGAGGTAGCCGGCTAGAGCAGAAAGCATAGAGAAGCAGACATAGAGGAGAATCTTTGTAAACACTCCCACGTTTCTCCCAACAAAGAACTAGCAGGAAGTAGGGCTATTACCCAAACCAGGGGCCTGAACCTGGATAAATTGTTGTGTCCATCAGTTTGCTGATTCCTGGGATCCATCGTCGAGAGACATTAGGGTTTCCAGCCACGAAGATGCTCTCTACCGAACCATATCTTCCGTCTAGGGAGTAGTCACTCCGTTAACGGGATCTTGTCAGGCAAAATACACCGACAAGGGCGCGCCAGGTAGGGGGCTACTGGTTGGCTCATCCAGCTGTCTCTCCGGCGGATTTTGGTCTTCCGTCCGAAAGGACCTTGCATCCGGTGATGGCGGGTTCACACTCGCAGCGATAAGATGTGGCGGTGGCTAGTAGCACCCAGAACACGTCCCGGCACTCTCACCGGACGAGGGATCACCTCACGCCGCCCCCGCAGGAGGGTGGTGGTGCCCCCACGGTGGCGGCCGAGCTTCCAGTTCGGCGTCGGCTAGCCATGGAGGTTTCCTCCTGTGCCGAACTCGCATACTT
Organism: Guadua angustifolia; assembly: GCA_036346375.1. NCBI lineage: Eukaryota > Viridiplantae > Streptophyta > Magnoliopsida > Poales > Poaceae > Guadua > Guadua angustifolia. The sequence goes on from CM070510.1 coordinate 45,035,167, forward strand.
CGCCTCCTCTCGACCACCACCCGTGGAACTTGCAGGAGACACCCCGACCACGCCGTGGCTGCTAGATATCGCTGGCCTCGTGGACGTGGCTCAGCCCGCGCCAGGATGCCTCGACCGTGCTGGGACCGCTTGTACCCTCACCAAGGGTGCGTTAATCGCACCCAAGCTTCCGATCTTCTGTTAGAAGCGCCTGCCAAAGCAGCTGTGAGTAAAGGAAAGGGCATGCAAGAAGAAGGTCCCAGCCCGCTTAGGAGCCATGGGGATCCGAGAGCCCATCCGAGCTCCGCGCTTAGTGGCACGATGGTGACGGCGTGATCACCAGAAGGCCGCCAAGGCCATGATTTGACGAATGGCCCTTAGGGGTGAGAGTTCCTCCCATGACTCTCGCCAGAGCGAGGAGGAGGTCCGCCTCGACTCTTTGGGGAGCAGCGTCCGCCCTCCAGCACGGTTTCCGGTCGGGCCAGGATGGACGGCAGGATCCCCCCTACGGCGTCGGATGCCAGGCGTTTTCCCGATGGCTGCGTCGCGTGGTGTGGCCCGAAAGATTTCGCCCGACCTCCATCGACAAGTACGACGGCACCACCAACCCAGAGGAGTTCCTGTAGGTCTACACTACCGTGGTGCGTGCCGCTGGCGGGTCTGGAAAGGCCATGGCCAATTACTTTCCAACGACCTTGATGGGGTCCGCCCGGTCCTGGCTGTTGAACCTCCCGCGAGGATCGGTGCGCTCGTGGGAGGAGTTGTGCGGCCTCTTTGTCGCCAACTTTCAAGGCTCCTTTGCACAGCCGAGCGTGGAGGACGATCTCCATGCCCTCGAGCAGGAAAGAGGGGAGTCGTTGCGCGACTTCATCCGGTGATTCTACCACTGTTGCAACACGATTCCCCAAATTTTTGAGCAGTCGGTCATCATCACCTTTCGAAGAGGCGTTCACGACCACAGGATGCGGGAAAAGATGGCAACCCGCGACATCGCTACCACCTCCGAGCTCTTCTCCCTGGCGCATAAGTGCGCACGAGCGGCAGAGGCTCGGGGGCCGACATCTAGCGCCGTGCGAGGATGCGACGGGGACGAACCCGGGACCTCGAGGGGCCCCGGCCATGCAAGCAAGAAGGCACGGAAGCACGAGGCGACCGAGACCAGGCGGGTCCTGGCCACCGAGCACGAGTGTGAAGATGCCCGGCCGAGGAAGCGCGACCGCCGTGACCGGCGGGATGACCACCGCGATCGACGGAATGACCGTCGAGGCCGGCGCGGTGACCGCCGCGGTTGGGAGAACGACCGCCGCGAGAAAAAGGAGGGCGAGCCCTTCTGCCCGATCCACCAGACCAACTCTCATGGCCTGGATGATTGTCGGGTCGTGAGTAAGATGGTCGAGCGGTGGCTCAAGGAGCACCACCCCCGCGACGACGACCGAGACAAAGACCCCGTCTCGCTGGCCTTATAGTAGGCGGACCGCGCTGTGGCGTACATTCATGGTGGCTCGTCCACCTATCCTTCCAACGCTTCTTATAAGCGGTTGCGCGAGGGAGGTGTAGCCACGGCGTCAGTTTCGAGGCGGTTTGATGTCAAGTGGTTGGAGGAGCCGATCACCTTCGGGGTGACCACCACGAGAGCACCGCAGATAGGTCACCTTCGATCAAGGCTTCCCTGATCCAAACGTGAGGCTCGGGCGGTGTCGATGGGATCGAGGGAGCTCCATCAACCTCACTCGCCTTCGAGGCATTCCGGCGCCCAGTGCCAAACCGGGAGGCGTGCAGGCTCGCTTTTTTTTACGGCAGCCATTTCGGCTAGCATGGTCCCTTGGGGGTGCGCCTCCTCATACTTTGGGAGGAAAGCAACCAGACGTGAGTCGGGTCGACTTCAAGTCGCCGATTTCAACCTCTCGTACAATGCCATACTCGGCGACCTACTTTGGCCAAGTTTATGGCGGCAACCCACTATGGCTACATGGTGATGAAGATGCCAGGCTCGGTAGCCCCATAACCATCCGTGGACAGCGCAGGCTTTGTAATCGCCACAAGCACGCATTAGACTCCGCCGGTGCCACCTATGGAAGCTGACTGATGCCGCCTTCCGGAACCCTCAGCGCAGACCGTTGCCTCACCGGGCGGTTAAGGTGGTCTCCCAGAAAGCGGTAGGCCCGGAAGTCCGTCTTTATTGGCGGCAAATTTCAAGACTAAAATAGAAGACGCGCTTCGTCACCTTCCTCCGCCTAATTTCGACGTGTTCGCCTGGCAACCGCTCGATATGATCGGGTCCCTAGGGAGGTGATCGAGCACCGACTATCTACGCTCCCGAGGTGCGCTCGGTTTGTTAAAAATCGGCGCCGAGCAATCGAGCGTCAAAATGCCATTCGGGAAAAGGTAGAGAAGCTGCTGCCAAAGACGGGATCATTCGGAAGTCTCTCATCCCGAGTGGCTTGCCAACCACGTGTTTCGCCAAGAAGTCCAACGGAAGTGGCGGATGTCGGCCGATTTCACCGACCTCAACACGGCCTGCCCGAAGGACCCTTACCCCTTGCCGCGCATCGATCTCATCGTTGATTCCACGGCAGGATGTGAGCTGCTGTGCTTTCTGGATGCGTACTCTGGGTACCATCAGATTAGCATGGCGGCAGAAGACGAAGACAAAACCGCTTTTGTAACACCCATGGGCGTTTATTGTTATGTTAGAATGGCTTTTGGGTTAAAAAATGCTGGTTCTACTTACCAACGTGCCATGCATATCACTTTTCGTCCACAGATAGGGCGCAACCTTGAGGTGTACGTCGACGACTTGGTCATGAAAGTGAAAAAGAGCGAAGAACTGATCGAAGACCTGGAGGAAACCTTTGCTAACCTCTGGAAGAATCGCTTGAAGCTCAATCCTGAGAAGTGCGTGTTTGGCGCATTCTCCGGAATCTTTGCTAGGTTCCTTGTGTCCAGACGGGGCATCGAGGTCAATCCTAACAAGATAGCGGCCATCAAGCACATGAAGCCGCCGGTTCGACTCAAGGTGTTCAATGCTCGACTGTTGTTCGATTCCTCCCTCGGGCGATTCATCGCCTGATCGAGAGAGAAGCCTGCCTCTTTTCAAACTGCTGAAGAGGACGAACCACTTCGAGTGGATTGAGGAGGCTCAACAAGCATTTGAAGACTTGAAGTAGTACCTCTCCTCCCCACCGATCTTTGGTCGCCTCACTGGTGAACCATTGCTCTCAGACATTGCTACTACCCGACAAAGGTGGTGAGCGCAGATGTGGCGAGAGGAAGGCATTCAAAAGCTAGTCTACTACATCAGCAAGGTGCTACACAAAGCGGAGACCAGATACCCGCAGGCGCAGAAGATGCTGTACGCCGTCCTAATGGCGTCCAGGAAACTGCGGCATTACTTTCAAGGGCGAGAAGTCATAGTGGTCACTGCCTACCCCCTACGAGAGATTCTTCACAATCGGGAGGCAGAGGGCCGCATTGCCAAGTGGTCGGTGGAACTGGGGGAATTCTGTCTTAAGTTTGTACCCCGCACCGTCATCAAGAGTCAGAAGCTAGCGGAGTTCGTTGCCGAGTGGACTCCCGCCGCTCCTGAATCTGAAGAAGCACCCGTACCTTCTCCCTGGACCTTGTTTTTCGACGGTTCCTTCAGGCTTGAAGGCGCGGGTGCTGGGGTGGCCCTGGTCTCTCCGACCGACGACATCCTCCAGTACGTGGTCGCCCTCGACTTCAAGGCCACCAACAACATTCTTGAATCTGAGGGCCCATCTTGGCGTGTTCTTGTCGCCTCGGTGTTAGGCGTCCGGTGCCTCCAAGTTAAAGGTGACTCCCTGCTGGTCATCAATCAAGCACGGAAGGAATTTCAATGCTCTGATCCTACCATGGCCGCCTACATGGCGGAGGTCAGGAAAATGGAGCGCCATTTTGAAGGACTAGGATATATCCATATCCCTCGACGCGATAACCATCTGGCGGACGAGCTTTCACGGCTCGCGTCCTCAAGAGCCTCTGCTCCGGTCAGAGTCTTTGAAGAAAGACTCTCACGACCATCCATCATTACCCCCGCTCCTAGCGGGGAGGACGGTATGGCCGTCATTGCCCTCGCTCCCGGCGGGGAGGACGGTAAAGCTATCGTTGCCTTCGATCCAGGCGCAGGCGGTGGTGTGGTTGTCGTGCCCTCCGCCTCCAGGAGGGTAGGCAGTGCACTCGTCTCGGCCCCCTGGTCCGGGAGAGAAGACGGCGGTGTCGCCGATGCGGCACCCGGGGAAAAGCACGGCCTAACTGAGTACCCGGGCGATCACCGTGTGATCGCCACTCTTGGCCGGGAAGGCCCATGGATGGACCCCATCCTAGCCTTCCTGCAAGACCGAGAGATCCCCGACGATGACGCCTCTGCTGAAAGGATAGCACGAAAGACCAAGTGCTACACTCTGGTGGATGGGGACCTATACCGGCCGCGTAAACGAATTCTCTGAAGTCGTCACTCGGGAAGAGGGGAGCGCCCTACTCTCTGATATCCATGGAGGCATGTGGGGGAGCCATATGTCCGGACGGACGCTTGTCGGCAAAGCATTTCGCCAAGGATTTTATTGGCCTACTGCCCTCCAGAATGCTTGCGAGCTGGTGAGGAAATGCGAAGCATGCCAATTCTTCGCGAGGCAAATTCACCGACCAGCCCAAGCTCTGCAAACCATCCCACTCTCTTGGCCATTCGCGATCTGGGGGCTGGATATCCTGGGCCCGTTCCCGCGGGCCATAGGGGGCTTCACCCACCTGTTCGTCACCATCGACAAATTCACCAAGTGGGTCGAAACCGAGGCAGTACGTGCCATCACGACTTCCGCTGCTATCAAGTTCATCCACGGGATCTTCACTCGCTTTGGAGTCGCCAATCGCATCATCACCGACAATGGCACTCAGTTCACCAGCGCGGCTTTCTTGGAGTTCTGTGAAGAGATGGGCACCAAGGTATGCTTTGCATCGGTGGCCCATCTCAAGAGCAATGGCTGTTAAACGTGCGGTATATTGTATTGAGGGGCCTGAAGGCTAGAGCATTCGACCGGCTCCATAAGCGGGGGGCGCGGTGGACGGAAGAGCTCCCGGCTGTACTGTGGTCACTCTGAACCACACCTAGTCGGGCGACTAGTGAAACACCCTTCTTCCTGGTCTATGGCGCCGAAGCCGTCCTCCCGTCTAAACTGTCGTTCGGCTCGCCGCGTGTCTCGGCGTTCCGCGAGGAAGGACAAGAAGACCACTGTGGAGAAGATGTCAACCTTCTAGAGGAGGTACGCGACCGAGCGGCCTGCGCGCCGCCCGATACCAGCAAAGTCTCAGACGATACCACGCCGCCCGAGTCTCCGAGAGAACACTGGCAGTTGGCGACCTGGTTTTGCGTAGAATCTAGGCGTATGCCAGGCTCCACAAACTATCTCCCCGTTGGGAGGGCCCCTTTAAGGTGGTCTCAGTATCTCAACCCGAGGCGGTCCGGTTGGCTACTGAGAATGATCAAGAGCTAGCCAACTCCTTCAACGTCGAGTTGTTGCGAAAGTTTTATCCCTAAAAAACTGTAAGTTCCCGGTGGTTCGCTCTGATCGGTTGTGCGGGTGAGCTTTCCCCCGGCTAATCAACGACCGTTGGCGGTTGGCAAATTTGTTTACCTTAAGAGCTTTTGCTTCATTCTTCCCCCCTGTCCCCTGGTGGGAAAGATTGCGTGGGGATGCCATGTGTTCTGGTGATTTGGCTGCTCTTTGCTGATCCGTGGTAACACCCAGCATTCACGTCGTGCCTGGATGGGCGACCAGGAGCCCGAGTGTGGCACGGTGACTCAGACGCGGCCCGCACACCTCGGTTCGGCTCAACAAAGCACCGACGGCTGTCTCCGTGAGCACCGTACGCCCGATACCCCTCCTGGAAACCTACTCCCATGCCACGACGCCCAGCAGTCGATTTACGCCACAAGAGCCTAAGTTCCAAACAAAAGGACCATGACATACCCACGCAAGGACTTATGTCCCTTAATATGTTCTCTGCATGTTTTGTGCAATGCCTATTTGTGCTTTCAGTAGCCATGCGCAATCGTAGAAGAAGTGCTGGAGCGCCTGTAGCTCAAGCATCCAAGGCAACCCCGTGGCAAAGGCGAAAGCAAGTGGGCGATCATGCCCTCGCCCACCGCACGCGTCTGCCGAGCCCTCCCAAGAAGCCGAGCGAGCGATCATACCATGCTCGCCTGGCGATAAGCCCACGTGAGGGTTCGGCGGGCAATCGGGCGACCACGCCCTACTTGCCGAAGTATCGGCCTCCGTGACCAGTCTGGGGGCTGGTCGCCCAGGGGTCTATGGCAAAGATAAGTTGTTGGCTTTAATAGTACCAACTTATTTTTCACATTTGCACCCTGTTGGGTTGGATTATGCGTGGCTGTCACTGGCTCTGGTAACTTGATGGCTCCTCGCTGATAAAAGGAAACACCCAGCGTCTGTGTCGCAAGGACGAGTAACTAGGAGTGCGTGTGTGGCACGGTCGACTCAAATGCGGCCCGCACACCTCGGTTCAGCTCAACGAAGCACCGACGGCTGTCTCCACGAGCACCGCAAGCCCGGTACCGCTCCTGGGAGCTCGCTTCCTTGTTGCGCACCGCTGTGGTCAGGTTCCAAGAGATCACATGAATGTAAGTTCCAAAAGGACAGGAGTCAGTGACACCCTTACGCGGAAACTTAAGACTTTGCTTGTCTACATTCTGCATGCTCTGCGTAATTCCTGTTCACATTATTGCAATCACTCAAAGAATGCCTAAGTATCGACCTAACCTGAGTGCTTAGGTTCGCATCATGACAAGGCTGGGGGCTGATCGCCCAAAGACTGAGTTGAAGCAAGCATGCCTAAAATGCGAACAGATGAACATGCCTAGGTGAAATCAAAATATGCCAACTTTATTACAATTACTAATATTGTTCTGGCATACAGAGACAGGAACAAAAAACAAATAAGAAAAGGCGGCCAGGGTGGTGGGCCGCTGATTTACTTCGATGCCCCCTGTCTTCATCTTGACCTCGGCTCCCGTCGCCGCCGCATAAGGTACGGGCCTCCGCCGCCATCATGCTGATGACGCGCTCTGCAACCTCTTGCACATGCGCCTACACCTGGGCTTCGTCCCCTTCAATGCCGTCCGCGACGGTCATTGGGTTGAAGGCAGTGTCGCGGCTGGCATAGCATGCGAGCACAAAGGTTACGGTGGCCCTGGCGACCTGCTGCCCTTCCTGGACGGAGCGGGTGGCCATGGTGGCTGGCAGGCCGGAGAGTGCTTTGGCGACCCGGGTGGTGCAGTGGGCGTACTGCATTGCCTTGGGCTCCAGTGGCTCGCGAAGGTTCACCCCCAGCGGCGCCAAGACCCTTCGCCGCTTCCCTCCGTGCTGCTTTGGTCTCCTGCGCCATGCAGTAAAGTTGTTCGGGTCTCTCTCATGGGCCACCAGTGCTCGCTCTCTCCGGCTCCTGCGCAGCGTCTCCACTTGCTGTGTCATGTAGACTTCGCGTTGGGAGGCTGCCGTGAGGAGAGTACATGGCGCGAAGCGCTTCACCGAGATCGCGAGCAGCGTCTGGTCGATGGCGGCGTATGGCAGGAGCGATCGAGGCCGAGAGAGCAGAAATGTTGGTCCTAGTGACGTTCAACTGGCAGCCGAGCCGCCAGTGCCTTGAGCAGAGTGCCCGCCGCGCTTCCGCTGGGCGCTGCGAATGTCTGCGCGGGCGGGGCGCTTTGGCGATCCGCTCTCGAGGGTGATTTGAAGCTGAAGGAGGTGGTTGCCACAACAAGTCCGCTTGGCGGCACCCGCGATGGGTTGGGCTCGGCGCGGCCGAGCCGCCGCCGGCGAGACGGGTGCCGTAGGAGTTGAAGCCGGCGGCTTGCGCTGGCGGCCGAGAAAGGCGGCAGCGTGGCGCCCCAGATGAAGATGTCGCCGCTCCAGGCGTGATTGGCGAGGTGGTGGGAGCGGCGATAGCAGAAGTTGGGCTCCCGGTGCAGACCTTCTTAGGGTCCGCGCCAGGAGCACCGGGAGCGATTGCGTTACTGCGCTCCCGCCGACAAACCTGTTGATCCTCGATCACCAAGGGCCACGGACCAAAGCACCACAGTGGGACCGGTGGAGTCCATCGCCGGGAAGGATTGGATGATCTGGAGGCGTTCATAGGACTCCAGATCACAGAGCGGCCGGGACTCGACCGGAAATTCTAGGCCGCTTGGCACCGGCGGGATCAGCACAGATAGCCACTGGGAGAGGGCAGCACCATTCAGGTTTCCCTCACCTGGCACCAGAAGAAGACAAGAGCATTAGACGACGGAGACCATGAAGAAGAATATACATTCAAAGGGAAGAATAAGAAGACTTATCGCCTGCACGCGTGCGTGTCATGTCGCTGCCCCTCAGATATCTTGCCATGCGATGGGCGCGAAGACACAGGGGGTTGATCCTCCGAGCCACGAAGTCTCGGACTACCAGCGCCCCAATCAGGCCGGCGCCCCGCAATCGATCGATGCGGGCCACCATTTCCAGGAGCTCCGCCGTCTCCTCGACAGGTGAGCTCCAGCTCTCGCGGGCTACCGGCCGCGCGCAAGGTACTCCAAGGAGGTTGACCCCACTGTCGTTGTCGACATAGAGCTAGTCGCTCCGCCAGTTCTTCCAGTTGGAGCGTGGCACGAAGGGAATGTAGCGGGGGGCCGACCCATTGTGGAGGCGGAAGTGGCAACTCCCCGTGACCCCACTGTCGGGGGAGACGCGACAAGTGAAGAAATAGTGAAAGAGGGGAAAATTGGGCATTACCCCCCGAACATTTTGCAGAGGTAAGCGAAAGTGGAAAGAAGGACGATGGAGTTGGGGGAAAGATGAAGATGGTGGATCTCATAGAAATGGAGGACGGTGAGAAAGAATTTAGAGAATGGCGGAATCAAGCCCACCATAAGTCCCCAGGTGAAGACGATGATCTCCCCTGGCTCGCAGGATGGCACGACCGTCCCCTGCCGAGGACGAAGGGAGCCCTCGGGTGCCATCCCGATGATGAACTCCACCCGGCTCTGGCCAGCGGTGGAAGAGAGAAGAGGCTGCACCATTGTGGCAGAAACAAAGTTCTCCAAGTGAAGAAGGCGATAGAACAAAGAGCAAAATGTGAAGAAGATCAGAAGGCGTGAACTGTTGAATGGGGGTGTGCGTATATATAGACGCCCCATGAAGACGGTTCACGGACAGGCAAAAGGCACGGCGTTTCGGGTCCCAAGAAAAATCGGCGGGAGTGGGGAGGACCGAAGCGGTTGCATGCGCAAAGGTGGTGGGCCCATCTAGCAACGCACTAGCATTAAATGGGGTCTGAAAAGCAGTTGGCGCGCGTTCCAGGACAGCCCCGGGGGCTATTGTCAGTATACTTTACATCGGGGTATCCTCTCCGGTAAGAGAAGTAACAGCCCAAGAAGTGGCTCGCCTGCAGCGGCTTTGGCAGTACCAGGCGACACGCTTTACCTACGGGCGAGAAGCCTGTGTGCCTCGGCGAGCAACTTGGCGATCACGCTTTCGCTACGGGCGAAGCGGCCGCGTGTGGCGCCTGGCGGCAATGGGCGATCACGCCGCTGCCGAGCGAGGAGTCCGTGTGGCCTCGGTGAGCACACCGAGATCATGCCTCGCTTGCGGAGCGAAGCGCCTGTGGCCCCTTTAGCGATCACGCCTGCCACGCTGGCGAGTGGCTCATGTAGCGCCTGGCGAGCAGCGGCGATCACGCTTTGCCTTCGGGCGAGGAGCCCACGTGGCCCCCTAGCGATGCTCGCCGGGCGGGTGGCCCGTGTGGCGGTCTAGCAAGCGTGCGGGCGTCCGGGCCCCCCTTGTCAGGCCACGAAGGCAACCAAAAGAATGAGAGGGAGGCTTCGCCTCGAAGTTTCCCTCCCCTGGCACCTCATGTCAAGGTCATTAATTGTGAAGGACTTTGCTATCGACACGACGACGGCTCATCCCTCTGACGCCTCTTACCAAACCCATCGCAGGAGCGTCGTGTCCTGGACGGACCGGGTGAAGCCACTCACCGACATTAAATGAGGTTCGAAGGACAAGGCCACGGAGGCGTGCTTAATAAATGAGTCGTGGGTCGACGTAGAGGTTGGAATGATGGGTGTAATTAATGAGTTATAGATAAGCTTGGCGTCGCTTTCTCCCCTGCCCAGGCTGTCTCGTCTATATAAGGACACCTCGGTGCACGGAGCAAAGGAGAGGCAGCCGGCTAGAGCAGAAAGCATAGAGAAGTAGACATAGAAAAGAATCCTTGTAAACACTCCCACGTTTCTCCCAACAAAGAACCAGCAGGACGTAGGGCTATTACCCAAACCGGGGCTCGAACTCGATAAATCGCCGTGTCCATCGGTTCTTTGATTCCTGTGATCCATCGTCGAGAGACATTAGGGTTTCGACCACGAAGATGCCCTCTCAAACCATATCTTCCGCCTAGGGAGTAGTCACTCCGATAATCGGATCTTGTCGGGCAACATACGCCGACAGTACTAATATTATGTAAATTGAATTTTGGTGCACTTGAGGTATGTATGCTATGTAATAGACTTGTAGTCCTGCATGGCAAATGGATGTAATAAGTTTCTATTTCAATCTATAATTATTGTTCTACTACAACACTCTGAACACGGTGTATAACTGATAAAGTATCGGGTACATCTGATATTTTATTAGCTAATATGTCGAGATCAGTATAATTACCTCAGAGTAATGGAAGTATTAGAGTTGTTACACTAGGTTAATCATGCTGGTCGCCACACAAAATGTCCCATATTTTGGTTGAAATTGTCGAAATGTCGGTAAATTTCAACCGAATGGAAAATAGTTTAAACGATGTTATAAATTTTAAAATATTTTGTGGATGGTCTTGATGCATTAGTAATGTATCCATAAAATTTTCATATGATGATCAACTCTGAGGAATTTTCAAAAATTCTAATAGTGCTACTGTCCTGATAAAGGCTAAGTAAATGTATTGATTCTATAGATTTCATTGAGCAACCAAATAGGTTTAGAATTTTTAAAACTTTTAAATAAGGGTTTTAAGGCAATAGTTAAGCTCTCCTAAAAATTTTGGAGCATTATCATACTCAAGCGAATTTATAAAATTTTGACACATTTACTATCTCATTTATGTTTCTTCAGTTATTGATTTTTCAAAGATAACAAATGAAGTTCAAGTCTTTTGGAAATTTTTTATATGATCCTAGATTGCTAAAGATAATATCGTAAATTTTTCAGAGTATAAACAAGCTTGTACACTTTTATAAAAATCTAACAATGCTTATGGTATTTTTATAAAATGTCTCAAAAATTCGGTTTTTTTAACATATTTTCATAGAATATGACATTCTTAATAAGTATTGTCCCAAATCTGGTCCAAAATTTTGTCAAAAATTTAAAAAAAATTTAGCAAATTATTTTTTAATTTTTTTTTATTCATCCTAATCTCGTCCTGGCCGAAGTTTGAACCTTCGTGCCATGTGCAATTGTGCTTGTGCATGGATCTGGTATTGCATGTGACACGACTCCTGCGGTTCTGCCATAGCATGATGGTTTCACACACACACACATAACCTGCAAATGCTCTCACGTTTCGCAGACATTAATTCAATTTTACCTTTTCGAAAACCGGAGTGTACTACACACGTGCAAATACCTACACATGGATCTTCAAAAAATATTCCAACTTGGATGCATTTATTCATACATACACCCTTGCTGTGTTTTGAAAATCGATATAAAACCTAATAAAATTATAATATTATAAAAGTAATATTCGATGCAAATCTCTACACATAAAATTTTCGTGTATCCAATTTCAATGCTTAAAAAGATATTGATAATCAAAGTTTCGAAAGCTTAACTGAATATATATCCAAAACGATAACTATTTGTGACTAGATGGAATACTAATATATAAGGCCAAAGTAGGCGCCGAACATTTCATGTGCATGCCGATGAGATCCGTGAACGACAACAGTTGGGAGGGCGTATGATTGCAGCATGGAATGGAACAGTGCGATGCAAAAGGATCGAATCTGAAACAGCAGCATGCTTGTACTTCCGGGCGCTTGAAAATCTTTCCAACCTTTTCATTGTCATAGTGTCATGAGCAACAGGAATCATGTGTGTATGTGTGTGTAACTGTGATGGCGTTCCATCACTGAACAGCAGCTGTAATGGCTGCATTATGCTTTGGCTCTGCTTATTTCAGGTTCAGTTTTCAGAATGTGCACAGGTGCATCCCAAGTTTGCAGTGATTGTAAAAGTCTGTTGCTGCAACAGCATGGAAATCTGGATTCTGGTCAGTTCATGCCAAGGGCGCATGATGTGTTCATATAACTGGGGGTTGGAAGGTCTTTGTTAGTAATCTTGTCAAGTCAATTCAAACATGTTGTTTTTCAGACTTAGCAACCATCTTAAGCTCAAAATAAATTATCTGCATGATTAGCTCAAAATGAACTGGAATTTTCCACGTGAGATGATTCAGAGTTTCTTTTTTTTAAGGTAAAAAGATTCAGTGTTTTCTTCCTGGTAAGTAAACAGAGCTGTTGCAAGAACAGCAAGCTGTAGAACAGGGAAGAGAGGAGAGTGCAAGTTAGGGCCGGAAAAAAAGCTCGGTGGTGAGACTTGTTGGCTCGGTTCAAAATTGCTCCAATTACACTCTTTCATTGGTTAAATATTAAAATGAGTCAATTTCGAATGAAATTAGATTTTACTCTGGCTCGGCTCGTTGGCTCGATTCTAAAAATGCATCCAAATTATAGATAAAATGATATTAAATCAAACTATGTCAATTTCGAAAAAAAAACTCAAAAAAAACGAGGACTTGGCTCGATTTTCACCCCTCGTGCAAGTGTATCTATCGCAACTTGCAGGTACCGGCTGGCAATGTATGTATGTATACTTATATATTATAGAGCTTGAGATTGCTGACCATTGAGCCATGCCAGGTGTCCTCTCTCGTGATTAGGTCATCTAGAAAATTAGAAATCACGTTTAGGTCTTTTCGGCGGTTTTTAGTAAAATAGATCCGAAAAATATGAAAATTATGTTTAGGTCCCTCCGCGGTTTGCATTTAGGTTCTCCTTGTGGTTTTTAGCAGAACGGACCCTGGAAAAAAATAAATTACTTTATGTCCCTCTACAGTTAAAACACAGATTCATCCAAGGTTTATAGCAACCCATGGATTCACTAATAGGGGTTGTAACCGCCGTTTTCTAAAAAAAAACACAGATTCGTCGAAATTTATAGCAGTCCATAGATTCGCCGACGTGTCTTAACGACTCATTTTTAAAACAAATACGGAAATAAAAAATACAACCAAATTTTTCGAAATGCGTAAAAAAAACATCCACGGTTTTCTAAAAAAACACAGATTCGTCGAAAGTTTATGGTAGCTTGTAGATTCGCAGACGAGTCCTAGCCACGGTTTTCTAAAAAAAATGCAGATTCGTCGAAGGTTTATAACAGTCCATAGATTCACCAATGGGTCCTACCGACCCTTTTTTTTTAAAAAAATACGAAAGCCGAAAATACGACCAAATTTCTCAAATTTTTCACGTTGCATCGTGCGTGCACAATGTAATGTAGCGTTATTCGGCTAGTTATATATATGCAAGCAAAATTACAAGGTTCCTACATATATAGACGATGATGAGATGAATAGCCAGAGGCATGAGTGGCTAATTAGCTGGCCTTGGCAGCAATGCTTATACAAAAGCTCTCAAAGCACAGTTAGGATTTTATACAGTTCCAGCTTAACCGTTCCCTTCTAACTGACAACATCTTTGCTGCTCAGATGCCCGACGGCTACGCCCTCGCTGCCTCCCGAGGTCTTCTTGAGCTCCTCGTACATCTCCTCTATCATCGGCTTCCACAGTCGAACGCGAGCGTTTATGAACCAGTTGGAGACCTAGCAATGCATCAACTCCAAACATTCATACGATGTTTTCCTTTTCTCATCGAAGCTGATCTGATCTAGCAAAAGAAGTTCCACGCTGAAAGCCTGAAATCGTACCTGGCTCCTGCTCAGGCCACTTCTAGCCGCCAGCATCTCCTTCTCGTTGTCTTTTGGATACCTGAATGAGACATAAATTGTGCATAATGTAAAATTTTCGATGTCGAAACAGGATTAAAATGTGTCACTGTGTCGGTAATTTTGAATAAACTGTGTAATGCAGTAAGAAGAAACGGCCTAACAATGGCACTGTTTTCTGGCGGCTAAAGCAATCAGAGTGATCAAGTCGGCATGTGAAAGTTCAGAGTAAAAGGCTCAGACTAGAAACATTATTATTCTCTAAGGTTTTTATCCTTGAACTTACGGACGGAGGAAGTTCTCGAACATCCACGCTTTCAGGACGGCGACAGACTTCTCCGGTAAGCCGCGCTGCGGCCGCCAAGACTGCTGGTCGCCCCGCCTGAGCTGCTGTAGTGCCCAGTGCTTCTGGATGAAGGAGGACTCCCAGCTCCGCTCCTTCTCGTCCAACGACGACTCCCCACGGCTGGACCTCTGTGTCACCACCATGATCTGGCTCATGATCCGCTTCCTGAGTCTCCGGTACATCACAGAAACCGCATGGTGCGCGAACGGCGCAGAGATGCTGCTCGAACCGCCCGAATGCACCATGTTGCTGAATTTGGATGTCGTGTTCTGAATATCGTCAAAGCATTGGTTGCACTTTTGATCCATCTGCATCAAGCTCTCTCATAAGACTTACTCTAACAACAATCTGAAGCATGTATCAAAAGCACAAAAAAAAAACCCCAAGAACTCACCAACTGTAGCAGTTTCAGGAGATTGTTCCTCAGCTTCTGAGCCTCCATCCACCTCCCGCTGTCGGCGGCGTCATGCGGATGCTCTTCGGAAGGAAACATCAGCTGGTTGGAACTCACCGCGGACGGTGTCCTCGTCGAGCAGCTTGACGAGAGCAGTCGGCTTGCCTCATTGCCAATGACACTGACTGAATCAGTGATCTCGGTCACATCTTTCAGCACGCAGCCAACGACCCTATTCAGTATCTCCTGAGTAATGTGCGCGTATCTTGACCGCGACAGCACCTGCGAGAAATGCAGAGGCCTCGAATACAACTGTGGATACACTTGCCTCAGCTCGTTGCCGGCTCCGACATCGCCGTAAGGAGGCTGGAACAGGCCAGTGCCTGCTTGAGACTTGAATGGCTGTTGATTGCCAAAGTCTTTGCTGTTCACATGAGTCAAGCCAGAGGAGCTCACGTCTGAGGATTGGTCTGGCAGATTCACCATGCTGACTGAAGACGACTTGGCACCTAGCCTGAGTGACAGCTCACTTGCCGCTGCAGAGCTAGCGGCGAACGGGTTCGAAAAGCCGGTGCCGGAGAACCCTGCCAGGTAATATGGCTCATGGATTGAGGTAGCGCTTGGTCCATCGTAGATCCAGCTGCCTTGTGGCTCTCCAGTTAGCTTGGTCATCTTTGACGGATGGGCAATGGTGACATCTGACGGGCCATACTGGAAGTCCACCGAGCAGGCGGTGGGGAGCATGGAGTGCACAGTGCTGAAACTCTCGCTGGCGACATAGGCGTCGTTCATCTCCTCCGATGACATGCTTCCATGGTGGCTGTCCTGCAAGGGAGCGGCGCATACCGGCTGGTTTGCAGGCGAGGCGATCATCATATTGTTCGCCATGAAATGCGCGGCTATATCTGCGCCAGCGGCTGGATTGCCGAAACCAAAGCTGCCATCTTGTGGCATATCTGGATGGAAGAAGGGTGCTTCCGCACTGATCATGCCGCTGCTGATGAAACAACTGTTCATGGCTTCCACTCCGAACTGCCGATAAGATGGATTACTGGACATCTTCAGGCTTGAAAGTTGTCAAACCTTGTAATAATTTAAAAAGACCTGAAAGCAGTAGGATGGGTCAAATAATTGGTGATATGAACACTGCTCAAGACAAAGTTAGCAGATTGTTCCTTCTACAAAGGAAAAAGGGAAAGGTAATCTACTGTACACAGTGTAACAGAAAACGTACACTAATTGCACAAAAGCCCATCTATTCATACATGAGACTAAGACCACAGGAGGAAAAGTTATCCTATTTGCTAGTCTGCACCATGTAGTCATCTAAAGCATACTGTAAAATAGGATGTTTGTCAGCACTAAGAAATATTGGCCTGGACAGCGCAAGGAAGCATCAGAACAAATGGAAAAGGCTAGAGGAATCAGTTACAGTAGCTATTCTCATCAGTAATTATGTTAGTCCGGTTCCTCATTCCACACTCGTGAGTGCTGAGCTTTTCATCTGCTCCTGTGCTAGTAAGTACTAAGCACCAGAGAAGCAACAGTGCAAGCGCTAGAGATCTTGCATTCTAATTAAGACGTGGTGTCATCCTAAACATAGGATAAAAAAAATGGAAAGAGAAGTAAAACACAAAATGGAATTATCTTGTTGAAACAAAGTGGGACGCATTCCAAAGCTAGAGGCGTGTTCATGTGGGAAGCATGAAGCATACAAGTAGGAATAAGGGAAAACCGGATGCAACACATTCCAAAACAAGTTAAGCATGACAAAATTGCTTGCCACCAAGAATGTCCTAACAGTGCATCAGAAAACCAGGAGTTCTCCTCCCATTTTTCTTTTAACTGATTGCCACCAAGAATATGACCATGTCAAATAAGCATAGATAAATTTCCGGATGCAAAATTGATCAGTAGAGTAGGCTTTAACCAAAAGCCGCAACTATGCTCTGCTAGTCGAAACAAAGCAAAACTATAGGTTTAGGAGTTAGGAGCCAAGCCTTATCAAATCATGGAGGGAGCACTGAGGACGACGGCCTATGAAATGCCAACCCGCTTGCTAGTCTCCTACAAAGCAACCTGACGAGAAAGGCGAACACTAGAACCAAGCCTTTAATTAAGTATCACGAGACATGGGAAAGAAGCTCCCAAACTTCAAGAACAGCCTAAAATGGAAAGGCGACCATTTCCTAATAAAATGCCTACAAGGCGAATGGCGAGGGGTGGGTGGCCTTGAGGCGATTTTTAATACCCCCAGGCAAGAAGCAAGGAAACAATTGGGTCAGCGAGTGGTTTTATCATGCAGGGCGCCATGATCAAAGCATAAGAAAGAGGAGGAAGAAATCATATACACATCAAGAAACAGCCCACTTGGAAAGCAGCTGGCCCCCTCTGATCTTGACACTGATCAGAGAGATTTGGGCTCTCACAAGCCACCAAGAACCAAAATGGGTCCTACTTAGGAGCAATGGCATTAATGCCATAAGAGGGCCAAATAGTGTCCCTTAACTGAAAGTGGCTAATGCCCATACGTAGCTACGTCGTTCATAGTAGCAAAGCAAAAGACAGGCATGGGGGTCCTTTTTAGGATCATGGCCAGGGCATGTTTAGAGAGAAGGATGTAAAAGAAAGAGTATGGAACAAGAGCTTTATGGGATTTATCACCTCATGATTGTTTCCTTGTAGGACAAACCATGAACCACTAAATTAATCCAATGCACACTGCATTAGAAAAACTAGCTAGTCATCAAAACGTGTATCGTATGGGCTATAGTTTTTCGAAGTTAGTTAGATTTTAGATAGACCTATCTGCAGTTTATAGCTTATAATATATGAAAGAAGGTCTTCCTTATCCTCCAAGAAAAAAAAAACTCATACTTGTTTTCTGTTCGACCATTTGTAGCTCTTTTCTTTCCTCTCTAAAAAGAGTTAATGTTCTTCGTGGAATTAGCTTTAAGGAAAGCCCGTTGTTTATATCAAGATCTCAAATGTAAATTTCAATTTGCATGTCGTACACAATCTGAGTTGCTTATATGCGCCTTAGGTCCTGCCAGAGCCGAAGTGATAAATAGCGTATAATTAATGCCTAAGCTAAACTCATGAAATCGTGTTCCGGTGCCCAACCTCCTGTTTCGTAATTTTTGTTTATATATTTTTAAACCAAGGTGATTGTTGCATATTAGTCTACAAATTCTACTCTACATTCGTCGCCGTGATGTGCATGCGATCTTCATGTATTTACAGTCTACACGTTGGTCTCTCTTCCATGTGAGCTAGCATGTCCGTGTGCTGTATTTGTTTGTCCTGCTCGAGGGCTGAAGCCAACTCAGCACTTGGTCTGCAGGTCATCCTATGCATGTACACATCACCTAATCTTAGATAGAACATCCCCATCATTATTAGCGTCTCTTTGCACCTGCAGACTCGTACAAACCATGAAATATCACGTGCATATGGAATTTTCTTTCCAGATCTAATGATATATACATGCAAATCATCGGGGATTTAGTAAATGTCAATTCAATGTTTCGTTATGAAGTAGCTGGTAGTCTATAGCTTTGGGAAAAAAAAGAACATATATAGTTTGAGTCAAAGTCCATCCATATACGAAGCTGGTTAAAAATCAGTTACCCATACCAATTAAATCCCTGCCGTAGGTTGCACCAATCAGTGAAATCAGATGGTCAAGAAGTTTCGTTTTTCTTCGATTAATGTGAAAATTTTTAGCACCATTTTCCTTTCTCCATTTAACGTGATAGTTTCTAGTTTGCTTCTAATGATTAATGTGAGGACTATTGAAGGAGCCTCTCATCACTAAACATAAAGATATGCATGATGAGTTTAACTTAGGGTGTGTTTGGTTGGGTATACGAGAATGATTGAGATGGGATGGTACAGGATAGATGGGATAATCTTGGATGAGATGGTACAAGAAAGGTATTTGGTTGCCTGAATTGAATGATACAAGATTTTGTTTGGTTGCTTGGATGAAATGATACAGGATGGTACAAGATGATGTTTGGTTGAAGGGATGAGATTGGATTGAGAGATGAGGTTGGTTTGAGAGATGGTGCAAGTGAACGATCCGGTTCTGGACCGACTGGTTCGGCCAAATTGCCCGTACGGGATGATGCAGCATCTTTTTAGAATATTTCAAAAATCTGTACCATCTTATTCTGTACCAAATGGTTCCATTCAACCAATCAAACGCAGAGATAGAACCAGATTCTGTACGGGACGATTCGATTCACTCTCGTACACCCAATCAAACGCATAGTTAGTAACCAACAACACTCTATCAATACTAGTACGATATCATTCACTCCCCCCAATGCAAAGTGGATACGGTTCAAGCAGTTGTAGCAAAGAAACAGTTCTTGTTTCAGACGAGCCTGGACAAGAAGGCCACTTAACTCTCTTGTGTACCACAGTACTGCCCCTCGTGGCTGAGTGGCAACCAGTACTGGACTCTTTTTCCACTGCTTGAGCAAATGCAAGCAAGCATGCACACGCTGGCAAGGCAAGGAGAGGCCAAGGCATTGTGTCCAAAGGCTCTTTACCAGGGTGTGGGGACTGGGGAGGCACAGCAGTCTACTGTGAACATGCCCCATACCTGCCATATCAATCAGCAGGATTAATGCATGATTTTTTTATGGGTAGGACACACGGTTCACACACTGCACCCACGTACCCAAGCACACCACACGTGCGTTCCTTTGCATGCATTAAGGGCAATCCCAATGGAATAACTAGGATAGTTTTCATAGCATTAATTAGGTTGCCATGTAAGCAAAATGGTGATGTAAAGGTAGAGTTAATGATGAAAGAGAAGGAAACTATTTCTCATGCAGGAAACTATTTCTACATAAGTACCAAGAAAGGGAAAAAGAGGATTGGGTGAGAAAATAAGAGAAAAGAGGAGATTGGATGAGAGTTTATTTTGAAGAAACTATCCATTGGGAGTATAGTTTCTACATATAGTGTCTAGATAACATGGAAGTTATAGAAACTATATGCATTGGGACTGCCCTAAGGAATTTAGTCTAGATTTCCAGAATGTGGGAATACATTCTCACACATGATTTTGATCTAGGCTATGTTCTCATACATGATTTTGATCTAGCACAAAACAGCCGCACGAAACAAGGAGAAAAAATAAAGGGGTGAGAGAGACATAAAAGGTCTTAGGATAGAGCAGATATGTGTGTTTAGTAATTAAGGGTGTGTTTATTTTTGTTTTTGATTCTAGATTCTAGTCCGAAAAGCTGAAGCAAAAAAATAAACAGACTGATTCTAGGAATCGATTCTCATAATCCAGTCCATCCATATACACCAGAATCTACAGTCCACTTTATATGTGCTTTTAGATTCTAACTTTTAAAGAATTATCTTCTCTACCGTTATAATCTAAGATCAGCTTTTAAATAATACAAAATAAAAACAAACATATCCTAAGATCATTTATTAGTGCACTGCCATTTGTGCAGGATTTTCACGGACACTCTCCCACTGACACTGTGTTAGCAATGTACACTTCGGCCATTCATGGGGTACCGATGCTTGCTAGCCTTTTCCCTATAGAACCGGTGCCAGTACATTGCAACAAGGGGAGGGGGAGGTGAGTGGTGGAAGGAAAATAATTTTCTGGTACCGATGTATGTGCATGTACCCAGTGCTAGCTCAATGAAAAGCGTTACGAACCCACCAGTAAGTGAAACTAGAGATGAAGAGAGAGCTTGTGATGGGATATAAGGAAGTAATATTTTATTTAATTGTGTATCTTCGTGTGAGAGAGAAGGAGGTGCTAATTATAAATCTAGCACCAGGACGATGTAGCAATGAAGTGATGAATTAGCACCAACTACACTATAGTTGGTCTTGTCTCGTTAGTTTTGCACGTACGGTTGGCCAGTGAGCTTTGTTTTTTATTAATATAGTTCAATATGAAATCATTTTATTTATCATTTACGTAGATATTTTGAATTTGAGCTAACGAGTCATTGTTGAGCCAAGCCTCGTTGATATTTTTTTCGTTCGAAATAGATTTATTTCAATTTTAAATCTATTAAATATTGTGATCAAAATAATTTTGATACGAGTCTTTAACCATCATTTTTGCTGGACTTATTTGCGCACCTCACGCCCATTTGCATAGCTGCTCTCTGTGTGCAAATGGTCAAGGCAGCCAGAAGATCTGCAATCTCTTTGCAGGCTGGACGGTTGGCTTGCTGGCTGCTGCTGCTGGTGGCAGGCTGTGCCCTCTCTCAGCAAGAAGCTTGACGCACACCTTCAGACAATAGAGTACTTACTACTACGGGAGGACCGGGACGGGAGCCCCCCTACTCCACTTCTTTGACACCTGAAAGCAATACATGGAAAATATTTGGCACCTGGCACCGGTTTTAGGTTCATCTTCACCAGTATTCTTTGTCCTGACTTTGCCGTGATTTATAGAAATGCTTCTTATTTGAGAAAAGAAATACAATGGCAAATAGTTGAATGAGGGCGGTGCTACTCAGTTGGTGTGTACCGGGGTTTTAAAAACCGGCCAAAACCATGGTTTTTGACTTTACCGCTACGGTTCAAGATTCAAAACCATTCGGTAAACCCGTCTAATTAAAAAAAATCAAAAATTTTAAAAAAATTATGTCTTGAAAACCGCTCGAAAACCGTTGAAAAACCGCGATTTTCGTTGAAAAAAACTCAAAGACCGCTCAAAAACCGTTTCTAAGGAACATTCAATTGGTCGGTTGGTTTTCGATGAAAACCAAACTGTTTTTCGCGAAAAACTAGTACTTTAGGAAGAAAAAAAAACATGGGAATTTTAATCCAAAGATCAATAATTATTTACCGTAATATGGCATGCACCGTGTATGCAAGACTTCCAAATTTAGGATTTTGTTACGTGTTAGTATTTCGTGAATCATAGACAGAGTTCCTTAGGCTTCTATTTATTACTCCTAGTATCATTTTGAGGTAATAGGCATGGGATGCAATTGGAGCACGTACTGATGGATATGGCTTATCTTCTGTCCCATTCCGTATTTTTTTCTCAAAATCAGATAATGCTGGACACGAATACGAATGCGGATTGTCTCGGTCACGAATATGAAGCGAATACATATCAAGCCGAATACGGATAGTCATGATCACGGATATTTAGTTGAATATCGCATAAAAATAAAACTCACTTATGTCGCACATAAAAGAATCAATTAACCGTACTACATGTTTAAAATTCAGCTCATTAGGAGTTCAACATGCAAATTTGAATGAACAATTAAGCTTAAAAGTATTTTTTTAAGTTCTTTATATTCAAACGTATTTGCCTAAATTGTTTGTTATTCTGAGTTCATTTGTTATTTTTTCTTAACTTATTTGGATTTCCTGTATTTTCTAAAAATAAAAACTAATTCCAATATTGAAAAAGGCCTTGTGTGCCGATTTCTATCTAACCCACTCTAGGCAAGTGAGAGGGTCATGCACTTATAGGCCTATAGGTTTGTGGGCTTGCTTATTATAATAATATCTGAATATCAGAAATAAAATTTATCTGATACTATCCGGTTAAAATTCTAGATAGCTTTGAATCCAACGGATAATTTTTTCCCGAATCCGTTTATATATCTGACAAAAACTAACCGGATTCAACTTCAAAATCGGGAAAAAAATATATGAATATCCGATTTCATGTTTCAAATAAGATTTAAATTTATTTGGATGAACAGTCCGTTTTGCACCCCTAGGCCCTAGCAACAGGAACTTTAGGGAGAGAAGCCGGGCCTGGCTAGGGAATGATGGGCTACTGTAATGTTAAGTATGGAGCTTGTAATCATTGGCATGTCACTGTGCCAGGATGGGTGAAAGGGTAGCTTTGAAGGCTATGCATGAGCTCCAAAATCAAGGAAGTCTGTTTTTCTTTCCTCGGGAAGAGAGAGGGGGAGATAGGTCCTGCAGGTTTGCAGCAGCAGGTAGTGTTCGCACTTCGCTCGGGCCCCAGCCCTTTTGCTTCTTCTCTCTCTGGTATGGTATGTCTCCCGATTCTCAAGAAGCTCCGGCATGCCGCGAAGTACATCATGGTAAAACTTGCGTTACCTTCTCAACAATAGATGAATGCAATGCATCATAGAAAGGTAGCACACAAGTAGTTGCATCATGGATCTGCCTTGCCAGGTTAAAGGCAGAGGCACACAGTGTTTTGCCTTTTGGTGATTTATAGCCATCAGATTAAGAAATGAATGGATCATATCTACATAACAGTGTTTTGGAACAGTGGAATGTGAACAGGACCCTGTCGTCAGTGCTTGAAAACGACCATGTATTTGTGCCTTCAGTGAAGTAAAGGCAGAGGAGAGGATGCAATTCTTTGCATCACAGTGACATGAAAAAGGCTTATTATTTGTTTAACTATGACTTATCCAATGGTCAGGACAGCAATTCAGATAATCTTAGATGTTATGCATTGTGTGTGTACATACAATGATTCTGTAGTTTTTCTTCTGACAGTACCAAATATGCAGATGTTAAGTGCTCAATTGTTTTTGAAACAAGGTTAGGCGCTCAATTGTGATATTAATAACATGGATGCAAACTTCAGGAGAGGATCCCGGTCCTTAACCATTAGATGTTTTGTGGGTGGAGAAGGAACTATACTGTTATGGGAAACTTGAATTAAGAGAACCCTAGTTGAAGAGCAAGATTGCTAGTGTATGTCTACTGTGTGCGCATGGATTGCGTTGTAAGGCAGCACATAGAGGTGATCCATTGCAAAAAAAGGCGTATTACCTTTTTGCCGTCTGCAACTTAAACGGTTATATGAGGATCATTGATAAAAAATAATGGTCAACATCTTTTGAGAATATTATTTAAAAATATTGTACCAATTTTCAATGTAGCAATATAGTTAATAATCTAGATTATTTGTTAATATCGGTATTTAAAATAAGAGACTGCTTAAATTATAAGCCTCGCAGCAACTGCAGAAAACCTTTTCCCCCTCCTTACCAGTAGCCTATGAATCCTAGGCTGTTCTCCTCCAATAAGTGCAGAGCTTTCAAGGCCCTGGGGTGGTGTGCCACATTATTGCTTACTGCTCATCAGGCACCGTAAAAATTCCATGTAAATTTGGTGCCCAGACAGTAAACATACTGTGCGTCATCTATCAATAGCTGAGCTTTTGAGAACGAAATGTTCAACATCGGTTGGGGATTAAATTTCGGCAATGCAGGTTAAGTAATACTATAATATAAACTAAGGTCGAATAATTCAGACATTTTTATGAAATAATATGTCAGAAGTTTGTAGTAGTTATTCTTAATTGTCATGTTTGGAAAGTAGGGATTTTGCATAAATTTCACAAGAAACATTTCAATTTCTATATAAACATGAAAAATTCTCACGTTGTAAACTGGACCTAAATCTGATTGTCACCGGATATTGCTAATTTATAGTTCATGTTTTGAGGCCCTACGCACCAATGGTTGTCATTTATGTAAAAAAGGTACATGCGAGAGAAAACTGCTGGAGATAGACATGGAGACAAAATGCAGTGTCACGATAAAGATTTGATGGTACAAGATGGGAATTACTCACAGTGTGTCACATGTCAATGACAAATTCTTGTTTGTCCCTTTTCTGCTCGTGTCCAAACAGACATTTTTGGTCATGGCCTCTGGTCCTGAGTCAAATTCAGCAATGAAGTGGCCTCTCCGACAATTTTACCAGCAGTCTCTGGAGTCAATTCAGTAACATCATGGATGAGTAAAACTGTATGTATGTGTCTTCTTCATTATTTTGCACCGTTATACGCATTCTGTAAACTAGTGTCAAATACAAAATAGAGTGAATTTCTAAGTTGTAACCAAAACAAAAATTCTGCGTCTTGATACCTATACCTACTTCAGAGGGGCCCTTTTTTTTTGTCTCGGTAGTTTCATCAGCTGAGTAACTGTAGAAGTTTTTCATATAAACATGGGGCACTGGGGCACTGGCGAATTCCTGCCTAATTCTTTGCTACCCGAACATCACAAGTTCTATCGATGCAGATTCATGAATGACGAAATATGCTAGGGAGCCTGGGGCACTGGCGAATTCCTGCCTAATTCTTTGCTACCTTGTGAGTTCCGAGTTCTGCCGAAGCAGTGCATGTCCACTGGAACTGAGCTAGTGAACAGGATGTCTGAATATTGCTGCTTGGCAGTACTGTATGTGAAGATATCCACATTCATGGTGATGGCCGGCCGGCAGCTAAGAGACTGATTAGTCTAGTGCTAGATTGTGAGGTGGTAGGACCTTTGACTATCATGCAACGCAGTCATAGTCTGATAATTGCATATAGCTGTCCTGCCTGATTAGAAGAACTGTGGCACATGGTGATGATGATCCCAATGATTAAGCAGCACTAGAGCTCTCATGCTGTAGGATGATGCAGAATCATACCCAACACTAACTACAGGTGTTCGTATCGATTAGAAGCAGGAGATCATGTACACCGAGTGAGACTGGGTACGAGAGATTGTGATAAACTAACAGTTAAACAGGCAGTACATTCCAGGTTGTAGATATGCAGTGTTGCTACTCGAAGCTGGAACCTTACCTTGATCTGCAGGGATTAAAAAAAAAGCAATCCCTCTGAGTGCCGTACTAGGTGTAGCTAAGATCAGCAAGTTGAGGAAATCTGAATCTTGTAAGCAACAACCTCCAAATCCAAGCAACTTGTATGTAATCACGGGACAAGAACAAACTAAAATACAAACGATATGTAATCCAAGCAACTTGTATGTAATCACGGGGCAAGCAACTTGTATGTAATCACGGTCTTTCTTTCTAATAAACGATGCGCAAAGCTTTTGCGTGTTCTCGAAAATAAAAACTAGGCTGAGATCAACACAAAATATGCGAATCTATCAGCATGCCTCAGCCCGGCTGCTGAGCACAATCTCACCTGTGCAGCTGAAGCTGGTCGCGGGGCGCGGGAGCATTGGGACGGAGTTTTGGGCCGAGTGGAAAGCCCATATATTAGGCCCAGCCCAAGCTGCCGAGAGGGTTTGGAGGAGGAGAGAATAATCAGAAACCCTTGCCCCCGCCTCCCCGTCCGATCCGGGAGCTTCCGGTGAGAGGAGCAGCGTGGCCAGCGTAGTCGGCGGCCATGGCGCTCGCCTTCGACGAGTTCGGGCGGCCCTTCATCATCCTCAGGGAGCAGGAGAAGAAGACGCGGCCTCGACGCGCAGAAGGCCAACATCGCCGCCGGCAAGGCCGTCGCGCGCATCCTCCGCACCTCTCTCGGGCCCAAGGGCATGGACAAGATGCTCCAGTCCCCCGATGGCGACGTTCTGGTTGGGCTGTTAGGATTGGGGTTTTGTTGGTCGTATAGTGCATATAGGGTCATGAGATACTAGCTGTTTGTGGGATTGCTGCTTGCTTTGAGGCCTTGATTTCTTTTTTTTTTGAACGGAAAACGGGAGGAGCTCTGTCATGCATTAATGCATTAAAGATGGAGCAAAGTGCATCTGAATAACATGTTGGGGAACGCGGTATGCTACGCTAGCACAAATTAAAATTTCTACCACATAACCAGAAAAGCTACTCGCAAGAAAGGGATCATAGATTGGATTACCACTAGACGCGCTGTTGCGGAATCCTTCGCGCGTTGATGTAGTGGATCGTCCTCGCCGTGGATCCTCCTCACGCGGATCGTCTTTACGCAGATCGTCCTTGCTGCGGATTGTCCTCGCTGCGGATCGTCCTCGATGCGGTTCGTCCTCGCTGCGGTTCGTCCTCACCACGCCGATGGCAGCGCAGTGTCACCACAAGATCCACACGTCCCGGATGGAACGCCGCGTGCGTCGCGTGCAAGCACCGTGGTCGCTTCAGCGAGGGCAATGAGAAGTGGAGGCTAGAGTTCGGGCGTGAACAACATCATGCACGCCCACCCTTCTCCTCTCCTTATATAGCCAGCAGCGAAACCCTAAGCCGGGCCCATCGGTAGCGTTAAGCCCACGAGGTCCATTAATTACGGATCCAATCCGAATTAATGTGTCCCGACCAGATTAAGTGTGTGACCACAGAGGTTCATGTACATTTGGACATAGATTCGAAAACCCTTTTCCAATCCAATAGTGGTTGCGGTTCCTTGCGAGCATGCCAACTCTCAAACGCATATGATCAAATCAGATAGAACCTTTCAAAAGTACTCATGTAATAATTCCTTTGCCAAACTATATGAAGATCGAACTCAAGGCGAGAAGTATGTCATCCTTTGACAGTTCAATCCATCTCTCGTATCCGTGATATATTAATAAGTTTTGATACTTCTCAATCACGGCATGGCCATGCACTTCCTTAATCATATCACACGAGTGGCCTAGACATATATCTCCGTTACATTGGAGTGGCAAATTCCATCTTGACTGCTCACTTCCCTCTGCATGTTTTATAGCAAACATAAAAGCTATCTTTATAACTATCCGATTAGGAAATAGCGTTTGGTGGCCCCAAGGTAAACTATTACACATGTAGGGAATGTGACAATCTCAGGTCTAAGGATCATACATGCACTATGTATGAGATACACTGATGACACATAAGAATGTAACATTCTCGCAGTGTCCCATGCGGGTCTATCTAGCCCATGTTCTTCATCATGAGTTCACAATGTATTGATGATATCTCCATATCCTATGATCTATGAAACATAATCATCGATCAATACATATGCTGATCTATTCATCGTTGTCCTATACGATGATACCCGATCAGAGATACTTACAGAATTATATCAATAAGTAGAGAGTTTCATAAGCAAGTCACATACTTGCTGATTAATATAATGATATACATTCATTAGACCAATAATCATATTATTATTCATAAGCATAGTCATGTTACAATCATCTATATGACTGCCTCAAGGGCATAACACCAACACAACAAGCAAGAAAAAAGAAGACACGATGCGGCCGCCCGCAGTAGAGTTTGGAGAGGAAAGAAAATAAAGAAAACACAGGAGAAAGCGTACGACCTCAAGGGCCGCGCCTGGAAGCTCGGAAATAGCGGGAAAACAAACCGCGAAACACTAGAGAAGCGTGATGGAGGATCACTAGCATGAAAGCCAGGAAAGACAATAAAGACCGAAGACAAAAGGGAACCCTTGCGGACTTAGAATCCCCGCTGCGCGTGACCCGGGAGTTGTGCTTCCCCACTTCTATGGACGGGGAATCCTAAAGGTGGTGATCGCCGTTTTGAAGAGGAACCTGTCGCATCGCCGCACGTGCCGCATTAACGCCCTCGCAATTCTGCTGAAGACTGAGGGGAAGGGGTGATACACATTACTGAAGATTCGTGCATTTCTTTCTTTCCACAGATTCCAGAACGTGTATATGACAAGGCCATCCACCTGATTGCGAAAGGAGTTTGGCATTGCTCGACGAATTTGATGCCACAAGGATGAAGGCGAAAGACTTGCCTGGGGGAAGCCGGGATTAGAACCTATGTGCTGGAAAATCTTCCTCCAAACCTGTTTGGCGAATGGTGAAGCGAGAAGGTCTTGTTCTTTGTAAGTTCAACCTTCATTAGTTATGGTTTTGGTGTTAATGACAAATCTAATATTGAGATTATCTATTAATGTGATTTTGTTATTAATGACAAATCTTATATCGAGACTAACTTGTTTATTTAGAATATCTTTGATTAGTCTCATCGCATTGAAAAATGGAAAACCCAAGGTATGTTTGCATATTCATTCTAGTATTAGTTGCATACTTTGGAGTCAAGTTAAAATATGAATGTCCCCGTTATATTAACCACAAAATGTGCATCATGTTTCCCAATCCATATATTACATGGATGCACACACTTAGGGGGAGTTCGTGGTTTAACTTGATAGTTTCATTGTATTGATCTATTCTTTATTTACACATATAAAGATCAAGACAAAGAAACTAAATCCTTGAGTATATATTTGAATTGCCTAGTTATAAGTATACTCATGGTAATATAGGATATACTCCAATATGATCAATTTGAATATGTGCATATTATCTCCAAGTCAATCATATTTATGCACATATACATGTGGGGTGTATTCTATAGTTGATGATTTAGAGTAATGATCATTTCCATACAATTTACATATAATGGATCATTACTTTTCATCAACATGAGTATATGAAAACTTGTGTAGTTAATGTATACTCATATCAATTTAAATGAAAATTTAAATTGAGTTCATTTACCTTGTTAATCATTAAAGAACATTTCATCATGTGTTGATGGTGTTCCTTGATTAATTAAGGACAAATGAATAGTTCTTAAGTATAATTAAGTATGTGTTACATTATTATACTTAAGACACATTTACAATCATTTCAATTGAGTTAGGTTGTGCTCAATTGATCTAAAGGCATCCATTATGTGTTAATGGAGTGCAAGAGATAATTGAGACAACCGTGCATCTTGGACTAACTATTTTTATGAGTTGTGATTGAGTTAGGTTAAGTCCAAGAGATGATTGAGAACGGGATAAAGACGGCATCATGAGGTGATGGGCGTCAAGAGTAGATCCCGAAGATAAAGAGGAGTCGAGTGATGATCCCGGGGGAGTTTAAGTGATGATCATAAAGACCCCAAAGGGGATTGCTTGCGTGCGGCGGCAAAGGTATAACTAGATAGGCTAAGGACTTTGTAGTCTTTGAGTCTAACTTTTTATCGCCGTACTATTAAGAGGGGTTGTCTCCTAGCTTGAGCTTCATCATGTGTTGGTGATCTCATTCCGCGTTCACTCAAGCTCAAATCATTTGGATTTGGTTTTTGCATGAGGGTTAACCATTTGGCATGTGTTGCGAATGGGTTAAACTTATGCTTGGTTGTGTTTGGTTTATGCTCTGATTTGCATGTGTTGCAAAGAGGAAGAGTATATGCATTTGGTTTTCGCATAATGCTTTGATTTGCATGTGTTGCAAATAGGATAAGCTATTGCGTTGGCTTTTGCGTGAAGTTCACTTTTGCATGTGTTGCATTAGTTAAAGCTTCATGCTTTGGTTCGAAAACATCTTTATAAAAGCTTGGTGTTGCTTGGAGCTAAGTTTTGCATGTGTTGCAAAAGGAGAGAGCTCAAGCATGATTTTATGTTTGTGTGGTTGTATGGAGCTAGAGGCTTGCATGTGTTGCAAGTAGAGAGCTCATACGGTTGAAATTGGTTTTGGTGTTAAGTTTGGAGTTTGATTTGGTGTTGCATGGAACTAGAGAATTGCATGTGTTGCAATTAGAGAGTTCATGCACCTTGATTTGGTGTTGCTTGGAGCTAGACTTTTGCATGTGTTGCAAAGAGTAGTGCTCAAGCATGAAATGTATTTATTGCGTTATTTGCAAGTTCGTTGTGCGAATAAACTGAGGTTTATGAGTCCGGAATTCCGAGAGCATGTGAGTGGGGCTTGCAACGTTTGTTGGCAAGTTGACCGGGTCTTGTGTTGACCTTCACATGGCTAGGGGAATTAATCTCATAAACTCGGGTTGGATTTGCTTAATACGTTTTGCAAATAGATTTTGAGTTGGTTGCGAAATGTGTTTTCGCAATTCGGTTGCAATTCTTTGAACATGAGCTAAGTTGGTGCAAATGTGTTTTTACGTGTGTATGATCATGTGTTGATCATCTAAAGGCTCAAAGAATGGGTTTGGTTTCGAGAAATGATTTTGGAGTTGAATCTAATTTTCTCCTGAGGCGGCACTACTGCATGAGGGCATGGGCGGTAGTACCGCAAGTCTTGATACTACCGGCCTAAGCTTGCATAGCTTTTTGCGATCTTGGCGTGTTTTTCGGAAGTCGAGGCCGGCACTACTCGCTGGGAGCGCGGTAGTATCACAAATCTTGATACTCTGGCCCTCGAGGGCGGTAATCTGAGAATATGTCCGTTAGCCGACCGTTGGGGCTCACAGTAGGTACTACCCCTTAGAGGGCGGTAGTACATAAAAAGGCTGATTTACGCCCATTTTGCCCTCAAGCGGCTAGTTTTCTTGTGGGGGCTATAAATACCCCTTGGGGGCTTGGGCGATAGTTCTGGTGTTGTTGAGTGTTTGGGTGAGGTGTTGCATGTGTTGCACACTCACATTTGATTCTTGAGCTAAAGAGTGAACTAATTGCATGTGTTGCAATTAGGAGTGGGTTGAGAGGCTCTTGAGCATGTGTTGCACTTGAGTGAGGTCCTTGTGCATGTGTTGCACTTGGTGATCACCGGGGCGCGATTCGTTGTGCTCGGTGAAGTTCAAGCGGAGGAGCGGCTTGTTACTTTTGGAGGTTGCCGACTCCTAGGCAGCGTGGGCGTCGTCTTGGCGCGGGAGCTCTCGAGGTGAGAAGCCCCGGCAAGTTTGTGAAGGTTCGGGTTGAGCCTCACGGCATAGCGTGAAAAACCACGACTAGTGGAAAGAGGCGGTGCTCGGCGGGAGCCGGTCCAAGTGTGGGCTTGCCTCAATGTGGACTAGGGAGACCCAGAAGTCTCCGAACACCACGGAAAAACATCGTTTGCCTCTTGTCTCTTTTACTTTCAAGTATTTACATTTATTGTATATTGTTCAATTACTTGATAGTATCTAGAATTGCTTAGTATTAATTAGTTGTTCAATATAGCAATTCTTGTGTAGAGACATAATTTAGTTAAGTGCACTAGTAAGCCTAGTTGATTTAGGCTTTAATTGTCAAAACCTATTTATCGCTTCCGCATATATATTTGATTAGGTTTTGACATAGGGGTTGATTAGAGCGAATTGTTTAGTGAGCGATCGAATTTCTTAAAACGCCTATTCACCCCCCCTCTAGGCGCACCCTCGACCCTACAGCTGCAGATTCTGGGTCTGATCCGCATAGAGGACAGAAGAACCCGTTCGGCCAACCCCTGGCCGCTAACCTGCCCGCTGTGAGCAACCTGTTTTGAAGGAAGAGTGTCGGCGTATTTCACCTGACAGGCTCGTGATCTACAGACCGGGTTTTGTTCGGTAGGAGGGCGTCTTCGCGGCTGGCTAAACCTAGAAGGCGAAAAGCCTAGAGGACTCCCACACGGAGGGTTCCGGCGTCTATGAACTAGGAAGAACAAGAGATTTTTACCCAGGTTCAGGCCCCCTTGTGAGAAGGGTAATAACCTTACGTCCTGCTAAATTTCTTATGGGATGTTTTGAGTCAGTACAGAGTTCTTCTGCTAGCTCTCTCTGGTTCCAGTCCTGATCGACCGATTCTGGATCCCCCTTCCCCATGCACCTGAGGGCCCTTATATAGGCCAGGCTAACGGGGTAGGTACAAGGAGGGTCATCATGCTGATCTGAATACATTTAATGCTCCTTCCCGTGCTGTCCCGTTCCTCCAGCCTCATTAAATGCTTACGCGTGCCTTTGCCCGGTCCGCCGGATGGGACCCCTTTGTGACAGGTAGGTGAGAGGCGTCAGAGGAATGGGCTTGTTGCAGAAACCCTTGCAACTGATAAGCCTGCTATGGCAGGCCTGCCGTTCTGACACGGTACGGTAGTGGAAGGAGCCTTCGAGGCGAAGCCACCGCGCTCCACCTTTTTGCCTTGCGGCGGGCGGCGGTATGTCCTCGCCAATCGCCGCCACCCGCCACGTGATCGGGCGGCGGCGGCGGCGGCGTGCTCGCCCACCGCCGCCGGCGCCACGTGGACCGGCCTTTGGCGGCGGGCGTGATCGCCGCCGATTGCCGAGCCGCCACGTGAAATTTGGCGCCGGCGGCGGCGTCTTTCGCGCTTTGCTCGCCGGGCGCCACGTGACCAACGCTGGCCGGCGGCCGTGATCGCCGCCGATGCCCGGCCGCCCGTGGCTGGCGCCGGCGAAAGCGGCGTCTTCGCCGCTTTGCTTTCGCCGGCGCCACGTGGACCGACGCTGGCGGCGCCGTGATCGCCGCCGATTGCCGCGCCACGTGGGGCGGCGCCGGCAGCGGCGTGTCTTTCGCCGCTTTGCTCGCCGGGCGCCCGTGGACTAACGCCCGGCGGGCCGTGATCGCCGCCGATTGCGGCCGCCACGTGGATTGGGCGCCGGCGAAGCATGGCGTGCTTCGCCTCGCCACGGGCGCCACGGACCGGACGCGCGGCCGTGAGCGTGATCGCCGCCCGATTGCGAGCGCCACGTGGATTATACTTTATGCGGTGGAGAGGTACCCTAAGCGTATAATCGCCGACAGTAGATTTCTGCCTGCCCTAGCGCGAGCCTAAGTCTCCTTTTTAGAACCTTCATTTAATGCACTTAACGCTTAGTGCGCTCTTGGCGAGGCCACCACTCATGAAATACGACCGCCGGTTCCTGCACGTATCTGCGATTTTCCTTGGGGCGGCAGCGCGATAATTCTGCCTTTTCGTGAACATGCCGACGTGGGAATGCGCATATATAGATGCATCTCAGTCGGCGGTTCCATATACATTTTCTTGCGCACTTTGCTTTCTTGTTCTTTCGCCTCTTTTTCCCAAAGCTCTTCGTCTTCTTCGATTCGCTATGGTGAACCCCATCTCAGCCTCTACTGTTGACGCCACCGCCGTGAAGCGGATGGGGATCATCGCGTCGGAAGGCACCTTCGATATCGGCCAGGATCGCCACGCCTGCGTGTGCCTCTCAAGCGAGATAAATCCCGCACACTGGGCCATGATGGCGGGCCTTCTTCCACCCTTTTCGGATTTTTTCACCGTCCTCCACTTCTACGAAATCCACCATCTTCATCTCACCCCCAACTCTATCATCTTCCTCGCCATCTTCGCACACCTCTGTGAAATGTTCATGGGGGTGATGCCGAACCTTCCTCTCTTTCGCCATTTCTTCATTCTGCGCGCCACCAACGACGACGAAGTAGTGGGGAGTTGCTATTTCGCCGAGGCGGGATGGCCTCCTTCATTCCCTTCAACCTGAGTCCAATCGAGGACATGGCGCTGCGGCCGGTCAGACATCCAGGATAGACGGAATCGACATACTGGGGTGCCAGCCGGGCGGGCGCGACGCCGAGCCCTGGAGCTCGCCGGTCGAAGAGACGGCAGAGCTCCGCGCAATGGCGGCCCGCGTCGGCAGGTTGCGGGACGCCGGACTGAACGGAGGGCTGGTAGCCCGGGACTACACGGCCCGGAGGATCAGCCCTCTTCGCCGGCGCGTCCGGCCTTCATGGCAGTACACGGGCGACAACGACCTGACGCGCACGTGGCCCGGACGTAAGCCCTTGTCTTCTTCTAGTTTCCTTTAAGCACATGTTTTTTCTGCGGCTTCCTACCAACCGACCGCCATCTTTTTCCCTTTCTTCTGCGCGAGGGCAACTTTGAGAACCAAACTGGGCGGTGGCTTGTCACCGATGTTGCCGGTTCCAACCGCACGCCTTTTCGTCGGACGCCGCCTTCGCCGACTGGAGCACGCGGGCGCTCTGGTCGTCGGTGCTCCACCGATGGACTCCACGGGCCGCGTGATCCCGCCCCACGCCGGCCGGTTGCTCGAGGGCGTGCTGCGCCGGGCGATCGGGCGCGGAACAGCGGCCACTTGTGCCGACACCACGGGCTCGGACCCTAAGAGGGCGAACCCGCGGACCAAAGCACCGCCACCGCCACCCGGCGTGGCGGTACCCTCAAGGGCGGGGGCACAAGACGCCCTGCCGCGACTTCTCCTCGGCGCGCCGCCTTCGCTGCAGACTCCCGGAGCCTTCACCAACCGTACCTTCTCCTCGGCGCCGACGATGCGGTGCCGACAACCTCGACCACGGAGCCGGCCACCGCTCAATGGGGTGGCCTCACGCTCCGATGGTCGGCAACAAGGGCGCCACCAAGGGCGGCCCCTCGGAACGCGCCAAGGCGCCAACACCCGGCGCCCACCGAGGGCGGCGGAGGCCTCTGCCAAGGCGCCTCCCGCCGCCACCGCCGCAAGGGCCGAAGATACTCCCGGCACCAGCGCCGTCGGAGGTCTCGCCCCTAGCGCCGCCACTGCCGCCCCAGCCGCCGTCGAACTCTTCACTCGAGTAAACGACATGCGCGCGCATCTGAGCACCGCTTCTTGCCCGCCTCCAGGCATGGTGCCCAGACGGCCCAACAGCTTGCCTCGGTGAGCGGCGAGCTGGAGCGGGAGCGGGAAAGGGCGGCGGCGGAGCTGGCGCAGGAGAGGGCCAACACGACCGCAATGCAGCAGCGGGCGGAACGGGCCGAGACACGGGCGGAGAGGGCCGAGGCAGCGCTGAAGACCTCGGAACTTGAATCCTTCCGGCTGCGGCGCAACCTCGCGATCATGCTGAAGAAGGCGTTCCAGCGCACCAAGAGGTGCCTGGAACCCTTGGGGGTGACGCTGAACGTGCCCCTGGAGGACTCGGCGCTTCAATTTGCTCACGCGACCAACCAGGCCGCGGGCGCTCGAGGACTCCTCGCCCTAGCCGCCGCTCCGCCACGAAGGGCGCCAGTCGCGATCATGGCGCGACCTACACGCTGCTCGCTTTCTTCTGCGCCCGGCCGCAGCGCCGCCTTTGATCCCATGGCGGTGGTGCGGCCGCGTCGAAGAGACAGCGAGCAAAGGCTCGAAGTGAGGCGAGTGCGCGGTGCCGAACTGCGTGGGTCGATCTGCGGGTGGAGCAACCGGCCATGGATGTCTCCTCCTCGGCGTCGAAGGTGGCGCCGACGATGAACTTGACTTGGCGAGGACGGGAGTGAAGGCGCGCGGCTTTCTTCGCTTTTTTTTTGTTGCTTCGCCGATGAACTGCGTCGAAAAAACCTTGGACAACTTTTGGATGAATGTTAGATGTTTAATCGTTATTCATGCGTTTGCTTATTTTTGCATGATTGAATTCACTACATTTGCCTGTTAGATGGCCGTCATTCGACTTAGACAAAACGCTTTTAAAAACGCCTAAATTAGGGTAGCGTTGCTAAGTCCTGCCAAATGATTTCATGTGCCCGTTGCGATCGCAAGCATAGATTACACGGACCACATAAAACGTGGGCGAAAAATGGCCTTAAGTCGAACAAGGAACGCAGGACACAGCAAGGCCCCAGCGTCAAGTTTCTGCACGAGATTATCGCAAGTTTCGGCCTTCCGGAACTTAGACCCTGATGATCGCCCGAAAATGTACCACGGCGTAACGTGGCGAGACAGTAAGTTTTCGGAAGTGCTCTTAGGCCAGCAACACTCAACGGAGACGACCAATGTGCTTCACGAGCCAACCCGAGGCGTCTGGCGAAAGGAGGCGTTATGCCTAATCGACACTCGATGACTTGGCCTCGCCGGACGTTAACACTTTAGCACATCTTTTTCTATCATAAGGAGCCGCTGGTTTCCAACACTCGCGACAATCACGCGTAGCTTGACCCATCTTAGGATATGATCGTAAGGAAATGGCCAAAAAATGCGGTATAGAGTGCTTATCTTGTTTTATATACCGCAGGATAAGGAACTTGGAGCGCGGCGGCAATTTCGGTGGCGGCAACCCCAAGTCACCGGGCGACCAGTTTTTGAGCCAGGCGACCAGCCAATGGGCGCCGAAGCGAGCACCTTGAGCGGAGGCGGCAGACTTGGGGCATCAGGCGGCAGCCCCAAGTCATCTGGGCGACCAAGAAGATCTGAGGCTTTTAAGTGAAAGTAAGCCAAAGACTTTTATGCTTACCTGTGAGTCTGCATTTACTCTAGGAAAGGTGAGTAAACATCTGGAAGGGCATCACGCAAGGTAAGCCCAAAACATTCTAAGTCGACATGAAGTGTCTGGCTCGCCTTGTTTGGATTCTAAGTCCTTGTGAACCGCCAGAAATCGAGCCACGCAGGTGTGTGCCAAAGCAAGTTTTGGGGGTATCAGTCGACGGTGCTTTCATGATGACGACCAGTGGTGCTTGAGAGAGCTAACCCGAGGTGTCTTGAGCAGCGTCGAGCACCGTGCCAGCCCGCCTCGATCGCCGGGCTAAGTGTACACTGACGCAGAGGATCGCCATGGATTTCACGAAGGAATTAGCAAGCGCCTGACAGAACCGGCGGCATACATGCGCATAATTGCCACTCAAAGCACAACAAAGAGGAACAGTAATGGTGAAGCAAAAAGCTTTCTAGGCAACCTTCTTGATCGACGCCATGAACCGACCAGTAGGAAGAGGGTGCCTCGAGGTTTGACCGGAACAAGTCTGGCGGGTACTTAATTCCCTTAAGGATAGAACTTTTGCATAGCTCAATGTTGTAGGAGTTCGCCTCCTCGCCGTCCTCGGTGGCTAACCGACCGCCGGGCCGAGATCTCGAGACCACCTTGAAGGGCCCTCCCATCGGGAGACAATTATGTAACTCGGCATGCGTCTGGTCTGCATAAGACCAGTCACCTTGCCGGTGTTCTCTCGAGAGACCGGGTGGCGTGGTATCGCTGAGCTTTGCGATAGCAGGCGGCGCAAAGGCGGCCCGATCCCGCACCTCCTCCAGGAGGTTAACCTCTTCTCGCCGGAGATCTTCTTGGTCTTCTTCATTGAAAGCGGAGACGCGCGGAGAGCCGAGCGACAGCTCGGAGGGGAGAACAGCTTCGGCGCCATACACCAAAAAGAAGGGTGTCTCGCCGGTCGCACGGCTGGGCGTGGTGCGAAGCGACCACAGCACAGCCGGGAGTTCTTCCGTCCATCTTGCACCCCGCTTGTGGAGTCGATCAAACGCCCTTGTCTTGAGGCCCTTCAGTACCAGCGCATTGGCGCGTTCCGCTTGACCATTGCTCATGGGATGGGCCACCGAAGCGAAACATACCTTGGTGCCGCGCTGGTGAACTGGGTGCCGTTGTCGGTGATGATCGATTGGCGACTCCAAAGCGGGTGAAGATCCCGCGCATGAACTTAACAGCGGCGGCCGTGATGGCTCCTTGCCTCGGCCGACCCACTTGGTGAACTTGTCGATGGCGACAAAGAGTGGGTGAAGCCCCGTGGCCCGCGAGGCGGACCGGATATCCGGCCCCGGATCGCGAGCGGCGGAGAGTGGGATGGTTTCGCGAGCTTGGGCCGGTGGGTTTGCTGGCGAAGAACCGACAAGCCAGACGTCCTCACCGGCTTCGCAAGCATCACGGAGGCGGTAGGCCAATAAAATCCTTGGTGAAACGCCTTGCCGACTAGAGTTCGGCGGACATATGGCTCCCTTTGCGCCTCCATGGATATCGAGAGCGGTGCTCCCTTCTTCCCAGTGATGCACTTCAAGTAGAACTCCGTTTACGCTCTGGCGATATAGGTCCCCACCTACCGAGTATAGCACTTGGCCTTACGTGCAATCTTCTCGGTGAGGCATCATCGTCGGGATCACTTGGTCACGCAGAAGGCGGGATAGGGTCCATCCATCGATCTTCTGCCCAAGGGTGGCGACCACTCGGTGCTCGCTTTGGGTACTCATTGGGCGAGCTTTTCCCCAGGTGTCTGCCTCGGCGGACAAAATCTTCCCTCCCGGACACAGGGGCCGAGGCGAACCTGCCGCCTTCCCTCCTGAATTGGAGGTCGTGTGATGGCACCGCCTTCCCCACTGGCCGGGAGGTCATGCGACACTTTGCCGTCGTCCCCACGGACCGGGGTCGCGGCAATGACACCATCATCCCCACCGAATCGTGGGCTGCGATGGGCGGTCGCGATAGTCTTTCTTCAAGACCCCGACCGAACAGAGCCCTTGAGGATGCAAGCCGACAATGCCCGTCCAAGAAGGTGGTTGTCACGCCGAGGACATGAATATACCCAGACCTTCAAAATGGCGCCCATTCTTCTGGACCTCCGCTAGGTACGCGCCATGGTGGGGTCGGAACATTGGAACTCCTTCCGCTTGATTAATGACCAGCAGGAGTCTCCTTGACTTGAGACGCTGATGCCCAACGCCGATAAGTGGCACCGCGAATCCCAAGCACCTTGTGGCGCCACAGGCCTCCGACCTATCCACGTTGATGACAATAGGGCGGCGGGCCTCGGCATCTTCACCACCATGTAAGCATAGTGGGTAACCGCCATGAACTTGACCAACGCCGGTCGGCCAAGCAAGGCGTTATATGGGAGGTCGAAATCGGCGACCTCGAAATTCACCATCTCGGTGCGGTAGTTATCCTTCTCCCGAAAGTGACGGGAGGCAAACTTGACCGAGGGGAACAAGCCGCATCTGGGGCTACCCCGAAGAACGGCAGGGTCGGGCGCAGATCTGTCGCGGGATCTGCGGCGCCATGAATGCCGACGCGACGGAGGTTGATGGAGCTGCCTCCGTCCATCGGCACCGCCCGTAGACATTCCGGACCGTGGGTGCTACCACGATCGGGAGATGCCCTAGGTGGGGTGCCCTCGGGGTGGTTGGCCCGATCAAAGGTGATCGTTTGCTCGACCATTTCGATGTCCGACCCGTCCTCGAGCTCGGCCGCGGCGCACACCTCCCTTTTCACCGCTTATGGCGGCGTTGGAAAAATGGTGGATGAACCACCATAGATGTGCGCCACGGTGTGATCCGCTCTTCGAAAAGCCGATGGGCGGGATCTTCATCTTGATCATCATCGGGCGGCGCTCCTTGAGCCGCTCCTCCACCATCCTGTCCACGACCCGACAGTTGTCTAGGTCATGAGTATTGGTTTTATGTATTGGGCAGTAGGACTCGCCCTCCTTTTGATCGCGGCGGTCGTTCCCACGACCGCTGGGCGGTCATCCGCGCCGATCACGGCGTCGTTCGCCGGTCACGACGGTCGTCGCGCCCTTCGCGGCGATCATCACGCCGATCGCGGGGCGTTGCGCTTCGAGGCGCGGTCTTCTTCGTCGTCACGCTTTCGGCGGCAGACTGCTGGCCTCCTCTCGCCTCGCGCTTCGCGCCTTCTTGCTGA
The DNA here is from genome assembly GCA_036346375.1 of Guadua angustifolia. Taxonomy (NCBI): domain Eukaryota; kingdom Viridiplantae; phylum Streptophyta; class Magnoliopsida; order Poales; family Poaceae; genus Guadua; species Guadua angustifolia. Next base: position 45,074,731 of record CM070510.1, read on the forward strand.
CGGCGGAACCCTTCGAGGTCGGCCTCGTCCTTGCCTTAGCCACCCTTGGGGCGGCCCTCGCCCCTCGCTCCGCCGCACACTTATGTGCGAGGGAAAAAGCTCGGAGGTGGAGCGATGGTGCGGTGGCCATCTTCTCCTTCATCTTCGGTCGCAGACGCCCCTCTGAAAGCGATGACGATTGCTCGGAGATGTGGGGATGGTATTGCGGCGATGTGAATCGCCGGATGAAGTCGCTGGCGACTCCCCTTCTCTTGCTCCAGGCGTGGAGGTCATCCTCCACACCGCCTGCCAAGGAGCCTTGAAAATTAGCGACAAAGATGTCGCTGCTTTCCCCATGAGTGCACCGACCCTCGGAGATTTAGCAACCGAGAGCGGCGTAACCCGTCAAGGCCGTCGGGAGGTAGTTGGCCATGACCTTTTCAGATCCGCCACCGCCCGCACCATCGTCGTGTAGATTTGGAGGAACTCCTCGGGTTGGTGGTGCCGTCATATTTTCTATGGCACGGGCGAAACCTGTCTGGCGAAAGCCACCTTGGCGCAATTGTCGGGAGAAGGCTGCACCCGACGCCGAGAGGTGAGCCGCTCATCGAAGCCGGTCCCGAGACTGCATGGGAGCGAGAGCCCGGCTCGCCGTAGAACCGGAGGCGGACCTCCTCCGGTCCCCGAGGGTGAGAGCCATGAGGGGACTCCCATTGTCGGCCGCCACCGCTTACCATGGCGCTCTTGGTCCGGTGGCGGCGGCAAAGCGACTCACGGAGGTCATCACAGCTGGCTGCGGCTCTCATCAAGGTGAGCGGAGGTCCCCACGGTTCCTCGATGAGCCGGGACCAGATTGCGCGCCTTCTTGGACCCCGCCCCCCCGGCCGGGGCCCGTCGTCGGGGCGGTTTGGGCTGAGCGCCTGCGCAGCGCCTTAGGCGTCAAGGTATGATTAATACCGACCGCCGAGAGCCCTACCCGAGTTGGGCGCATCCACGAGGCAGGCGATGCTTCGCACCACGGAGTGGCGGGGAATCTCTGCGAACTCCACCGGAGGGTGGTCGAAGAAACACGGCGGCGTGCAAGTTCTCAGGCGGGTGGCCGTCTCCATGGCTAGCTCGGCGCGCACGGCCTCCCTTCGCTTCGAGGAAGCGGCGGCGCCATGCGGGGCGGGCAAGGCGGTTCCTCGACCGGTGCGATGGCGGGAGGCGCCTTGGTCGTCGCTCGCCCCCGCGATGTCCTGGCGCTGAGGATCCGCCATCTTTGATGCTCGAGTGGCTTCTAAATCATGAACGCCGAGTCCGTCGGGAGTTAGCGGAAAAAGCCAACCACTAGCCCCTACAGCGCGCCTGCCGGCGTATTCCACAGACAGCCCGTGATCTCTGACCGGGTTTTGTTAGGTGGGAGGCGTCTTGGCGGGCTAAACCTAGAAGGCTAAAAGCCTAGAGGACTCCCACGGAGGGTTCCGGCGTCTATGAACTAGGAAGAACAAGAGATTTTTACCGAGGTTCAGGCCCCCTTGTGAGAAGGGTAATAACCTTACGTCCTGCTAAATTTCTTATGGGATGTTTTTAGTCGGTACAGAGTTCTTCTGCTATCTCTCTCTGGTTCTAGTCCTGATCGACCGATTCTGGATCCCCCTTCCCCATGCACCTGAGGGCCCTTATATAGGCCAGGCTAACATGGGGTAGGTACAAGGAGGGTCATCATGCTGATCTGAATACATTTAATGCTCCTTCCCGTCTTTGTCCGTTCCTCGGCCTCATTAAATGCTTCTGCGTGCCTTTGCCCGATCCACGGATGGGACCCTTTGTGATGTAGGTGAGGCGTCGGAGGAATGGGCTTGTTGTAGAAACCCTTGAATCGATAAGCTCGCTATGGCGAACTGCTGCTTCGACACGAGACGGTAGTGGAAGGAGCCTTCGAGGCGGCCACCGCGCTCCACCTTTTGCCTTGCGGCGAGGCGGCGGCGTCCTCGCCAATCGCCGCCACCCGCCACGTGGATCGGGCACGGGCGCGGCGGCGTGTTTCGCCACTTTCGCCGGGCGCCACGTGGACCGACGCTGGCCGGCGGCCGTGATCGCCGCCCGATTGCCGAGCCGCCACGTGGGCTGGCGCCGGCGGCGAGCGTCTTCGCCGCCCCTTTCGCCGGCGCCCGCGTGGACCGGCGCTGGCGGCGGGCGTGATCGCTGCTCGATTGCCGCGGCCGCCACGTGGCCGGGCGCCGGCGGCGAGCGTCTTTCGCCGCCGCCGCCGGGGCGCCACGTGGGCCGACGCCGCCGGCGGGCGTGATCGCCGCCGATTGCCGGCCGCCACGTGGGCGGGCGCCGGCGAGTAGGGCGTCTTCGCCGCTTTCGCCGGCGCCACGTGGACCGACGCCCGCCGGCGGGCCGTGATCGCCGCCGATGCGGCCGCCACGTGGATTGGGCGCCGGCGAAGAAGGCATGCTCGCCCACTTGCCGCCGGGCGCCACGTGGATCGGCGCTTTGGCGGCGGGCGTGATCGCCGCCGATTGCCGTGCCGCCATGTGGATTGTACTTTATGCGGTGGAGAGGGTACCCTAGCGTATAATACCGACAAAGAGCCATGTAAAAATTGCACTTATTTTCCACAATGGCCTTCCAAATACACCAGTAGTTATTATGCAGTATTGCCCCTTGCCTTTGCACTGTAAGCCGACTTTCTTTGTGTCTTGGTGATCGGTCGTCCACTTCCACGAATGTAAATCTGCGGTGTTCAATCTAAGATTTACTTGCCGGATAGCTCGCCACAAAGAAGAAATATTCCCACAAATGAGTAGCACCTCGATCCTTGAACAATGCAATCCATGAATTATTGGAGAGCTCCTCATGGGCGATCTGTTCCTCCTTCAACCAATTGGTAGCGGTGAGGGCTATGTCCTTTGGCGCAATCCTGTTGAGCCATTTGGAGTCCCAAAGGCCACCGACTTGCCATCACCTAGGACTATGGAGGTGCTTGCCTGGAAAAGCGACCGGTCTGTGTCATCACAAGGCGCGTCCAGCCATGCCCAAGACCTTTGATGATTCTTCCATTGGTGCCACAACCAGCGCAGGTGTAGGGCCCTGCCATACCTGTCAAAATCCCTTAGACCTAGTCCCCCCAGACTTTTTGGTCTGCAAACCTTCTTTTAGTTCACCAAACAATGACCAGCTGAACAAGACTGGTCCCCCTTCCAAATGAAATTCCACTTGATCTTGTCTAATTTATTGATCGCCCATTTGGGTAGGGGCATGTCCGATAGAAGATAAGAGGCTAGCGATGTGAGAACCGAGTCCGCTAGGATTAAACGAGCCGCCCTAGATAAGAGTTTGCCTTTCCATCCTGCTAGCCTTGAACCTGCTTTATCTATGATAGGTTAGAAGTCAATCTTTTTTGGCTTAGTGGGTCGAGGCAGCAAGCCCAGATACTTGCAAGGAAGGTCCTCCTCTGCATTTGGAAAACTCGAACATATCTCGCTAAGTCCATTCCTTGGCATCTAATTGTGTAGATTTGGTTGTGGATATTAGCTTGCAATCCTGTGGCATCCCTAAAGACCGATAAGGACGCCAAAATGGTGCTCAAATCTCAGAGGGAGGGTTTATGGCGTACGTCATCAAGATACATGGAGACTCGTAAGTCGGCTGATCGAAGAGACAGAGGGGCTAACATTCCTTCTCTTGCCGCTTTGGCAAGGATTCACGCAAGGATCAATTGTTAATATGAACAAAGATGGGTGATAGCAGATCCTCGCCGCATGACCCTCTCTTGTGGGGAATAGGGCGTCCCGGCATCCCATTTAGGATAATCTTAGAGGTGGACAACCTCAGTAATAGCTCAATCCAATCCCTCCATCTCTAGCCGAAACCTAGGACTTGTAAAAGCTCAATGAGATATTCCCAACGAACCGAGTCAAACGCCCTGTATATGTCAAGCTTTATAAATAAAGACGGAACTCTCTTCCTATGCAGCTCCTTGGTCATGGTGCAGACATAGATGAAATTTTCTTGAATTGATCTGTGTTTAATGAAAGCGGATTGATTGATGGAAACAACCTGATTAAGCATTGTTGCCAATCTGTTGGCCAATAGCTTGGTGAAGATTTTGGCGAAGCTGTGAATGAGGCTTACCGGCCTGCAATCTGTTATGAGATTTGCCTCTATCTTTTTTGGAATGAGAACAATATGTGCGGAGTTCAAGAGATGGAGATTGCGGCCCCGGAGGTGATATAGTTGTTGAATAGCCGATAGAAGATCATCTCTAATAATCTCCCAGCAGGTGGCATATAATGCGCCAATAAATCCATCCGGTCCTGGTGCCTTCTCCTAAGGAAGAGAGTCAATCACCTCCTTGACCTCTTCGATTTGAAACAGAAGTTCTAAATTTTGTAAATCTGCCGCCTCCATCTCAAGGCCTTCCCAATTGAAGGAGTGCGCCCTTTGCACGTTTTTGCCTAATTGGTTATTAAAGAAGTCCTGCAGGTGCTGTTGCTTGTCTGCATGATTGACCAGAAGGCGCGAGCCCGAGTGAATGAATTGGATGTGATTCTTCCGTCTGCACGCATTGACCCCGATATGGAAAAACCTCGGTCTTGGCGTCTCCTTCCTCGATGAAAGTGAGCTTGAATGTCACCGAGTCGCACCTGCGGACATTGCTATGCCAAGAAGCTTAGTCCGCAAGGCGGATCGCAAGCTTCTTTACGGGTCGGATAGCGATCTTCTTTCTTCGGCTGATCAAATCGAAAAATTAACTCCCAATGATTTGAATTGCGACGCAGATCCCCAATCTTCGCTCTGCTCCATCTTTGAGCGCCTTGGTTGTCCTCCGTTTGCTTTATGTGAAACCTTAGAAGCGCGTCATGCAGAAAAATGGCGTGGACCAAGCCGACTAAACGACCTAAAGGAAATCCCAGATTCTTGTCCAAAAGGATTCAAACTTGAAACTTGTAAACCTCGCCAATTGATGAACCTTGGAGAAGTAGGGCACAATGGTCCGACACCACGAGGAGATGGCTCAAGATAGGCTGAAGCGAGCCGAGCCGAGCCAGGCTCGGCTCGATCTTGACTCGATCAAGTGGCGAGCCGAGCCGAGCTTGGCTCGGTCTGAGGCGAGCCCAAAAGTCGGCTCGGCTCGGCTCGAGGTCGGCTCACCGAGCTGCACCAATAAGAGTTTTTTTTCTTCAAATTTTAATATAAAACTTCAGAAATGACTAAACAACATAGCTTTCAAGTAATAAAGTCAAGATATTACTAACAAAAAAACAAAATTGCATTTGCATTCATTATCAAGAGTTCAAGAAATTGCATTCAGAATTAGTAAACACTGGCATTGCATTCAGAATTAGTAAACCTAGAGGTTCAATAGAATAATTAGTAAACAGAAACACTGACATTGCATCATCAAAGGTTCAAGAATTCAAAATTCAGAAGGTATCGCTTAGGGTTTTGCTCATATGGGCTAATTGGGCCGAGCCAACGAGCGGCTCGCGAGCCGGTGTGAGCCGAGCCGAGCTGGCTCGCTGAAAAACCGAGCCACAAAAATAGGCTCGGCTCGGGCTCGCTCCGAGCCACGAGCCTGACCGAGCCAAGCCAAGCCTGGCCGAGCCCGAGCCGAGCTGTGAGCCGCGAGCCAAATTTCCAGCCCTACCTGAAGATAACAATCTGGGAAAATAGAGTCCCAGGCGCCGAATGTAAACATCCTATTGATCCTTGTTAAGGTGGCATTCTGTCTGCCATTTGACCAAGTGAATTTGATTTCTTTTAATTCAGCGTCATCTATAACCCTCTTAAAGACTCCCATGATTCTCCTGTTAATGTTGCCATTACTTTTATCTTGCGCTTGATAAATCATGTTGAAGTCCCCTAGGATTAGCCATTCCGGATGCATGAACCCTTGTAGAGCCTCAATTTCCTACAGGAACTGAAGTTTGTCCTCGTCTCTTTGCGGTCCGTAGACCACGGAGCAGGACCACTTTGACCCGTCATCATTCATTTGGATTGTCGCCGAGATGCTGTAAGAGCAACTCCAACCCAAACCCTTATATTTTCCCCCTAAATCACTCATTTAGGGGTGGTGTAAAAATTAGGGACACCTTATATCAAATTTGTCTCCAACCTATACTCCCTATTACTCACCCCTATTATTTATCTAAACATTATTATTACTTTGCACCCATGAATCATTTACTAAAAATAGAAATAACAAATAAAAAAATGTTGAAGAAAATAGTAGGGGGAAGGAGAAAGCCCCTAGATGTAGGGGTGAGAAGGCGTCTCCCTATAATAGGGGTTCTTTATAAGGGTTGGCTTGGAGCTCACATTTTTCCAATTCTCCTTATAATTTAGGATAGGGGGACGTTTAGGAGGTGGATTGGGCTTGCTCTAAGACTCTGTTCGGATTTCTCCGATCTGGAAGTAATTAGAAGAAACTGCTAGAAGAATACCTCCCCTCGTACCGTCGGCAGGGAGGAAACAATAATTGTCCGTAAAAGAGTTGCCCAACATCTGTGCTATATGAGAGTCCTGTATTTGCTGCATCTTTGTCTCTTGCAAGCATACAATGGTTGCCCTTGTGTTTTGAATTAACTCCTTGATCACCGCTCTTTTGGCCGAGGCCTTGATTTCATTTCATGGGGAAAGGCGATGAAGCCTTTTCCATGTAGTTTGTCGATAACTCGTTATTTCCTGTAGTGGTTCTTGTATTCATTAGTTTTGGCTGGGGTTAGGAATACTGTGCGTGCTGTGGAAATGCCAGGTTGCCGCTTCTGTAGCTATCTAGTGATTTCGAGTGAAGAGAGCGTTTTACTGATGCAAATGCAATGGTGAGGCGAGGTGGCCCTAAAGTCTAGGATTTGTGATATTGATTAGCGTGGGCATCCTCTGTGGATCCAGAGATCTGGGTCTGTGCTTTTAACAGTTGATTTATAGTGCTTGCATTTGTAAATTACCTCGAGAGTGCTTCATGATTTGTCTGTTGTTTTGTTTACTGAACATCTTACATTATGAATTGTCAGCCAATGATGGGGCAACCATCCTGGAGAAAATGGATGTCGACAACCAGATTGCGAAGCTGATGGTGGAGCTGTCTCGCAGTCAAGACTATGAAATTGGGGACGGTACCACCGGTGTGGTGGTCATGGCTGGGTCGCTTCTAGAGCAAGCTGAGAAACTGCTAGAACGTGGTATTCACCCGATAAGGATTGCCGAAGGTTACGAGATGGCGTCAAGGATAGCTTTTGATCACCTTGAACGCATCTCCCAAAAGTTTGAGTTCAGTGTTACAGATATAGAGCCTTTGGTGCAGACCTGCATGACTACTCTGTCCTCAAAGATGTAGGTGATAAGATATTATGTTTAGTCAATCAACTTTTTTGTTGGAATCCTGTATTAGAACTGAGTTATAAGAACCACATATATCAAGATGCTATCAGAGAATCATATGTACAATTTTCTCTGTTTTTTTTTTCAAGAACACAACATATGGACAATTTTCACTTTTATGCTGTTCATGTCATTTTGTAGTTTATAATCGTTGGCATTTAGCAGTATTCTGTACTTTAGATTGTGCTATCTGTATGTCTAGCACAACTTTCGTCTTTTAACTCTTTTGTCAGGTGTGTGATTTGCCATGAAACTTTTCAGTTTTTTTCTCCCCTTTTAGCTTAGCTGACATAGCAGAAGAAAAGTACAATATTCCATTGATTCCCACATGTTGTGGTTCATTGACACATATATGTAATAAGTTAATAATTATGCAACCTCAAGCTCAATGTACTTGGGATGTTACTCTCTTATTTTGCTGTCCTGTAAACTCATTTGTGGTTTGCAATAATATCAACTCTGCAGGTCTACTTCTAGCATTGAACTTGTTTGCAGAAATTTGTTTGATCTACCAGAAAATATGTTTGTTACAGCCTTCGAAGTATTTATTTTGGGTAGATTCTCTGTAGGTTATTTAATGGCTTGTCTGATTGGATCCATTGCTCTTATTCTACAGAGTTAACCGTTGTAAGCAGGTGCTGGCTGAGACTGCTGTCAAGGCAGTCCTTGCAGTTGCTGATTTGGAAAGGAAGGATATAAACTTGGACTTAATTAAAGTTGAAGGTAAGGTTGGTGGGAAGCTAGAGGACACTGAGCTAGTATATGGAATCATTGTTGACAAAGATATGAGCCACCCACAAATGCCAAAGAGAATTGAGGATGCTAAGATCGCCATCCTGACCTGCCCGTTTGAGCCCCCGAAGCCTAAGACAAAGCATAAGGTTGACATTGACACTGTAGAGAAATTCCAACTGCTGCGCGAGCAAGAGCAGAAGTACTTCGATGAAATGGTTCAGAAATGCAAGGTAAAAGCCTATACAAGATTAACTTTTTTTATATTACAGAATAGCCATATTTTGTATGCTTGGGTGGTAATATTTTGTGGCTACATATTTATCATATTGGTCTGAATGCGGGTTCCTTAACTGGAATTCTTTGTGATGTTATTGAACTCAATTGTCATTTATTTCCCTTGGTCTTCTCTGTCGTGGCACAATAAATGTCTAAACACTTTTGCTTCCCATTGCCAACATAAGTTTTATGGGCGTATGAAATGTATTTACATTGTTCAATATCATGTTTCGTGTTTGATTTGTCCAGGAGCTAATTATTCACACACACACACATTTTGTAGGATGTTGGTGCAACCCTAGTTATTTGTCAATGGGGTTTTGATGATGAAGCCAATCATTTGCTGATGCATAGAAATCTGCCGGCTGTCAGATGGGTTGGTGGTGTTGAATTGGAATTGATTGCCATTGCTACAGGTCCATACCACACCTCTCTCCATGTGACTCTAAATGGTCTGTAAAGACTAAAGACAGCACATAACATTTAAAAACTGGCTGCAGGAGGGCGGATTGTTCCAAGATTCCAAGAGTTGAGTCCTGAGAAGCTTGGGAAGGTATACATTGTTCTGCGATTTTTTTTTTCAGTGATAAGGAATATGCATGCGACTGCATGAGTGATTTTCAGTTATACAGTATTGGAGCCCTGAGTATATGAAATTCAGAGTAGTTGAGACTTGAGATCGTATGTGGAGACATGGATTGCCTTGATATGAGATTTGTACATACTTGGTAATTGTTTCTGAAATTATGCATATTGAGCAAATTTATTAGTTAAACAGAAAGAGTTACTTGTTTATTGTGGAATTGTTAGGATGTTAATGACTTTAACTGGCTGTGTGTTAGTTTGTGACGATGACTTGATTGATCACTGGCCAATGGCGCTAGTGTTACTTGGACTCGGACACGGGAGTCGGAATTCGACTCGGATTTGAGGTATCCAATTCGGCAAAATTGTTTGGACACGGGAAATGCTACTCGGAATCAGATACGGGTGTCGGAATCTGACTTGGATTCGAGGTGTCCAAGTAATATTGGCCAATGCACTGAATATTTGACCTTGAACTGGTTAATTGTCATGCTGTTCTTGGTATCTGAGTTTGTTGGTTAGTCATGTTGTCTGCAAAACACCATGCGAATGCCTTGCACTCTTGAACAAGTAGTTATAATAGAGAATATACACTATTTAAATAGTTGGCTATACTTGGCAACCGTCTTTATTGTACTAGAAATAGCTCATGGTTTATGTTTCTTTGCTTGCTCTGCTTGAACAGGCTGGATTAGTCAGAGAAAAGTCATTTGGAACAACAAAAGATCGGATGCTTTACATTGAACGGTGCGCCAATTCCAGAGCTGTAACTATCTTCATTCGTGGTGGTATGTTCTGATGTATATGTCTAAATATGGTAATTGTGCATGTGGAGTCCACATTACATCAAAATCATGTGGTATGCTCCCTCCAGTCGCAAATACATGTTGTTTTGAATATTGACCCAATCCCCAGAGCACAACTTTGACTACTAATTTATATTGTAATATATTTACAAAACCCAATGCAATTATAATACTATGAAACTACTTTTCGAGACAAATCTATATATATAATTTTCATAAATCCAATCTAAATATTTAAAAAGATATTGATAGTCAAGGTTTTGAAAGTTTCACTGCACACATCCCAAAACGAAATATATTTGTGACTGGAGGGAGAAGTGTTTAGTTGTGTGGTGTTACTTTTAGGATCGTAGGATTTGAAGACCTTGGATTGTGATCGTAGGATTTCTGAATAGATGTCATTCTAGGTTCGTCCTTTTTGGCTTCTAGTGTTGGCACACGCTTCTTTTGAGCTGACATAACGAGGTTGTGCAGCATCATCCTATCTTCACGTCAACGTAGTCTATGGAGACGTCACATTACTGAACGCTGGTAGAAACTTAAGAGATACCACACTGAAAAAAAACTTATTGAAAAATAAATTAACTATAAGATTATTTCTAGTTTCCTTTCCGTGCTCAAAACTTCTGCACATCACAAACTGAAATTGCAAATTGCACGGTACGAAGAGAGTTCAGTACAGACAATGTAGGCACTGCCAATGGGCTCTATGCTTTCACATCTCCACTTTTCCAGTGATGGCCAGTGAAGCTGCCAACACCTAGCAGAAACAAGAAGCTGCTGACACCCAGATATTGCAAGCATGACATGCCAGATGCAATGCTTATTAGGTACTACATACAAAGACTTTTTTCATGGTGCTTGATGAAGAAAATCTTTCATGGGAATTGGGATCGTCATGGTGGATTTTCTTCATACCATAGGCTTCCACGTCTTCCGTGGTAACCTGTATGAGCAAACTCGAGGACGATCAGTTAGTCGTAACGCTGAGGATTCAAAAACCGGAAACAGGAGAAATATCGGACCCCTCCGGTACCGGTTACCGCCGGTCAATGGTTTTAAATAGGCAAAATTTTATCACCAAAATTTAAATTCAAAATTTGAATTTAGCCATTTTTCGACTGGTTATTATCCTATGACCAATTACCGGCATGTTACCACCCGGGATACCTGTTCATTTAAATTCAAAGATCAAATTTTAAATTTAGAACTTTTTCAAACCAGTGTTCTTTTACCAGTTTAGACTAGTACGACCAGTAACCTGCTGGTTACCGCCGATATCCTGCTGGTTACCGCCGATATTTTTAGAATTAATTCCTTGCATGCCATTAAAATTTTGCGGAATTCCTAATTGTGTCACTGACATGTGGTGCTTGAGTCCACATGACAGTAAGACAATGAGTGGCATATAAAGAATGATATAAACTTTTAGAGGTATATAAAGAATTCACCTATTTATTTATCCTTACTTGACACTACTGATATAACAGAAGCAAAGTAGTATGCTCAAGCGTTGGTGAAACTAGATATTGATCAATGCAAAAGGTACTTAATCATTTCATTTCACATTGTATTTCCTCTTCTTCCATCCCTCTCCTCTCCCCTCCTTTCATCCTCCACAAATAAAACCATATTAAAAGTTATACCGCAAATAAACAATAAACAACATGTATTGAAGGTACATAATTTTTTTTAAGTACAAGGCAAACACACGCACAGAACACACACAACACTCATTACCACCCACACACACGTGTGCACATCCCCTACACATTTTTGAAATTTATTGAAAGCATCGAAAGCCTCTGAGAGCGTGGGTATGCGCTTTCCCAGAACACTCATATTTGACATATAGCAAAAGCCATTCTGAAATTTCTTCATTAACCCAAAGTCTATAATAACAAACACACTAGTTTTGGAAGCAAGAGATCACAAGTTCGAATCTGAGAATAAAAAAAAAAATCCCTCGAGATGACACAATGTAGTCCCCCCTGCACTTCGATAGCAAGAAGATCCCCCATCAACTAGTTCAGCAATTCCACTGGTAGCTTTTGGGTTCCAGCACACCTGCAAAAACAACACCACCGCCCAAACGGTTGTGGGCTGCCTGCCCCCATTTAACAGTGAATCATATTTCCCACAAAGAACATGAACATAATCATCATTTTGTTAAATGCTTTGGAGTTCAACAATCCACAACGATTCACGACAAAAGAAAAGGCAACTCTTGCTCAAGACATCCTCAGACGCATGCTACAGGATTTAGACCTGTATTTGCATCCTATGTTCCTACTACTAGGAATAACCATCCAAATACAATCGGAAAATTTTGTTGGTGCTACTGAAAAAATATCTAATTTCGCTTCTGCTACTGCTCTTTTTCTTGTTTCATTTTTACCACTAGTCTTTGCTCTTTTTTCTCCTTTTGCCATTTCCGTCAATTGACCGTCTGTTGACTGTGAGTTGATCATCAGTCAAAATTATTCTTTCTATTTTTAATTTTTTAAAAATAACAAATAAAGTTCAATTCTTTTGATTTTTTGTATGATCCTAGACTACTAAAGATGGTACCGTAAATTTTTTAGGTACAATCAACCTTGTACATTTTTATAAAATCTAGAGCTAGAGCCAAATGACTTCATTTTTATAAAAATGTATAATCTTGATCATGCTCAAAAAAATTATGGTACTATCTTTAATAGTCTAGGATTATACAAAAAGATTCAAAAGAATTGATCTTTAAGAAATCAAAATAGAAGAAACAATTCCGACTGACGGTTAACTCACAATCAACTAACGGAAATGGCAAAAGGAGGATGAAGTGAAAATAGTAGTGGCAAAAATAAAACGACGAAAAGACTAATGGCAGAACCAAAATTGCACACTTTTTCAGTAACACCAGCAAAATTTTCCCAAATACAATCTCCAACAATCAATTGAAGACTTCAAAAACCGTTTCGCTTACTTTTCAAATCACATGAGAAAAAATGTAGGTACACAAATCAATTATCAGCTGTTGCAGTGAACCGTTCCGTTTACTTTTCAAATCTTATCTTCTTTATTCGAAGACATTGAAATAAGCTCATCCAACTGTTTATTCTTATTTATTAATTTGGCAACCGTTTCTACTCACAATGTGTTTACCAGCCACATCCGCTCTCCTCGAAAACACCTGCTTGCAAAATACACAATAAAAGTGTGTGTGTGTGTTTTTCCATCTTCTCTCGCGAAGAACACTCGCTTGTAGAATACACGATAAAAGTGTATGTTTTTTCGCACCTCTTTGGACAGGAACAAATATGAGATATTTGATTTAAGTAAGAGAGGTGATTCCATGCTTTTCCTTTTGACAATTGCATAAATATTAAAGCATGAATGAATAGTAGATGGTGATTACTTACCCTTTCGTTTCCTTTAAGATTTCTGCACCTTGTATTGGGAGGAAAGCATTAAAGTACTGCTCTTTAAGTAAATACCTTGTTAAAAGTTAAGTTATTATCTCTGTCATGGATGCCCATCCTTCATCAATAATATGGCCTCTTCTTAGTGTAATTATCTATTCCTATTGTTGTGATACTTGTTACATGCATCGGCGTGCTTTTGTTTATTAAACTTCATTGTGTTAATGCCCTAATGTAGTAAGTGACATCGGGTAGAAAACAGCGGTGGATCTAGAATTTCTAGAATGGGTGTTCGAAGTTACAAAAATATTGTTCAGTATAAAATACAAAGATTCACAATAGCAAACAATACAAAATTCAAGTTACTCTTACTCGAGACAACACTTAAAATAATTTAGAGTATTGTGAATTGGAGATTCCAAAGCTACATACTTCTCCTCTTTATTTTTGAATGCTCTACATGCTACATTAAAAAAAACATGATTCACTGTTACAAATTAACATAACGTTAACAAAGTTATGAATTGGGGATTTTAGATTTGGAAACCAAGAATTAAATTCACTTGTGTGGTTGCTCATATTGAATGCTTAGTTGTTGTCTATTATTTTAGCACCGCTTCCTACCCCACCAGTGTCGCATCTTCCATTCTTGACTCGATGCTTACTATGGCATTAGACTGCCATGAAACACACTATGTGCTACTCCTTGCCCCGTTGGACACCGTCACCTTGACCTACTAGCTGTCATCGTTGTTGCTCTCTCCATCCCCGAGTCGGTGCTCGCTGCAACCAAAGGTGCCATGGCTGCCCCGCCACGCATCGCTCCTTGTGCCATTGCCTACTCTGCGCCTTTGTTCGTTCATCATCGCCATTGCTGCCTTGCACCTACCCCATGGCCCCTGTCTGTCACCGCCATCACTGAGAGAACAAGAGAGCCTGGGGTGTGAGGAATGCAGGGGTAGTTGGGTGTTGGACCTGAGGAATAGAGGAAAACGGACCTTGGTGATTGGACAGGAAGGATTGGGAGAGGGAGAGGGTAGGACAGGCTGAATGGGCTTGAATGTTGAAATACGCATTTTTGAGCCCACTTAATAGTATATACATATAATATACATACTATATATTGAGTTTTTTATTAAACAATTTGGCTGTACATTTGTACACCTATGTCCCTATACTACATCCTCCCATGGTAGGAAATCTTATACAATAGTGTAGTGCGTTTTGCTTCACGTGGAATAACATATTGTGTTAACTAATTTTGCTAACAATTGAAAGCATCTAGGCCCCAAAAGTACCTCATGGTTTTCATAATTAATGACAATCATGTTTAAGAGACTAACATTTGTATTGAGTATATTGAAATAGGTTAGTCTCAAAGATTTGTAATCATGGAAGCATGAAGATGAAGAAATCGAAGATCAAAATTGTCAATCAAGCACCAAAGGTAAAATGTAAAGATATTTTTCTAGTCATATTACCGATCTCATAGTTTGGAGAAAAGATCGGGTTACTAAAAATAGAGTCGTACTATTAAGAGGGGTTTGATGTTATCTTGGTGTCATTTTAATGTCTAAGGGCTCAAATCAATTAATTACACTCATGCATTATCATATAGGATTTCATTTTTATAAACTTTGATAAATCCTAAAAAAAGTCTTTGAAACCCCGATGCTACCGCCAAGGGCATCCCGGTGCTAATGGGGTAGCGGTAGTACCGGCCCCTAGGCCGGTGTGTAAAAACCCGAGAGGGGTTGTTTTGGGGTCCAAGAAGGGCGGTGCTACCGCCCATGGTAGCCCGGTGCTACCGGGGCCATGGTAGCACCGGCCCCCTGGCCCAGTGCATAAATTCCAGTAGGGGTGCATCTTTTGGAATTTTGGTTGGGCGGTGCTATCGCCCAAGGTAGAGCGGTGCTACCGGGGTAGCGGTAGCACCGGCCCCAAGACCGATGTAAAAATTCCAGAGAGTGTCCTTGTCGGTGTTTCGTATACCGGCAAGTAAATTTGTAGTCAAGAGGCCGCGCGCTCCCTCTCCTTGAATGGTTAGACTCAGGGAGCCCAAGATGTATACTGGTTCGGGCCGAACGTCCCTACTTCCAGTTCGTGTAGTGGTTCTGTATTACTTTGAGTGCAGAGGACTGCACGGTGTTTACAAGCGAGGGCTAAGGGTAGGACTTGAGCGCCTCGTATGAGTGGGTGAGGTCGGAGTGAGCTAGAGTTGTTCATTCATAAGAGTTATACGCTCGTAAGTGCTCGTGAGTGCCTTTGGTCTGCTCGTATATCCTTCCCCCCTTCCCTGAGGATCCTATCTCCCTTTATATAGGCGAAGGGGGCAGGTTACACGGGAGTTTGGAGAAAAAAGGATGTGGTGTCCTACGCCAGAGAATCCTGGTCTTCGGTCCTGGTGACTGACAGTTCTGTTCATCCCATGCTCGGGTTGGTAGACACAATGGCGGTGTTCCGTCGGGCGGGCGACCGCCTCTGTCTTTGTCGCCGATGCCGATGCCGTTCTGCTGTGCTCTGGTGTCGCCTCGGGAGGCGCTTCTCCCATTGTGCATGACGGGTGAAGGGATCGGCGCTTGACTTTGGCGGCCTCTGCCACCTTGGGAAGGAGCCACCGCCCCACAGATGGCCGCCGTGTCCGGCGGCAGGTGACCAGCTTGAGGTTGATCGGCGACGATCTTCGACCTTGTGGCGACGGTCACTGGGTCGGAGCTCGTTGGGCGCCCGACCTGAGGCCAGGTTGGAGCCTGCGGGGTGCCCGACCTGAGGCCAGGTCGGAGCTCCCCCTGGTGGGCTTGATCGGGGTCGAGGGTCCTTTGTGACCCAACGAGGCTTCGGCCAGAGCTGGGCCTAAGACGGCCCATTTGGTGTTTCGGCCTGTTGGGGGTATCCCTGGTATGAGTATTCGTCAGTCCTCTTCGGCCGGAAAAAGAAAATAGAAGCCTGATGCTACCGGTCCTAGTTAGGCGGTAGCACCGGACCTCCTACGCAACGGCCACTGTCAAAGCATTAAATGCTCTGACGCACCCATGGGGGTGAACCCCGGTGCTACTAGTCCTACATGGGCGGTAGCACGGAAATCCTAACTTGGTCAGGATTTTGAGCTCAAACGGCTAGTTTTGGTGGTTAGGGTTATAAATACCTCTCTACCTGCCATCTACAACAACTCTTGGGCATTATTGAACACTCTTGAGCTCTTGCAAGTCCTCTCCTCTCTTTAATGCATTCATTTCACATTTAGTGCAAGTGAGGAGATAAATTGAGTGTTGCATTTTCGTGTGAGCCTTTAGACACTCAATTCGACCTCAAGCAAGCATCAAACTTGTTACTCTTGGAGGTTGCCGCCTCCTAGATGGCTTGGAGGCGTGTGAATTCGGTTATCTTCACAAAGAAGGTTGTGTGAAGATCCGATCGTTGTGAAGGCAAGGAGCTCGCCTACCCGGAGTAGAAAGAGCTACCACGAGTGATCGAGGAAGGCTCAAGCGAGTGGAGCTGGCTTGAAGAAGTCCAAGACACCTCAACGTGGAGTAGGGGAGACCGACAAGTCTCCGAGACCACGGGATAAAACTTTGTGTTCTCCTAGTGTGGTTTGCATTTCTTATTTTCTTGTCTTGAGTTTCAATTTAAGCTAATTGAGCATCTTATTTACCATAGAATTGTTTTTGGACTACTAGAATTGTTACGATAATTTAGTGATCACTAGAAGCACTTGGTGTTAAAATTGGTAGATTTATATCTCGTGCTTAGTGATCTAGAAAAATTAAAATTAGAGTCTAAAATTTAAAAACCTCCTATTCACCCCCATCTAGTCGGTTATCCTTGATCCTACAAGTGGTATCAGAGTAAGAACTCTTTATTAGGGCTTTACCGCCTAAAGAGTAAGGATGGCTAGTGATGGGGTGTCAATAGGCAAGGCGCCATTTTTCGATGGCACAAATTATGCATATTGGAAAATTCACATGATCGTTTATCTTAAGGCCATGAGCCCAAGCATATGGAGAATTGTAGATGAGGGTTTCGCTCTGGGAGCCAATCCCCCACTTACAATAGAATAAGAAGAGCGAAGCACTCATCTCAATGCTCAAGCTACGAACGCTTTTTTTGGTTCGTTGAATGCGGATGAGTTCAATCGAGTGAGCAACCTCGAAACCGCTCATGAGATTTTGACAACCCTCTCGAAAATTCATGAGGGCACATCCTCGGTCAAAGAAGCAAAATTTCATATGCTTCGGATCAAATATGAGAATTTTATTATGTTACCCCATGAGAACATTAATGAAATGTATTCACGGCTAAATAACATAGTAAACGAGCTCAAAGGCCTTGGAGCATCACTAACCGATTTTGATATTGTTCAAAAGATGCTTATGGCCCTTCCGAAAAAATACGAGACTTTAGTGACATTGTTCCTCAACTCACCAGAGTTGGCAAGAATGACGCCCACCGGACTTCTTGGAAATCTCATTACAAATGAGCTTTACAAGAAGGATAAGGAAGAGCTATTGGAACAAAGCTCTTCGAAAAAGAAGAACATCGTCTTCAAGGCAAAGGCGGAGTCAAGCGATGAGGCGCTTGAGGACACCGAAGATGAAGACACCGAGGAGATGGTGCTCCTCGTAAAAAGAATGAAAAAGTTTATGAGAAGACGCTCAAGCTCAAGTGGTCCCTAAAGGTTTAAGAAAGGGCAACATTCTAGCACCAATCGGTATGCAAATATCCGGTACTATGAGTGTGATGAGAAGGGGCACATCACCTCTCATTGCCCTAAGAAGAAGGACGACAAGAATAAGTCGCCCAAGAAGAAGAAGTTCTTTCAAGGGAAGAAGAAGCTCTTCAAGAAGCCTCAAAGAGATGACAAAGGCGAAGCTCACATTGGAGAGTGAGATTCCGAGGAGGAGTACTCGGACTCCGACTCATCCGAGGAGGATACACCTTTCAAGAAGAAGGGCCTCGCCGGCGTCGCCATTCATGAAGCATCATCACCATTCGTTACTCCTTTATGTCTTATGGCTAAAGGAGATCTTAAGGTAAAATCACATGACGATGATGAACCTTCATATGATAAGCTAATGGACATGTTTGAGGATTTAAATAAGTATCTTGGCAAAGAGAAGTCTAAATTTAAGATTTTGAGAAAAGAATTTCTTTCTCTCAAAGACTCTTATGAGGAGTTAAAGGAAGCTCATGAGATTCACCTTGCCAAGGATCATTTAAAATCCACAAAAGATATTGGTATTGAATGCAATATTATTGATAATTTGCCTAAACTAGAAATTGACTCATATTGTGTAGCAAAATCAAGTATAGCCACCTCATGTGATGATTTCGTAGATATGTCATGTTCTAGTGCAAACTCATGCCATGAGAATTTGATTGTTGAAAATAATAAGCTTAAAGAACAAGTGAACAAACTCAACAAAAGTTTAGATAGATGGTTTAAGGGTAAGGATACCTTAAATAAAATCTTGAACAGTCAAAAATGTTCTTATAACAAAGAAGGATTAGGGTACGTTTCTAAAAAGAATAGAAAATTAAGCAACAAGGCTCCCCGTTTTGTGAAATCAAATAGTAAGTTTTGTTACAAATTCCATGATGTAGGACATTTAGTAAATGATTGTTCTTTAGGTAAAGCATCAAAGGAAAATGTTTATGATTCATGCTATATTCTTAAGAAAGATAAAAATGGTAAAGTATTTGCTAAATTTGTTGGGACCCCTATAATTGGCCAAAGAAAGAAAACCGTTTAGGTGCCCAAAACCTTGGCTACTAACCTCTAAGGACCCAAACAAATTTGGGTACCTAAAAGGGTTTGATTTTCTTTTGTATGTGAACTACAAGACGAGTGGACAGCATTGGGTGTTGGATAGTGGATGTACCCAACACATGACCGGCGACCAGAAAATGTTCACCACCTTTGAATCGGGCAACGGTCAACACGACAAGATCACGTTTGGTGATAATAGCAAAGGAAAGGTATTAGGTTTGGGTAATAATGCTATATCAAATGATCTTTCTATTTATAATGTATTCTTAGTTGAAACATTAAATTTTAACCTGCTATCCGTTGCTCAAATATGTGATCTAGGTCTTATTTGTAACTTCTCTAAAAGTGGCGTAGTTATCTATAGAGAAAATGATAATTCTTTAGTATTCAAAGGATTTAGATTTGGAAATTTGTATTTGGTTGACTTCACCTCAAATGATTCATGTCTTCAAACGTGCTTAATGGCAAAAACCTCCTTAGGATGGTTATGGCATAGAAGACTAGCTCATATTGGGATGATTCAACTTAAAAAGTTTTTCAAAAATGATTTAGTTGTGGACTTGAAGGATGTGAAGTTTGAGAAAAATAAACTTTGCAGTGCTTGTCAAGCCGGCAAGCAAGTGGCTAGCTCTCACCCTTCAAAAAGTATCATGTCCACATCTAGACCATTAGAGCTCTTACATATGGATTTGTTTGGCCCGACAACCTATAAGAGCATCGGGGGTAATTCTTACTGCTTAGTCATCGTTGACGATTACTCAAGATATATATGGGTATTCTTCTTGGATGACAAATCCGAAGCCTCCGAAATCTTCAAAAGATTTGCAAAAAGAGCTCAAAATGAATTTGATTTCAAAATAAACTAAATTCATAGTGATAATGGTTCCGAGTTCGAAAATACAAGAATTGAAGATTATTATGATGAACTTGGAATAAAGCATGAGCTTTACGCTACCTACACTCCGGAACAAAATGGAGTTGTAGAACGAAAAAATCGAACATTAATTGAAATGGTAAGAACAATGCTTGATGAATATGGCACCTCCGATAGTTTTTGGGTGGAAGCCATTAATACCGCTTGTCATGCAACAAATAGACTTTATTTGCATCGACTTTTGAAAAAGACCTCTTATGAGCTCCTTGTTGGAAGATGGCCGAACATTTCCTATTTTTGAGTCTTTGGATACAAATGTTATATCTTGAAAAAGGGTACTCGGCTTTCTAAATTTCAAAGTCGTTGTGATGAAGATTTCTTGCTTGGTTACTCTTCAAATAGTAAAGTTTATCGTGTATTTAATAAAAATAAAGGATTTGTAGAAGAAACGTGTGATGTTGAATTCGATGAAACTAACGGCTGTAACATCCCAATTTTTGGCATTTTATTTATCTAATATTTTTTTTTCTCAAATTATGATTTTTGGTGAATTTTCTGGATTTAATTGGATTTTCTGAGATTTATTTGAATTATTTTGAATTAAAATATATTGCCTTTTGTCAAGAAATAATTATAAAAAGAAAAGTTTAAAATAAAGTTTTGTCAAAAATATTTTATTTAAGTCCAGAATGTCTCAAAGTATTTTTGAGATTTTTCTTGGAATTTTTAGAGTATTTTTACTACCCTAAATAAACCAAATAAATTATCTCATTTATTTTTAATCGAAAATTCGGAATAAATAGCGGTGAACAGTACTGGGCTGGAGCCCAGCACTGTGCATGCGCTAACCTAGCCACACGGCCCGTCTTCGAGAAGCATTGACGCGAGCCGTTGGATCGCCATCCAACGGGCTTCATCAAGCCGCACGCATCAGGAGACCCTAGCGTCCCCATGCCATCGATCCGCATCGTGCGGTCAAGACGCGTCGGGGTAAACCGAAACCCTAAACCTTATCTGCCTTTGATCCGTTTGGGTAGATAGGATCGTGCCACGCTAGGAGTGCTCGTTAGCCGTTTGATCGAGATCTGACGGTCGGTCTTCGTCGTCTTCGACTCGGACTCGGAGTCCAGCCGCCGCACGCCGCCGTCGCCGTAGCCGTAAAACCTTCCAAATTTCCACGCCCGTGCCGGGTATTTAAGGACCTCAGGACCCTTCCCGAGGATCATCTTGAGACGCCGCACCTTTTCGCCCTTGCACCGTCGCTGGAGGAACACCGAAGGAGTCACGGGAGCTCGCTGGAGTTCCGAAGACATTCGCCGCGCCATTGCCGCCGTTGAGGACCTTCTTCCGCCGAGTGGGTTCGAGATTTGGATACGTCGCATCGAGGCGAACCCGTTCCGTCACTTCTTCACCGCCGGGGAGCATCGGAGCGCCATCGGGGTAGTCGTCGTCCCCAGCTCCGGTGAGACCGAGCCGCCGCGTAGCCATCGTCGTGTTCGAGCCGTGCCAGCCGTTGGATCGCCATCGGACCGCCAAGACTCGTCCACGTCGTCCCGGGGAACAGGGAAGTACTCGGGTAAGTTCCATCGTTTGATTTTAGATGGACGATCACGAACGTGCCACGTAATTAGGGCAACAGTATAGGGCTCAGGTAAGGATTCGCCGTTGGATTGGAATCGGAAGGGTACCGTTTGGCCACGTGGCTGATTAACCATAAGCCGCTAGATTGGTTTCGGATGGCTTAGATCGTGCCACGTGTCAGCTATAACAATCCGACCCAGAGCTGACGTCAGCCGACGCATTAATTCGGATTTTTCTTTATAAAAATAATGCTATTAAATCTAGAAATTCAATTTAATTTATTTTCAAACTTCTAAATGCTATAACTTTTGCATACGAACTCCGATTGAGGTGATTCAAATTCCTAAAAAATTGTAAAATTGAGATCTATCCAATGGTGATTTTTGTTTGAATTTTTGATTTCATTTGTTCTTTGGTTTTGGTGTTTATTTGCTATTTCTTCTCGATACGCGTAGACGTTGAATTGTGCGAGGCTTCGGAGGAGGAATTGGCAACTCAAGAGCAATATTCAGATCAAGATTAGGAGCTTAACCAAGGCAAGTTGTGCTTTGATCATGTTGCACCCATAGCTAGATTAGTTGCTATTTTGATTTACTTTATTGCATGTTATTTTATGTGTATAAATGATTTCAACTTAAATTTGGGATTAGCTAATGCACCCTTTGAATTAGACCCTACCTTGTCAATTGTATGCTATGATCCACTTGTCACCCTAGATTGGTTCACTATAGTTGGTTAATAATGAAACCACATGGGATGGTTAGATCGGATTAGATTGCTTAGCCATGCCACGTCATCACATGTACTTGAATCTTTGATAAATAATCTTGACTAATGGACTATGGAACAATGTTATGAATTTGTGTGTCATGTGTGGTCACACGATGAGATTGAGTTGTGGTGGCAATGGATGTCACGCAACGATATTGAATTGTTGATGGCACGTGGTGCTTGGTAATCAACTGGGGTGGTTATGATTTTAGATCGGAGCAAGTGGCAAGGGCAGTATGCCAGGGTGGGCCCGACGGGCAGAGGGTATGTGTATGTCTTGCTTTGATCAACCCTAAGGACACCTTGCGAGCCTTTGACCTGAGTCAATCATGCAACCACATGTCTGTTATGGGGCAGCCTAGCTGACTAATTTGCAATGTCTTAGTTTGGTACTACCAGTGGTGGAGTGGTTCATCCTTTTTAATGAACCCAGATGGCGCAAGAGGGGGGCCCTGGATGTGGTAACCAGTCCCACTAGTGTTGAAACCTTAGCGGGTGGTACTGAGTTAAGGCAGAGCATTGTAAAGGCTTTGTCATGATTCTCTGCCGGCATACCAAAGGAAGTGTGCTAATAGCTTGGCAACAAAGAGATTATCATGTCGTGTGGGTAAAGTGCATAACCTCTGCAGAGTGTACAAACTATTCGAGTAGCCGTGCTCACGGTATTGAGCAATGCTCGGGGATTACAGTCAAGGGTTTAGACTTTTGCAAAATAAAACTTGGGTTGGATAGCCGGTTGCCATGGAAGGTTGAATCTTGACTTAGGATGAGAAACATGGTTTACTTGAGAAATGCTGAATCTGTCTATTATAGTTATTTGTTTTTACTGTCTTTGCAATCTATATACTGTACTTGTTCATAAATGCTGCTTTACTGCAAATGAACCTCTTAGCCTTCCTTTGGAATAAGCCTTGCATATAGTTATGATAGAATTGCATTCTGTGCACAACTTGTTGAGTGCTTTATGTACTCACCCTTGCCTATAACATCATCAGTGCTGAAGAAGGTGTACCATGAAGAGACAAATGTTTAGGGTGCGAGCCTTGTCAGTTGCCTGTGGTATACTGAGGGGTTACCAACGTCTTCATTTCCGCTGCAGTTCAATTTGTTGTTCAGCCTTGTGAGGCATTGTTAAGTAAGTTGACCATAAGGTCATTCAACTAGTAATATTTAGTATACAATGTCTTTTATCTTATTTCCGCTATGTATGATTGTGATATTCACTAATGTTGAGCTGTGTGTGCACTAAGCGTGATCCTCGGACTAGTGCAAGATACACAGAGGGTCCGGATTTGTATATTCGGTCCCGACAAAGGTGGTATCAGAGCCATACTGACTGTAGGTCTTGACCCTAGATAGTTGGTCGTCTCTATAGGTCCTTCAAAATTATTTTCTAAAGTAAAATACCTAACCTAGAAGAATAACGTGTTCTTGACTTATCTCATTCTTCTATTTCTGTCCTTACCAAAAATTCTTTCTTTTCCCCTGCTGAAATTTCTTCCCCTTACCTCTGCTGAATTGAGTTAAATTCTTATCTGAGTTATCCTGAATAGAAAACAATATACCACACTTTAGGAGATGTCATCGAGTGCCTGCTGCTACCATACCGACCATGAAGGAAAGAATCATCAAGCTCATGGAGGAGCGGATCAAAGAAGTGTATTAAGAGCTAGAAGACTCAGTGCTTCAAGTAGCCAGTTGAGACTCATGTGTGGGAGTCGCGTTTTCTAAGGCAGGAGTGTCGCCCATGTAGACGGTAGTTTGGTGTGTTTAGGTTGAATTAGTTCTTCTTGATTGCTGGGTGTGCAGTATGTGTTGCAGAGCTTTTAGGCTTATATAAGCGACCATACCAAGTTATTAATATTGATTGCTTAAGTTATTGGGTTAAACCTATCTCCTCTGTATTAGGATCTCTACTTCTTACCTATGCTATTTTCTCTCTCACCTAACCCCTGTAAGGTAATCAAGCAGATGGTTCAGAATAGTGATAACAATGGAGCTAGTGGAAGAGAAAATCAACCCAGAGGAAACTCCAATGACGGATCAGTTCTTCAAACATCACTACGGATAGATATGCAAAGTTTCAGAGAGTTTTTTGTTACTCAGACTCAGTTAATGCAAGCAATGATGAAGCAAATACAAAATATGACTAATGCCAGTAAAAGCTATTGTGCTAACCATGAAGCCCCACAGAATGTCGCTTGGAATGAATTTATTGCTGCCTTTCATGACCTCTTTGCTCCACCAAGCAATGGTATGGTCACAGGGAAATCAGAGAAGGATGCTACCCCTGCACCTTGTTCAAAATCTAGACATTGTTTCACGGAGTGCTGCCAACCAAACAAATCAGAAGATCGGGCTTGCATTTGTTGTGGAGAAATAGGACATACCGCTGACGAGCATGCGATCAATTGCTCCAGTTGTGAAGGAAGCCATTCTCCCGGAATGTGATCAATTGACCCTACTACAGACCTTAGAACCATCAAAGGTGACAAATACTTCTCTTTAAGGCAAGCAAATCGATATCTTTTGCCTAGGAATGCCACTGAGGATAAATTTAGAACACTGTTTCAACAAAAAGTTTACTATGAGGTTTATATGCACAAGGAATTTGCTGAACATAAATGGGTTAACTGGGATCACATTAGAAAAATTCCTTTGTTTGTTGGTGTGCTAGAATTATTTCAAGGAGCTGGGTTGACTGATTTTGTGAGTAGGCAGTGTGATTATAATGACGACATGATCAGACAATTTTATGCCACTTTGTATATTCCCAAGTCATATGATTCTATCACATGGATGTCCAATGCTACTCAGTACACTGTCACAAAGGGGGAAGTATTGAAGAGGCATGGGGGTATATCTTAATGGATATCCCAAGATTCACAATGACAAAGTTCTTCCACTTGCCAGACAGTTTGAGTTTTATGATCCTGCAGCTTCAGTTAAGTGCCCAGGTAAAATGGTGCACCTTCTCTCCTCCTCAAGTCTCAATAACAGAATAGTAAGAGTCACAATCCACCCCAAGAGTGGAAATTTGGATGAGATAAGGGGATATGTTTGGAATATTATGAACAAAATCATGTACAAGCATAAGTTTGATGTTGTGGATTTCATGATCAGAGAGATGGCCTCCTCTACTTGCGACAGAGGTAAAAGAATCTACTTTGCTCCCTTCATCATGATGATTATCAAGAAAGTGACTGGGTACAGAGGAGGATGTGGATGTCCTCATAAGTCCTACAGACCTCGAGAGGCAGCTCCACAGTCCATCAGTCAGAGAGGGCAGTCTTCCTCTCAGCAGCAGGAGGCCCCAGTGCCTCAAGAGGTCCCTCAGGCAGCACAACAGGCTCCTCAGGAGCAATTCTTTGAGAGTCTGAGGAACGACATGATGAGCAACCTCCAAGGGATCATATCAGAGATGTTGAGTCACTTCTCCCAGGCTGACCAATACCAGCTTCAGACGAGGCAGCTAGTAGAGGATGTCAGAGAGGAGGTTGCTCAGCTTCGCACTTCGTTTGAGGAGGATCGCTCGCAGCAGGCGCCTCATACTTTTCATCGCTATGGATCTCGGGCTCCTTCGACTCCTCCACCTCCTTCTCCAGCTTCGTGAGCTTCTCAGAAGTTTCTCCCATTTTTGGTACTTGATGCCAAAGGGGGAGAGATCATATGGAAGTAGAATGGAGAATAGTTACTTATAGGATTACTACACGTTATGTCCTTTGTTATGTGATTGGATGTTATTGATATTTGTTGGACTTTTGTACTTTTGGTTGGATAGTTGGACTTTTGGTTGGATATGTCATGACTCTTGATTGTTTATCTATGCATGATTGACAATTTTGTTATGCTATTCAAACTGCTTATATATTGCCTCATTTATATTATTGCTTGTGTTTCCATGGTTCCTAATTCCTAGCGAAACTCTGTCAAAATTTCTTCAAAAAAATTCTTGGTGCAAACTCCTTCTACCCCTATGCACATCTTTAGGGGGAGTTTTAAATAGCACTTTGCTTCATGCTTTTTCTCAAATCATTAAGAAGCAAAATTCTATTTAAAGCAAGTTCTTGGGTATTCAACATGTTTCCTTGTTGCATACACAAAACAAACCACAAAATCTTTCCATATGGTTAAGGTTGTCATCAATTACCAACAAGGGGGAGATTGAAAGCATCTAGGCCCCAAAAGTACCTCATAGTTTTGGTAATTAATGACAATCATGTTTAAGAGACAAACATTTGTGTTGAGTATATTGAAATAGGTTAGTCTCAAGGATTTGTAATCATGGAAGCATGAAGATGAAGAAATCGAAGATCAAAATTGTCAATCAAGCACCAAAGGTAAAATGTAAGGATATTTTTCTAGTCATTTTACCGATCTCGGAGTTTAGAGAAAAGATCAGGTTACTAGAAATAGCGTCGTACTATTAAGAGGGTTTGATGTTATCTTGGTGTCGCTTTTAATGTCTAAGGGCTCAAATCAATTAATTACACTCATGCATTATCATATAGAATTTCATTTTTATAAACTTTGATAAATCCTAAAGAAAGTCTCTCGAACCCGGCATACTGACTAAGGGCATCCGATTACTCGGGAAGCGGTAGCACCGCCCCTAGGCCGATGTGTAAAACCCGAGAAGGGTTGTGTCGGCGCATTTGCGCCAGGGTATCCTCTCCGCCACTGTTAGAAGGTGCCACAGGTGCCAAAGCCCAACAGCCTAGCGAACAGGTGGGCGAGCACGTCTAGTGTCGGGCGGCACGCCACGTGGCGGCTTTGCGAGCGTGTGGGCGAGCACGCCGCCGCCGGGCGACCGCGCCAGCGTGGCGGCTGGCAAGCACACCTCGCTGTCGGGAGACCGCGCACGTGGCGGCTCGGCAGGCGGTGGGCGAGCAGAGCCCGCGCGGCGATGCGCCAGAGGTTCGGTCGAAGGAACCGGTACACCGCCGGTCAGACATGAAGACGTACGTCGGCAAAATAGGGAGCTTCACCTTGAAGTCTTCTCCCTCGACAACCCGTGTCAGAACCATTAAATGCGCGTGGCTTCGTTGATGACATGATAGCTTATCCCTCTAACGTATTGCACCTAACCAGTCCTATATAGGTCATTTCCCGGGCAGACCGGGCGGAGTTGGACGATGGTGCAAAGAATAAGGCCAGAGAATGGAGCTACAGTGACTAATGTAATAAATGAAGTGTAATCATTGTGATGTCATCCTTCTCGCACGCCCGAGCCCGCCCAGCCTATATAAGGGGGGTTCGGTGCATAAAAAGGGAGAGAAAGGGAGAGAAAAACGAGAGGAAAAAAGAAGACAAGAGAAAGAGAGCGCTGAGGGAGCTCGAGAAGAACCCAGCGTGTATGTGGAGCACTTGTAATTCCCTAAAAACACATTAACAAGAGCCGAAGCAGGACGTAGGGCTGTTACTCACATCGGGGGCCTAAACCTGGGTACATCGACGTGTTCTTTAACCTATGCTTGTGAGGACCCCTCGAGAGAGCCCATAGGTGTCCTGCCGTGAAGATCCCCTCTATTGAATCTCGGATCCCTTCGAGGCATAATAGCTGGCCGGTGAAAAACGTTGACAGGTTGTTTTGGGGTCCAAGAGGCGGTGCTACCGCCCATGGTAGTCTGGTGCTACCGGAGCCGCGGTAGCACCGGCCCCCTGGCCCAGTGCATAAATTCCAGTAGAGGTGCATCTTTTGGAATTTTGGTTGGGCGGTGCTACCGCCCAAGGTGGAGCGGTGCTACCGGGGTAGATAGCACCGCCCCAAGACCGTGTAAAATTCCGAGAGTGTCCTCTTGGTAAAAGGAAAATAGAAGCCCGGTGCTACCGGTCCTAGTTGGGTGGTAGCACTAGGACCGGTAGCACCGGACCTCCTGTATAGAAGCCACCGTCAAAGCATTAAATGCTCGACGCACCCACGGGTGAACAGCGGTGCTACGGTCCTACATGGTAGAGAGACCGAAATCTGACTTCGGTCCAGATTTCGAGCTCAAATGGCTAGTTTTGATGGTTGGGGTTATAAATACCTCTCCACCTGCCATCTATAGTAACTCTTGGGCATTATTGAACACTCTTGAGCTCTTGCAAGTCCTCTCCTCTATTTACTGCATTCATTTCACATTTAGTGCAAGTGAGGAGATAAATTGAGTGTTGCATTTTTGTGTGAGCCTTTAGACACTCAATTCGACCTCAAGCAAGCATCAAACTTGTTACTCTTGGAGGTTGCCGCCTCCTAGATGGCTTGGAGGCGTGTGAATTCGGTGATCTTCACAAAGAAGGTTGTGTGAAGACCCGATTGTTGTGAAGGCAAGGAGCTTGCCTATCCGGAGTGGGAAGAGCTACCACAAGTGATCGAGGAAGGCTCAAGCGAGTGGAGCTGGCTTGAAAAAGTTCAAGTCACCTCAACGTGGAGTAGGGGAGACCAACAAGTCTCCGAGACCACGGGATAAAACTTTGTATTCTCCTAGTGTGGTTTGCATTTCTTATTTTCTTGTCCTGAGTTTCAATTTAAGCTAATTGAGCATCTTGTTTAGCATAGAATTGTTTTTGGACTACTAGAATTGTTACGATAATTTAGTGATCACTAGAATTGTTACAATAATTTAGTGATCACTAGAGGCACTCCCCGTTCACAACCCAACAATTCCACATTTCATGAAACACTCTACACCCCTGCACAACTCAATCACAAAGAGCAATGAACTCTTCAAAACCACAGCAAGCAAAAAATTCCAGCCTCCAATACTCCTTTTATAGCCTCTCACATAAAAACTAGCCGTTGGAGGGCAAAATAGGCAAAAAAAACATAGTAAACCCGGTGCTACCGTCCTATTGGGCCAGTAGCACCGGGCATTTTTCTTTTTCCTCAGGCTAAAAATACATTCTCTAGAATTTTGGCACCGCACATATGCCTAGTGCTATCGCCCGACCAGTAGCACCACTACTATAGTGACTAAAATGATCATAATTTTTTACTCTGAACTCCGATTTAGGTGATCTTGGACTCTATACAAAGCTTATCAAGAGGACTACAATCTCTACCATTTTTAAGATTTAAAAAACCATTGATATTTTTAAATATAAAAAAAACTCCAAAGTAGCCACTCAAGCCTAAAATATGATTTTTCTCGAAATCCCGACTTGATCAAGAATGTGACTACAAGCTAACAAGAGTTAATAATATCAAATCTTGAGCCATATGATTATCAACGTATGATCAAAATAATTTTGCAAAACACATTTGCATATTCTGATCATATGCTCTAAGATCAAATGCATGAATACCAATATTTTGCAAAACACATTTGTAAATATAAATCTTGCAAACAAGAGCAATCAAGATCGTATCTTTGAGCCATGTGATGATCAATACATGATTAAACCAATTTACGAAATACATTTGCAAACTCTAGTCATATGCTCCAAAGAATTACACAAATATCAACTTGTTTGCAAAACACATTTGCAAAACAACAGCAAACATGAGCTTCTTCTATTTGCAAAACACATTTGCAAATCAAAACTTCATGCAAATAACACATCAATAAAATTATAAGCATGGCTATAACTATTTGGAAATCACATTTGTAAATATTTATTCCATGCAAAAACCAAATCAAAATAGTGCGAGCTAATAGATTGAGCTATCAACACATGATGAGACTTAAGCTATAAGACTTGACCTCTCGTAATAGTACGACAACCTATAGTAGTAACTCAATCTCTCATCCAAACACCAAGACTGACAAAAGACTAGGAAGATATCTTTAGCCCTAACTAGTTATACCTTTGCCTCTCGTAACCACTTGAAGTTTTCATAAAGACTGATCACACCATTAGCTCCAATAATGTCAATAACTTATCACAAACACGGATAGACCTCCACATGGTATTTCACTGTAGATTAATATGTTACAATTTTCAAGACAAGAACAGAACCCTCGAGTCAGCCAGAATCCATTTTCGAGCGAGGCCGAACCTTTCGAGTTTATTCTAGGCAAGCAATCCTTAATCATATTTTATTAAATGCTTTAATTACTTTTATGTAATTACATGTATCATCACTGCATGGGAAAGTCTATTTTTCAAATGAAAATGTGAAATAGGGTATGGTCGGTAAAATGGGATGATGTATGGAAATTGGGTTGATGGATGGATATTAGAATTGGTGGTGGATTGGTATGTCTAGTTAATGGATGGGTTGGCGTGTGTTAATATGATTGGTAGAGAGAGCCGATGAGAAGGGATGTGGCCTGTGGGGTCCTCTACATAGGCTATAATATAAGATACAACTAACTAATACTTGGACAACGAGCTGTAAAACTAGTATCAACTATGGTGTATGAAATCGGTCAGAAAAGGTTGTTCTATGAAAGTATTAGAAATCTCCATAATGGGTAAGTATAAAGAGCGTCGAGCTAGGAAATGCCGGTATGATATAGGTGGACAAGGCCAATGTGGGGCGGTATATTTGAAGCCTAGAGGTGTACTGCCGGTAGTAGCCAGGGTACAACTGTATCTTGAGTTGTGGGGTAGCCTGGGATAGGTTGTAATGTCCTAAAATTTGGCTTAATTTTAATTTTTGGAGTTATTTGAATTTTTGTGGATTTTTGGGATTTATTTGGATTTACTTGAAATTTATTTGAATTTATTTTCTCTTGAATAATTAAATTCCAGAAAAAGTAATTATAAAAAATGAATAAAAATATTTTATTTAAGCTCTAAATGCCTTGAAATATTTTTTGGAATTTTTCTAGATTTTTTTGGGTATTTTTAGTGCCCTAAATAATTACTTTGAATTACTAGATTTATTTTTATTGATAAAACCGGAAATTGCCGTGGCTCTGATCTTTGGTCGGCCCAACACGTGCTTTCGCCCGAAAACCCTAGCGCCGCTAATCCCGGGCCGTGCGATCCCGATCGAACGGTCATGGATGAGTCGCGTCACTTATCTCGCGTGCGTCGTTGGATCTCGGTAAGTGGCCGCTAGGATGTCGCCACGTGGCGCCGTATCGCCGAACCGTTATTCGCTCGGAGCCGTCGGATCACAATCGGATGGTGGGGATGGGTCGCGCCGCATCGGGAGGGAGCACTGCCGCACCGTCGTCGCCCGTTGTCCGCCGTGGATATGTTAGAGATTTGTGCGCAACCCGAGGCTTGTCCGAGCGGGAGATAAAGCCCATTGCATGCAGCACTTCCTTCCGTTCATTTTGCCCTTTCGCTCATGCTCTGCCGTTCACCGTAGCGTGCGACCGAGCTCACCGAAGTAGTCACTTCCCTCTTCTCGATTTTCCCTTGGTTTCCACCATCGTCCGCCACTCCCCGCCGCAGCTAGGACCTTCGCCGAGTTCGTCGTGTCACATCGCGTCGTTGGGGCTACTTCTTCCGATCGGAGACGCTCGGAAACGCCGGCGCCTGCTTCGTCTTCTCCAAGTCCGGCAACAAGCGCCGCCGCCTCTTCTTCGGAGCTTCACAGCTCACCTCAGCCGTCGGATCTTCATCCCACGGCCAAGGTAAAGCCACGTGTATTCTTATTTGAATCGAGCTGAACGATATCGGTAGAAAATGGCCGTTAGATCTTAATCGTGCGGCTCTGGTGAGGCCACGTAGGTGTGGTGAATAGGGAATCGCTCGGGTAACCGCCGCCGTTGGATCTTTATCCAACTGCGCCGTTGAATCCACGTAGCTGCGTGGGTAGCGTTTGAATAGGGTCGTTAGATCTCGGATTTGTGGCTCGGATTAAGCCACGTAGGCTCGGAAACAGTTTACCGTCCGGGTAACTACCGCCGTTGGATCTTCATCCAACCGCGCCAGTGCGTCCACGTAGCCACCCTCGACGTGTTGATAATAGCCATCGGATCTTAGATCAATGGTTGAGATCTTGCCGCGTAGCCGTGCGGAGGCCAAGCCGTTGCCTTATACCGACCGTTGGATGCAAATCCAACGGCCGGGAAAATGTGTCTCCGCGTGGATTGATGAATGCGCGCCGCGTGTCAGCTGATGAGTGTGCCGAGCACTGTTCATCGGGCCCACTTGTCAGTGGGATATCCGCCGGGTGTGCTGATGTCAGCATGACGTCACCCGGGGCCCACATGTCAGTGACCGTGGTGACGTGGCTGTCTCTGGTGTTGACACGTGTCAAGCCGAGGAATTAACCGGATTTTCTAGTACGAAAATAAATAGAGTAATTCGGTTTTTCTTTTATTTGAATTTCCAGAAACTTGTAAATGCTATAACTTTTGCGGTTTAACTCGGAATTGGGTGATTCTAGTTCCTAAAAATTCATAAAATTGTGAACTATTTATTAGTGAATTTTAATTTATTTTTAGAGTTGGTCTTGTTGTCTATATTGAGTATTCATTGTATGTTCGCTTGAATGCGCGTAGATTCCGAGTTGTCGGGAGCTGTCGAAGAAGAATTCGAAGACCCGTCGCAGATTTCAGACCAGGATCAACTACTGTTCGAAGGCAAGTCATGTTTTGATCATTTTGCGCCGAGATTTCAAAATATAATTTGTTTCAAATTATGCATGCTATGTTATTTAAAAATACCATTGATTAAATTGGGTAAGGTAGCTAATATGCCAATCTTGTTTATGCCACCTTGACTATGTCGTCATTATGCCCTAAAAACCTTGTCACCCTAGGATGTTAATTTACGTTGGTTGCAATAATAATGCCAACACGGGAGGCTAGACCGTGACAAGTTGCTTAGTATGCTGTATGTGCTGAATGACCTTCAAATTGCAAAAGAATATTGATTAAACGATTATGGAACGCATTTTTGAAATAATGCGATAATGTCATGAATTAGAATTGGGGGTAGCGACCTGTGTGGTTCTACTCGTGCAATGAAGTAGACATTGGCATGTGTTGCATAAATGCAAACCGGGGTGGAAAATGATTTGGACCGAGGCAAGTGGCAAGGAGGCTTCATGCCAGGTGGACCTGTGTGGCAACGGGATGTATTAAAGATTATAAAGGCTATGTGCCGAGAAATGTAAAATGGATGTCTTGCCCGGGACAGTTAAGGACTTCACCTTGCGAGCCTTTGAACTGAGTTTCTCGTACAACCACTTGTCCGGAATGGGACAGACCTAGTTTAGTAGGGTTCTGATATCTTTCCTTTGACACCTCGGGGCGACAGTTACACAACAATGTAACCGTATGGGGGAGCGTACCTATGCTACGGCTTGGTACCCATCCAACTGTATCTGCCTGTTCTAAACTTTGGCTCTCTGTGAGGGAAGTGTTAGAAAGGCAATACTGGAGAGGTTCACTGGTTAAGTGTTAGTATCCGAAAGACTTTGTTGCAATCAATCGCTTTGTGTGGTGCGATCGTATCTGTGGGTAAAGTGTCTGACCTCTGTAGAGCGTGTGTTAAATCTATTGAATAGCGCGTCATGATCTTGGACAATGCTCGGGATTACAGATCAAGGGTTAGATTTTCAAAATATAATGTGGAATGGGCGGCTGTGTGCCAAAGACTAATGAATCAAACTTAGGGCTGTGTGCCAAACTCTTGGAAAAGAATTGAGGAACTAATTATTATAGTAATGATTTTTCTTGCTTTTAATCTAATTAAGACTATCTGTTAAAAGAAAAGCTGTTTCATGCAAAATAACCATTAAGCCTTTCCTTGGAATAAGCCATGCATGTAGTAATAGAACTGCATTATGCATGACTTGTTGAGTATGTTGTATACTCACCCTTGCTTCGACAAAAACCTCAGAAGAAGAAGCAACACCAGCGTGGGAGGAGTTTAACGAAGGTCTGGAGGATTAGGGTTGGGCCTCGTCAGTTGCCTGTGGCTGCGAGGGGCTTCATCATCGTACTTTTGCTTCCGCTATTGAACTTGTGCTACTGTTTCTATTTATCGCCTTGCGTGGCGAATTAATGTAAGGTGACCATAAGGTCGTGTAACTCGGTTATATTTATGCTTGAAGTACTTTATTATTAATTCCGCTGTGTATGATTGTGGTACTTCAACTTTGTTATCCTGTGTGTACTAGTGTGATCTGAACTAGTACGAGAATACCTGAGGGTCCGGATTTGCGATTCGGGTCCCGACAGAGTTAATATCGAGCCATCTTGTTGTAGGACTTAACCCTAGTTAGATTGGTCGTTCTAGAAAGGAGGAAAATTAATTTCTAAAGATTAAAAATTTGGCAAGAATAATCAATGAGATCTTGACTTATCCCTTCTTCCTTACTTCATGCCTATGCTGCATTTTGCTACTACTTTTGTATTGTTTTAAAATTTTAGTACTGACGCGTTGCTTTGGCAGATGCGGATGGTTCACTCCTTCGGCGAGCGTCACGGAGGCTACGCGGCAGAGCTTTGGAGGATGCTCCAGGTGCTTGGAGGTTTCGACCGCCCTCTTTACCGGTCCCACACATGGGTGGTCAACGGGATCAACCGCGGTTGGGAGACGACCCTCACTTTGCGTGCAAGGGAGCAGCGTGCA
Source organism: Guadua angustifolia (assembly GCA_036346375.1). Lineage (NCBI taxonomy): Eukaryota > Viridiplantae > Streptophyta > Magnoliopsida > Poales > Poaceae > Guadua > Guadua angustifolia. The sequence goes on from CM070510.1 coordinate 45,109,348, forward strand.
ACCGTCCGCTCCACCTCTCGGTGAGGCGGGCCTGCCACGAGGCGGGCATCTGAGTGTGCCCGGGTAGCGCTGCGTCGTGTTAGCAGGGACTACGGCTTCGAGCTGTGGGACCTTGCTTTCGTGTGCACTCAAGACGCGGTGGACCTCCAGCGCGCTTGGAGCTGGAGGACGACACTGCCGTCGTGCACTTGGGCCGGTTCGCCGCAGCTCAAGAGGAGGTCATGGACGCTACTACTGTGGAGCTACAGGCTATGTACCGTACCTTGGAGGAGATCGAGGTGGCCCTGCGAGAGACCAAGATGCACGCGGTGCAGAGGATCGCCGAGCTAGAGGAGACCCTCTACGGTCACGGGGAGCCGGAGGCCGTCATGGAGCTTGATGACGAGGACGAGGAGGAGCCAGAGGAGCAGGAGCCAGAGCCCACGCCAGAGGACCAGCAGCCAGTGGTGCCCCCAGCAGCACCAGTGGGAGGGCATGGGGATCAGTTTGCCCCGATGCCCGCTCACCCGCCAGTGTACGTGATCGGCGAGCCGCAGCCAGGATGGATTGAAGACTGAGTTCGTTGGGTCGGATAGTTGTTGGGATTTTTGCGTTGAGACTCAATTGTTATGAGTCGCGTCTTTATGATTCGAACTTAGATGCGCATTGTGTTGTATTAAACTATTCTGTGTGACATTGTGATTGTTAGTGAGGTTGCAAGGCCCCTAGGCCCTTGTAAGCAACCATACCTATTATTATCTATGAATTGCCGTTTAAGGGTTTTTAAGTTACACCTGTTTCCCCATATAAGTTCTTCTACTTGCCTATTCTTTCCCTCTTACCTCTAAACCATCGAAGCAATCAGCAAATGGTGAACACTACAACACCTTGAGCCGAGGCGTGGTTCACGCCTGTAAGGCCAGAGCAATACACCACCACCACAGGCAGCACCGCCGGTTGACATGCAGAATCACAGGAGCTTTTCTCGGCTAAGCGAACGGTTAATGCAGACCATGATGGCAACCGTACAACAAATCAACACCCAAGCGATGCCAACAACCAAGTTGTTAACAATGGACCACGTCCCTACTCAAGATTGTCCGAGTTTATGAGGACACGTCCGCCTACCTTCTCAGGCAACGCTAGCCCATTAGAGGCAGATGACTGGTTGAGGACCATCAAGAGGAAGCTGCATATAACGCAGTGTGATGGTAATGAGAGGGTGCTTTATGCCTCTCATCAGCTTGAAGGAACAGCAGTTGAATGGTGGGAAAACTACTGTGCATCACAGGAAAACCCACAGGAAATCACCTGGGAAGAATTCACCATAGCCTTTCGTTAATACCACGTACCCGAAGGTATTATGGAACTGAAAAAGGAAGAGTTTAGAGCACTGAAGCAAGGAGGCCAGACAGTGGCCGATTATTTGAATAAATTCACGCAATTGGCACGATACGCCCTAGAGGACGTAGCAACGGACAAGGCTAGGCAGTCCCGCTTTATGAAGGGGCTCAACACTGGTTTGCAGGTGGGGTTGATTACCCACACCTTTCCCGATTTTCAAGAGCTGGTTAACAAGGCGCTCATACTGGAAGACAAGCGCAAGGAGCTAGATGATGTCATAAGCGCCGCATGGCCCAAACAAGGAGGACGCCATGGCCAGCAGAAACAAAGGATGATACCCCCGCAGTTCTCCGGTTCCAACAAGGAAACAGTGTCAGGACACCGCCGCCGATGCCGAGACCAGCAGGACAAACTCCCCAGATTCCAGTCAGAACCGTTAATCAGAATGGAGGAAACCAGCAGATGTCAGGAAGGCGCTGCTACAATTGCAATGAAACCGGGCATTTCGCCAATGTGTGCCCCAAGAAGGGAGGTGTGACCCCAATACGCTTCAATCTGGGAAACACGCCTGCTAAAACTCCTGCCCAGGGAGGAAGCCGAGGACCTGCCCAAGCTGGAGCCACACCGCAAGCATTCACGCGAGGCAGAATTAACCATATCTCTGCAGACGAAGTCCAGAATGCCACGGACGTCGTGCTCGATAAGTTCCTTGTCAACTCAGTGCCAGTTATAGTATTATTCGATTCCGGAGCTTCACATTCATTCGTTTCTTGAGATTTTGCTGTGACAAATGATCTGGATATTGTTAACCTTAAAAGTACACTTCTAGTTCAATCCCCTGGATCAGAACTCCGCTCTAAGGTTGGATGTTCTGGGGTTAAGCTATTAATAAAAGGGGTAGAGTTCCTATCGAACCTTATTATATTAGATACCCAAACCTGGATGTTATCACAGGAATGGATTGGTTGACTAAGCATAAAGTCAGATAGATCAAGCTAGCGAAGAGTCGTGTCTCATGGATGACTTGGATAATCGGAAAGTGGAATTTCAAGCAATGGTAGTTCGAGAAGGACAGACGTTAGTAAACAATCTGGAGACCGTCAGTATAAGAGATGTACCAGTAGTCAGTGAGTACCCGGACGTTTTTCCTGAGGAGTTACCGGGAATGCCACCAGACAGAGACATAGAATTTGTGATCGACTTAGTGCCGGGAACAGCACCGATAGCAAAAAGACCATATAGGATGTCCTCCGAAGAACTGGTTGAGATGAAGAAACAGATTGAGGAGTTATTGGAAAAAGGATTCATCAGGCCAAGCTCGTCGCCATGGGGAGCGCCGGTTCTGTTCGTCAAGAAGAAGGATGGGAGTTTTCGGATGTGCATAGATTATCGTGCACTTAATGAAGTAACAATAAAGAACAAATACCCGTTACCCCGGATAGATGATCTTTTTGATCAATTAAGAGGAGCAGGAGTATTCTCCAAGATCGACCTTAGGTCAGGATACCACCAGTTGAAAATCAAGACCGAGGACATACCCAAGACTGCATTTTCTTCAAGATATGGACACTACGAGTTCACCGTTATGTCTTTCGGACTGACAAATGCACCTGCCTACTTTATGAACTTGATGAATAAAGTATTTATGGAATATTTAGATAAATTTGTGGTCGTGTTCATAGACGATATTCTGGTTTACTCAAGGACGAATGAAGAGCACGCCCAACATTTGAGATTAGTGTTAGAAAAGTTAAGGGAGCAACAACTATATGCAAAATTCAGTAAATGCGACTTCTGGAGGAGCAATGTAGAATTCCTAGGGCATGTAATGACCGCGAGGAATTGCAAAGGACCCAAGCAAGGTCTAAGCAAGATCTTGCATTGGGAACCGCCAAGACGATTCTGTGATTCGAGTTTTCTTGGGATGGCTGGTTACTACCGCCGGTTTATAGAAGGATTCTCGACAATTGTTAGACCTCTTACGCAACCGCTAAAGAAAGAGAAGAAGTTTGTGTGGACACCGGATTGTGAGAAGAGTTTTCAAGAATTGAAGAAACGACTGACATCAGCACCAGTGTTAGTTCAACCAGATGTGCACCAGAGTTTTGATATTTACTGCGATGCATCACGCCAAGGGCTTGGATGCGTGTTGATGCAAAACGGAAAGGTAGTAGCCTATGCATCAAGGCAATTAAGGCCACATGAAGGGAATTACCCGACGCATGATCTAGAATTAGCAGCTGTAGTGCATGCCTTAAAGATATGGCGTCACTATCTTATTGGTAACAGGTGTGAGGTGTATACAGACCATAAAAGCCTTAAATATATTTTCACCCAATCTGACCTGAACATGAGGCAAAGGAGATGGTTAGAACTGATCAAAGATTACAACATGGGTATCCATTATCATCCCGGCAAGACCAATGTAGTGGCTGATGCCTTGAGTCAGAAAAATCATAGTCTAAATACGATAGTGGGAGAAAGCCAGGGAGAATTGTGCAAGGATCTTCAGAGGTTGAAATTGGAAGTTGTTCTGGAAGGATTTGTAGCCGCTTTAGAAGTGAAGCCTATCTTGGAAGACCAGATTAGAGAAGGTCAGGAGAATGATGAGAAGATCAAGCGAATCAAAGCTAAGATGGAGGAAGGGCAAGCAAAAGAATTTAAGTCGATTTAACAAGGCACGTTAGGATGAAAGAGCGCATTTGTGTACCTAACAAAAAGGAGTTAAAGCAGTTAATACTGGAGGAAGCTCATGACTCTAAGTATTCAATTCACCCAAGAAGTGCAAAAATGTACCAAGATTTAAAAGAGAGGTTCTGGTGGCCAAATATGAAGAGAGAGGTTGCTGAGCACGTAGCACTATGTGATGTATGCCAACGAGTCAAGGCTATGCATCAGCGGCCAGCAGGGCTGCTGCAACCATTAAAAATACCAGAGTGGAAATGGGAGGAAATCGGAATGGATTTTATCACCGGATTGCCAAGGACGCAAGGAGGTTATGACTCCATATGGGTCATCGTGGATCGATTGACAAAGGTCGCGCACTTCATACCGGTAAAGACAACCTATTCAGGAGATAAGTTGGCAGAGCTATACATGGCAAGAATCGTTTGCTTACATGGAGTGCCAAAGAAGATAGTATCGGACAGAGGTACCCAATTTACCTCAAGATTTTGGGATAAATTGTACACAGCAATGGGCACCCGCTTGAACTTCAGTACAGCTTATCATCCGCAGATAGATGGGCAGACAGAAAGAGTCAATCAGATATTAGAAGATATGTTGAGAGCCTGTGCATTGGCATATACGATGTCTTGGGATAAATGCTTACCATATGCTGAATTCAGTTACAACAACAGCTATCGTGCATTGTCATATGCGATCAGGCTAGTCTTCAGATGTCACCTTTCGAAGCATTGTATGGTCGACCTTGTAGGACGCCGTTAAATTGGAATGAGACTGGTGAGCGTCGTGTCTTCGGACCAGACATACTCCAAGAAGCCGAAGAGCAAATAGCACTGATAAGGGAAAGGTTGAAAATCGCGCAGTCAAGGCAGAAGAGTTATGCGGACAATCGCCGCAGGGATTTGAGCTTTGAGCCTGAAGATTATGTGTATCTCAGAGTTACGCCTCTTAAGGGAGTCCAGAGGTTTCACAAAAAGGGAAAACTTGCACCAAGATATGTAGGACCGTTTAAGATCCTAAGTCGTAAGGGCGAAGTCGCATATCAACTAGAGTTACCGCAGTAATTGGCAGGAGTACACAATGTCTTTCATGTATCGCAGCTCAAGAAGTGTCTCCGAGTGCCTGAAGAGCAAACATCATTGGAAGAAGTTGAACTACAGGAAGACCTGACCTATAAAGAGCAACCAATAAAAATTCTGGATACAATGGATCGGAAAGCAAGGAGCACGACAACCCGCTTTTGCAGAGTTCAGTGGAGTAATCACACGGAAAGCGAGGCCACTTGGGAACGACAGGAAGATCTGAAGAAGGAATTCCCAAACCTATTCTCTAGTTAAGCCTCGAATCTCAGGGACGAGATTCTGTTAAGGGGGGTAGATTTGTAACGTCCCAAAATTTGACTTAATTTTAATTTTTGGAGTTATTTGAATTTTTGTGGATTTTTGGGATTTATTTGGATTTACTTGAAATTTAATTGAATTTATCTTCTCTTCAATAATTAAATTCCAGAAAAAAGTAATTATCAAAAATGAATAAAACTATTTTATTTAAGCTCTAAATGCCTTGAAATATTTTTTGGAATTTTTCTAGAATTTTTTGGGTATTTTTAGTGCCCTAAATAATTACTTTGAATTACTGGATTTATTTTTATTGATAAAACCAGAAATTGCCGTGGCTCTGATCTTTGGTCGGGCCCAACACGCGTGCTTTCATGAAAAACCCTAGCACCGCTAATCCCGTGCCGTGCGATCCCGATCGAACGGTCATGGATGAACCGCGTCACTTATCTCGCGTGCGTCGTTGGATCTTGGTAAGTGGCCGCTAAGATGTCGCCACGTGGCGCCATATCGCCAAACCGTTATTCGCTCGGAGCCGTCGGATCGCAATCGGACGGTGGGGACGGGTCGCGCCGCATCGGGAGGGAGCACTGCCGCACCGCCGTCGCCCGTTGGCCGCCATGGATATGTCAGAGATTTGCACGCAACCCGAGGCTTGTCCGAGCGGGAGATAAAGCCCATTGCATGCAGCACTTCCTTCCGTTCATTTTGCCCTTTCGCTCATGCTCTGCCATTCACCGTAGCGTGCGCCTGAGCTCACCGAAGTAGTCACTTCCCTCTTCTCGGTTTTCCCTTGGTTTCCACCGTCGTCCGCCGCTCCCCGCCGCAACTAGGACCTTCGCCGAGTTCGTCGTGTCACACCATGTCGTTGGGGCTACTTCTTCCGACCGGAGACGCTCGGAAACACCGGCGCCTGCTTCGTCTTCTCCAAGTCCGGAAACAAGCGCCGCCGCCTCTTCTTCGGAGCTTCGCAGCTCGCCTCAGCCATCGGATCTTCATCCCACGGCCAAGGTAAAGCCACGTGTATTCTTATTTGAATCGAGCTGAACGATATCGGTAGAAAATGGCCGTTAGATCTTAATCGTGCGGCTCTGGTGAGGCCACGTAGGTGCGGTGAATAGGGAATCGCTCGGGTAACCGCCGCCGTTGGATCTTCATCCTTCCGCGTCGTTGAATCCACGTAGCTGCGTGGGTAGCGTTTGAATAGGGCCGTTAGATCTCGAATTTGTGGCTCGGATTAAGCCACGTAGGCTCGAAAACAGTTTACCGTTCGGGTAACTGCCGTCGTTGGATCTTCATCCAACCGCACCAGTGCGTCCACGTAGCCACCCTCGACGTGTTGATAATGGCCATCGGATCTTAGATCAATGGTTGAGATCTTGCCGCGTAGCCGTGCGGAGGCCAAGCCGTTGCCTTATACCGACCATTGGATTCAAATCCAATGGCCGGGAAAATGTGTGTCCACGTGGATTGATGATTGCGCGCCGCGTATCAGCTGATGAGTGTGCCAAGCACTGTTCATCGGGCCGACTTGTCAATGGGTATCTGCCGGGTGTGCTGACGTCAGCATGACGTCACCCAGGGCCCACATGTCAGTGACCGTGGTGACGTGGCTGTCTCTGGTGTTGACACGTGTCAAGCCGAGGAATTAAACGGATTTTCCAGTAGGAAAATAAATAGAGTAATTCGGTTTTTCTTTTATTTGAATTTCCAGAAACTTGTAAATGCTATAACTTTTGCGGTTTAACTTGGAATTGGGTGATTCCAGTTCCTAAAAATTTGTAAAAATGTGAACTATTTATTAGTGAATTTTAATTTATTTTTAGAGTTGGTCTTGTTGTCTGTATTGAGTATTCATTGTATGTTCGCTTGAATGCGAGTAGACTCCGAGTTGCCGGGAGCTGTCGGAGAAGAATTCGAAGACCCGTTGCAGATTTCAGACCAGGATCAACTACTGTTCGAAGGCAAGTCATGTTTTGATCATTTTGCGCCGAGATTTCAAAATATAATTTGTTTCAAATTTTGCATGCTATGTTATTTAAAAATACCATTGATTAAATTGGGTATGGTAGCTAATATGCCAATCTTGTTTATGCCACCTTGATTATGTCGTCATTATGCCCTAAAAACCTTGTCACCCTAGGATGTTAATTTACGTTGGTTGCAATAATAATGCCAACACGGGAGGCTAGACCGTGACTAGTTGCTTAGTATGCTGTATGCGTTGAATGACCTTCAAATTGCAAAAGAATATTGATTAAACGATTATGGAACGCATTTTTGAAATAATGCAATAATGTCATGAATTAGAATTGGGGGTAGCGACCTGTGTGGCTCTACTCGTGCAATGAAGTGGACATTGGAATGTGTTGCATAAATGCAAACCGGGGTGGAAAATGATTTGGACCGGGGCAAGTGGCAAGGAGGCTTCGTGCCAGGTGGGCCTATGTGGCAACGGGATGTATTAAAGATTGTAAAGGCTGTGTGCCGAGAAATGTAAAATGGATGTCTTGCCCGGGACAGTTAAGGACTTCACCTTGCGAGCCTTTGAACTGAGTTTCTCGTACAACCACTTGTCCGGAATGGGACGGACCTAGTTTAGTAGGGTTCGATATCTTTCCTTTGACACCTCGGGCAGCAGCTACACAAGAATGTAACAGTATGGGGAGCGTGCACTGTACTCTGACTTGGTACCCATCCAAGCATGTCTGCTGTTCTAAAGTTTGGCTCAGTGTGAGGGAAGTGTTAGAAAGGCAATCTTGGAGAGGTTCCTTTGGTTAAGTGTTAGTATCCGAAAGACTTTGTTGCAATTAATCGCTTTGTGTGGTAGCGGCGTATCCTGTGGGTAAAGTGTCTGACCTCTGTAGGCGTGTGTTAAATCTATTGAATAGCGCGTCATGATCTTGGATAATGCTCGGGGATTACAGTCAAGGGTTAGATTTTCAAAATAAAATGTGGAATGGGTGGCTGTGTGCCAAAGACTAATGAATCAAACTTAGGGCTGTGTGCCAAACTCTTGGAAAAGAATTGAGGAACTAATTATTATAGTAATGATTTTTCTTGCTTTTAATCTAATTAAGACTATCTGTTAAAAGAAAAGCTGTTTCATGCAAAATAACCATTAAGCCTTTCCTTGGAATAAGCCATGCATGTAGTAATAGAACTGCATTATGCATGACTTGTTGAGTATGTTGTATACTCACCCTTGTTTCGACAAAAACCTCAGAAGATGAAGCAACACCAGCGTGGGAGGAGGAGTTTAACGAAGGTCTGGAGGATTAGGGTTGGGCCTCGTCGGGTTACTGTGGGCTGCGAGGGCTTCATCATCGTACTTTGCTTCGCTATTGAACTTGTGCTCTTGTTTCTATTTATAAGCCTGCGTGCTGAATTAATGTAAGGTATCCATAAGGTCATGTAACTTCGGTTATATTTATGCTTGAAGTACTTTATTATTAATTCATTGTGTATGATTATGGTACTTCAACTTTGTTATCCTGTGTGTACTAGCGTGATCTGGACTAGTCTGAGAATACCTGAGGGTCGGATTTGTAGATTCGGGTCCCGACAGAGGTGTACCCAAACTCAAGTGCAGGATAGAGAACTAATATTGGACTAGTGATAAATGTTTTAGGGCATCCCTTGTGGGTGTCTCTATGGGTAAAGTGGCACAAATCTGTGCAAAATAAATCTTAAATTCAAGCCAGTCTATTGGATTAGAGACTACAGAAAGGTTAGGCTGTCTCATATATAGTATTAGTTTTTTCATAAATCTAAAATTAATAACCTTTATAACTAAAACTTAATTCCTGTAAAAGTGTATTTTGGTGAGAAAGAATTAGTAGGTGGAGTTGGATATGATTGGGTTAAGGGAAAAAAATCATCCACTGCATTCTCTATTAATGCTTGTTGAGTACCTGTACTCACCCTTACTTAAATCATCCCTTGCTTAAAAGCGAGTCAATAGACTGACCCTCAGAGGCTGGGTGGAGGATTGTTCGAGGACTAGGATCTACAGGAGGATGACTACTACTACTATCAGGAGGAATAGTGGTATTAGTAGGCCGTACTCATGCTCTAGCAGGCCTTCAGGAAATGGGAGGTTGTAAGATATATTTTGTTGTAATAGAACCTATGTAAGGTAAGGTAATGAACAGTAGCCCTGCATGGCTAATAGAATGTAATAAAGAGTTCTATTTTCAGTCTCTAATTATTGTTCTGCTACAATACTCTGAATACGGTATAGTAACTAATAAAGCATTGGGATGCCCGATGTTTTACTAGCTACTATCAGAGATCCACTTAATTAACTTATGAGTAAAAGCGGTGTGATTGTCGTTACCGGGGTTAGTTAGGCGGGTCACCACAAGATCCTTATCTAAGATAATTTATGACAAAGAAGCCATAGCTATTCTAGAAACCTTGAAAAAATGGAGACACTATCTATTGGGCACTACAATGATTATTAGAACATATCAACAAATTCTAAAATACATCACCACTTAGAGATTGGTAGAAGGAATTCAGCGCAAATTACTATTGATATTGTTGGAATTTGATTACAAGATTGAATACAAGAAGGGGAAAGAAAATGGTGTAGCTAATGCATTGTCGAGAAAAAAACACAGTCAATCTGAGGAAAATAGATGTTTGTATGTCACTTTGATTATACCGAATTGATATAAGACATTAAGAACAACTCGTTAATGATGCTCAAGCAACCAAAATCGAGAAGAAATTCAAAATGCCAATGACCGAACTTTCGGTACAAGCTAGAGCGAGACCTCATCAAGTACAAGGAAAGGTTTTATGTGGAAGATCAAACTGATCCGAGGAAGAGATTGTTAGAGAGGTTCCATAATTCAACTGTTGAAGGTCACTCAGGAATAAGAGCAACCTACCATATGTTTAAGAATATCTTTTATTGGCCAAGGTTAAAGCAATTGGTTGAAGAGTATTTAAAAAAAGTGTCGGTTTGTCAAGTTACTAAATCCAAGCATATTCATATTCCAGGGCTGTTAAATCCTTTGAAAGTACTAGATATGGCATGGACACAAATTTCCATGGATTTTATTGAAGGAATACCAAATTATTGGGGAAGGGAGGTAATTATGGTTGTGCTGGACAAATTTACTAAGTATGCTTACTTCATAGATTTAGCACATCCATATACAGTACAATATGTGGTACTAGTCTTCATGGACAACATCTTTCGATTATATGGCATGCCCATTGATATAGCTTTAGATAGAGATAGAGTGTTTGCCAGCAAACTGTTTAAGAAGATCTTCAAATTGCTCAAGGTCTCACTAAGATTTAGTACATCTTACCATCCACAAACTAACGACCAGACTGACTATGTTAATCAATGTTTGGAAGCATACCTAAAGTGCAAGGTATTTCAAGAACCAAGGAAACGACTAAATTGGTTAACCATGGCTGAATGATGGTATAACACCACATACCACACTTTATTGAAGATGACCCCTTTCCAAGCATTCTATGGCTATCATCCTCCCTAGCCAACTGAATTGTCGATGCCTTGTAATGTATCTGAGGAAGTTGTAAGATTCTAATTTTTTTATTTTATGGATTTACTATGCATTTTATTGTTTTATGAAATTTCTAGAATTTATTTAAATTATTTTGAATTTAATGGAATTAAGCCTTTTGTTAAAGTATTTTTGAAAATCTGAAAAGTTTAAATTAAGTTTTGTTGAAAATATTTTATTTGTGTTCTAAATGCTCTAAAATATTTTTCCAAAATTTTCCTTAAATTTTTGGGTATTCTTGCTTTTGTTTTGGTTTTATTTAATTTGGATTTATTTTAATTAGAAAAAGCTTTAAAAACCTAGTGAACGTCCTAGGCCAAATCTGTGTGGGCCCGGTCAAATCCTGCAAGCCGCGCTATCGGCCCAACCCCGCAAACGCTAGAATCTCAACTATTGGATCTTGATCCAACGGATGAGCGATTGCCGTGTAATCTTTGCGTTGTGAGCCGCTAGAACGTTGACACATGGACGTCTAGGATGTTTCCACATCGCCGCCGCGTATCCCAACCGAACTCCACCATCGCCTCCAAATCTGTAGTGTTATTTGTGTCTGACATGCCTCCCTAGTGCCCTATTTATTGCGCCATAGATCCTATCGTGTCTACCGTTTTGCGCCGCACACGAAGACCTAGGCCTGGAAGCTCAAGCTACTGTCGTTTGCTCACAGAAGCTCATCGGAGTTCACCAAAGCTACCATCATAGTTTTTGTCATTGTTCCATCACCATATCGCCCTCTCTGTCATGTCCGTGGCCAGTTTCGAGTTCCTTGCATCGAGCCCGTTCAGATCCGACCAGTCTCGTTATCGGGGAAGCTGTGTAGCACCACGTTCATCATCATCGCCTTCATTGTCGGTAAGCCACCATCGCCACCCATCGATCTTCTCAACCGTTGGATATCACATGTACCCGCAGCCAACCATCGTCTTGCCCTGGCCATTCAATCTATCTTGAGCGGATGCGGTCGATCAACATGTCGCAATCGCGGTAACCCTAGAGTTGTCGCCTCACAGGTAATCCCAGCTACCCATCCCGATGTGTGTGGCCCTGATTGAGCCACGTGTCAACCCTGCAGTCATTCTCACCGCCGATGTATCTATCGTATCTCAATCGTTAGATGTAGTTTGAAGGGTCCAGATAGTGCCAAGTGTCATGCCCGTAGTAGCGCCACACATCCCTTCTTGCGTCACCCCTGATGTCAGCATGCTCCGATTCACCTACCGTATAGACCAAGTCCACCGTGAGCGTGCATTGTTTTGTGGACCGGGTCCATGGACCGCAGGCCCACCTTTTAGCCTAATAGGTTTTTTCGATTTAATTTTATTCGGTTACTCAGTAGTGAAGTCAGCATGATGTCATAAATCTAATTTTTCAGTAGAAAAATAATTCAATTAATCTGGATTTTCTATTTTTTAGACTTTCTTATTTATTAAAATCTTTAAAAAGCCTGTTCTCTCTTATATAAGCTCCGATTGAGGTGATTCCAGTCTCTGAAAATTTGTAAATTGAGATCTATTTAATGATGAAGGTTATTTAATTTTTAGAGTTAAGTGTGCTCTCTATTTTCTATATTTATTGCTTTATTTATTCGTTCGTATAGATGTTGAAGTACATGAGGTGTTCATGAGCGAGGAGCCAACTCAAGAGATAGGTCCAGAGCAGGATCAATAACTTTTTGAAGGCAAGTTGTGCTTTAATCATATTGAGCCTATGTTTTAAAGATTATATTATTTTAAACTATTGCATGTTAATTCAATATATAATTGTTTCAATTAATTTGCGATTAGTTATTCAACCAATTTGAGTTATATCAACCTTGTCATTTGTATGCCATGATTCATTTGTCACCCTAGTATGGTTCCTTATTGGTTAGTAACTATTAATTGCCATTGCAGTTTGTTAGAACTTGAATAGTTTGCTTTGCCATCTTGTGAGTTATTGATATCATTTTATGTGAGCAAAAGTTAATCTTGCTTTATGGAATATAGAACATATTTATGAATTGGTGTGTCAGGTGTTGTTACAAAATGTTATTGATGTTGTTGATGGCACCTGGTGCATGGTAAACAACTGGGGTGGTAATATGATTTAGACTAAGACAAGTGACAAGAGTTGTGATTTATGGTGGGCTAATGTGGCATTTAGGTGGTCGTATTATTATTTTTGTTAAATGGAAGTTTATGATATGGATAATAGTAATTGTGAATTTTTGGTAAATATTGCCTTAGTCAATTAAGGACTTAACCTTATAACATTTGAACTGAGTCAATCATACAACCATATATCTGGTATGGGACAGACCTAACTGATTAATTTGTAATATCTAGATTTTGGTACTGTCTTGGTAGTGTGGGTTTCGGGTGCACGGGTAGACTCACATGGCGTAAAAGGGGGGTCCTGATAGTGGTAACCAATCCCTTCAGTGAATAGTATTGGGTTTAGACAAAGCATTAGAAAGCCTTTGTTATGATCCCTCGCATTTGTGGTGTTATAATTATATCTTGTGGGTAAAGTATATAATCTCTGCAGACTGTTAAACTTATTCAAATAGCCGTACTCACGGCATTGAGCAATGCTCGGGGATTATAGTCAAGAGTTAGATTTTAATAAGATGAACTTAGGAATGAAGGCAGTATGCCTATAGAAGGATAGAAATTGATTTAAGATTGTGAGTCATTTTATTTGGAAAATAAGCGAGAGGTGAGTCAGTTTATTTAGAAAATAACTAAGAAATTTATTAGTATTATTATTATTATTATTATTATTTGCTTCTTGTCATTTCAATCTATTTATTTAATTCTTTTATAAATGTTGTTTTGTTACAAAATAACCAATTCAGCCATTCATTTGGAATAAGTCATGCATGTAGTTTAATAGACTTGTATTCTGTGCACAACTTGTTAAGTGCTTTATGTATTCACCTATTGCAACAATAAATCACTAGTTAAAGAGGAGACTACATCTGCTTTCGAGGAGTTCCAAGAGGAGACGATTAACTAGGGTATAAATTTTGTCAGTTGCCTATGGCAAATTGAAAGGTTGCTATGAATAATTTATTTCTGCTACAGTTTTATTCTTTTTATTGGTCTTAGCTCTGTGTGACGCATTCATGTAAGGTGGACTTAAAGGTCATTCAATATTGGCTGTCGCGCTCTCAAACGAGTGACAGAGAGCCAAATTTATGAATACGTCTCGGCAGCTAGATTTAAAAAGAAACTTGACAAGCGGCTGAAAGAGCTCAAGCTTCGGGAAACGCTTCCGTTTTTCTTCTCTCTGATTCTCTGAACAACACGAGGCACTGCAGGAGTCCACGTGGCCCGTCATTCCTAAGCTGTTAGATTAGGGGTAGGTTATTATTTCTTCGAGAAGCGTGGCATCCATCGGCCATCCATTACAAGCTGCAACTGACAAGTTGGGGCCATCAGCTGCCGTACTATCTTGCTGAACAAAAATCACTTAATCTAATGTAGTGGGCATTGAGCCGGGCTTTTTCGGTTTTTTTTTTCTCTAGCCCATGGCACGGCACGATACACATGTTCTCCGGTTAAGCTAGCACAGTATAAATAACAGGGTTAGGTTGGATCTCACAATCAGGCACGATGGACGGTATAGCACTGCACCGCATGGTGTATGAGCCATGCTTAGGCTAACATAGTACGAAATAGATCCGATGGACCCGAAGCAGGCATAACACATGATGTGAAGCTCTACTATGACATTGTATCGTATTGTGTCTCGTCCTACAGTTGGCACCTTTTGTAGTCCTTGCATATGAAGAAAAAGAAGACAACAGAGATACTAAAAGGTGAAAAATAGATACTAGAGAGTACATACACACTGACACCAAACACATGCACCAAACTGCTATGTATTAGAGTACCCCACACAACAGTGTAACATCCCAAAATTTGCTTTAACTGTATTACGTCATTTTTGAATTATTTGGGAATATCTGGAATTTATTTGGAATTTTTGGAATTAATAAGAATTTAAGCTTTATCGAATTAATCATATAAAATAAAGATCAAGCATGTCGCGTGCGTATAAATTCCAAATTAAGTTTAAAATAACAATATTTGAAAAAAAGAATGTTCCTTTTTAAAAGTTTTTTTAAAAAAACTTGATTATAAATTAAGTTTGACGATTATATTAAAAACCGTACAAGTATCTGATCCACTAAAAGAATTTTTGCAGAAAATTTATATATTGAAAAATCACGAAACCAACTTCGCTAGCTTCCAAATATTCCCTAGTATTTTAGAAGATTTTTCCAAGATTTTTAGAGCTCTTTCGCTAATTTATCTTAAACGCGTTTTGACTCAGCACTATTCAAATTCCGAATTGAACCGATAGCCACGTAATGAATAGTCCTTCAATCTTGTACGCACAAATTGCTCCTCCCAGCCGTTTCTTTTCTCCGTGTACATTTCCTTTCAGCCACGCCGTTTCTTCTCTTTATGCGCATGGAGCCGTTTCCATTTCTCTAGCACGCATGACCATTTCCTTTCTAGTCGTTTTCCATTCCTGTGCGCATGCGTTTCTTCTACCAGCCGTTTTCTTTCTAGCGATGCATGCGTGCACGTTTCCATTTTTTTTCTAGCAACGCATGTATGCATCTGCGCATGTCTGCATGAAGCATTTTATTTCTTTAACCAACGCCATTACCTTTCCATTAATTTCCGGCTGTTTCTCCATTCCCTTGTATGCACACATCTACACAAGGCTATGAGGTTTCCTGGTATCCACGTGTATGCAAATACACATGTATGCATGAATCATGGCTGGGACGTTTTACTTTCCAGCCGTTTCCCATCTTGAACGCAAGAGCCCAGTTACTAGTTCTAGTATTTTCTTGGTGAGTAAGTGACAATAGTGAAAGGACCTGGTAAGTTTCCACCACTCAACAAGAAATTCAGCGAGTGTTCTTCTTTCTATTCCTTCATCTCCGGCAACAAGCACTCGGCGAGTGCCGGAACAACGCCATGTCGGCGT
This sequence comes from Guadua angustifolia, assembly GCA_036346375.1. Lineage (NCBI taxonomy): Eukaryota > Viridiplantae > Streptophyta > Magnoliopsida > Poales > Poaceae > Guadua > Guadua angustifolia. The sequence goes on from CM070510.1 coordinate 45,125,231, forward strand.
CGACCTCGGTCTCGCCTCTTCTGCGTCGCCGTCGCCGTCATCTGCGTTATCGTCGCTGGCCTCGATCGGTACTTCCTCTTCTCTTTCTGCGCGCTCTATCCACATCGTTCGATTGGTCTCGTCCCACGTCTGCTTGTTGTCTTTAATGTCGTTTTTGTTAGAATCAATAATAACACGCATGCAAGTACCGCCCACATCTCTTAGCTAGTTGCTTGCATAACGCATGCACACACAACATCTGCAGACTCTAAATGCAAACTCTAATACAAGATGAGCGAGGGACAATTAAAACAACAAGATTAGCTTCAACAGTTTTTCCTTGTGCCGTCTAGGCTCGGCCGCCGACCTTAATTCCAATTCCTCGATTCCTCCTGCTTCTAGCTTACAGTTAAGAGTTGCTTCCACTACTACGAAAACATCATCACAGAGCGGTTCTACAACGTCGCCGAGACGGTTTTGTGAACCGTCGATAACAATAAATGCTGTGATGAAGGAGATCATCGAGCGGTTCTCTACCGTCGAGAAAATATATATCACGACGGTTGTATTAATAAACCGTCTCATGAAATTTATTATCCGACGGTTATGATTTAAAACCGTCTGTGATAACTAAATATCACGAGCGGTTTCAAATCACAAAATGCATGATATGAACTTATCACTGAGCGGCTTCAAATCTGGCAAATGCGTGATATGAACTTATCACTGAGCGGTTTCAAATAAGAACCGTCTGTGATGACCTTTTTCCCACCCAACTGAGAACCTCCATTAGTTATGGTGTTGTTAGAAATTTCCATCAATATTTCTACAATGATATTTATAAGGCACAACCGAGTTATAGATGTTGTAATTGAATATCTGCACTTCCTATATGCATTGAGGCAGCAGATTTGTCCGATCGGGATAGACTTAAAATATAAACATTTGTAGCGCTTTTCTCCTTCTTATGATAATGTTGATGGAACTCGACTAATAAATCAACCAAGACACGCGAGCGGCATGGCGGCGGCAACAACCACGGCCTACTCCATCGAGCCGGACACACTAGAGTGTGTGATTTGCTTCATGCCATCTGAAGTGGCTGCGCGAAGTCACCGTAGTGCCACGGTCTTGAGTGGCCGGACGGCATGCTCTTATCTTGCGTCACCGTCGTGCCACGCGGTGGGAGAACATGGTACTTTGGTAAAATTGTAGATGTACTTGATAGATTACTTTAGGTAGGGTAATTAAAGGTTGAACAAATGTGATTGCAAGTCGGGTCTTCCATGCGGAAGGACTTTGGAACACCCGACTTGAATGGAAAGAAGAAGGCGGGAGGAAGCCGATGGGCGGTGATGCAGCGGAAGAAGCGACCTTGGTTATAGATAAAGTGTCTTCTTGCCAAACATCTAATGTTGATGCAGGAATACCTAAGTAGATGGAAATTTGGACAACAAACTATAAATAATCGAGGTTCTGCTGAGGTGTAGGAAAACATCTAGTTCAACAAGCAAGACATTGTTAAGTTGTTGCATTCAAGATGAGCAAATATGTATTAAGGATAATATCATGTGACAATACAATGAATCGTACAAACAAGAATAACATGCAAGTTTTTGACATATTTTCGAATTAATGAATACCATTTGACAATTGTACAACTCGAAGTTATCGATTTGCGTGGAGCAGCGCTTTTTATTATTACTTGGTGGCGAGAAGCAATAAACTCTCCCTCTAATGTTGCTCAATTGGGCCTCGATCAGCATGATTTTAAGCTGTCTTGCTATATTTTTTTAGCGACGATGGTTTGCATGTTGTAGCAAACATAAAATCCACATAGGTTATTTCACGACCTTCTTCTTGCACTGCAAATAAAACATACTGGTTAGTTCTAGAGTCACTATTACGGGGTTTGATATAGAATTGTTGTGTATAGCGGATCTGGGAAAGTTCAAATCATCTTTGTAGTTTAGCCCAATCTTTCACGTGTTTGAGCGCTCTACAAGATTGCAAAAGGTTAGCCTAAGCCATTCCAATAGCAATATAAACACGGAACAACTTACGACCATATGCGTAGGAAACATGATTACGGTGAGTAATTTTGCGATAGGTGTCAAGTCGTGGTTTCATACGTCAGGAATCAAGGTACTTAACCGGTTTGTGGCTGGTTCAATTACAATTAGAACCCGATGAAACCTACAGGTACATCACAATGGACAATGAGCGAAAGCGAGTTGTGTGCAGTGCAGACCAAAGTATAGCATGTGGTAGCACTTACGTACCACAGGTTATGGGGTATAAGTATGAATTCTTTATCTTTTGTGCTAGCAATGCCTCTATCACGTGTTCTCGACCATATTTATATCCGGATCCATTGTTTGCTTTGAGACTATATGTGGGTCGAGAAACCGATCGATAGTTTACTGCCGTGTAAGCTTCGATTGCATGTATCTATATATACAAAAGCGAATTATATATATATTGGAGGACAATTATCACTATTAGGCGAATGTAGGCGTGATAGCACACACTTACAAGGTCCAGCATCTTATGAGTCTTGGCGTCGAGGCGTCGAGGTTGTAGAGATGGAACAAGTCCGAAAAATCGACCGTGAAAAAGCCCCATTGAGTCGTTGAATAGATGTTCATACTTGAACTTATTGCGATACTTGTTATGCGTTCACGCTCTGGCTTTCGGCTTGTTGCATGTACCAAGTATGCAATTGTTGGCAAGCTATACCAAGTGAAGTTCTGCTGCCTTTCATTAATGTGGCTCTCCTAGCTTGTATTTTTTAGCCAACTCGGCGGATGGATAGTCGACTTGTTCTTGCCCTTCTTTCTTCTGTTTGCCCTTGCCTTTCTTTGTTTTGTATGAACCCTTCACGGAGAGGAATGGGCAGGAAAGAGGTCAACATTATGTACATCAAGTGGAGTCTCTTGTACCCTTGCTGATTTGGTATGTGATCGAGCAATGATACAATAAGCGAATCGGATAGTCGCGGTTGTTGCATGATGAAGGCGACAGGAGATGTCATTGCTAGGCCATTGGATGAATGTGCCAATGGCATCCCCAAGTTTCACGATCTCGTCGTTTGGCGGCTACGTAGATTGATAATTTTGAAACTATCAAATACCCGTCAACATTGACCTTGGTGAAACCGGCTATCATGGTACCGTGCACCATGGTCCCTTAGTGGATGGATATGCCATGCCCCAAGCGGCCGTCGGGAGCGGTGCCATTGTTAATTCTCACTTGGAGATTGCCTGCGTGGCCACCTTAATGTCACATACAAGATAAGTCCGCTATGTTCATCTATGTCACTTGGAGGAGCGGATGCACGGCTGCTCTTCAGGCGATGGGGCTGACTTGCGGACATATACAGGGCTTGTACAGTATTTCTTTCTTGATTGGTGAGCCTTTCCTCGAGGATTCTTATCTTTTCATAAAATTCTTCTCTCGTTCTCCCTCAACTCTTCTCTCAACTCTCCTCTCAACTTGTCCTCCAAATTCTTTATAAGATTTGACTCGCGCTCGGCTTTAGTTCTCTTCTTACTTGGTATCGTGGAAGTCTTACGAGAATCGAGTTTTCCATGGAACAAAAACCCTATGCCTCTTATGCGACTAGGGTGTTCCTTGTTTCCCAAGGCCATGGACAGTGCATCTTTCTCTCTGTCTGGCAAAAAAGAGCCATCGGCCGATTGTGTACTCAACGCTACCTGCAAGATCCTGACAAGTTATTTCACTTATGAAGTCATGGACTAATTACGTAAAATTGGTAGTTCGATTTATATATTACGGCGTTGGCGAGACTTCCTCGTCCATGAGGTTTCTGAAGGAGGCAGTTGCGGAGGATGTGGCGAAGACCTCGCTCTTAGCCGGTCTCAGCACGTGGATCTGTGATTCTTTGGAAATGACGAGATACCCTCCTCGTCCTCCTGTCCCATTCGCTCTCTTCCCCGCGTAGCCGGTGCCGAGTCGTGGGGGTGAGTGTTCCTTACTGCAAGGCCTTGTTTGCTTCACTTTGACGCATGAATTCATCTGTCGTCTTCATCTCAACAAAACGCCGCCACGTGTCCGCATCAATGAACCCATACTTAGAGTATGGATCTATATTCTTCTTGGCGTAGTCTCTGAAAAGCATATGCTTGAAGGTCTTCCATGCCTTTCTGCATAGCGGTGCATCTTGCCGTCGCACTAGGGGCGCGAATTCTTACGGAATGTTGAGCGATGAAAGAACTTCCGTCGACAAGGCATTGCGAGCCTCAATAGTCACCAACCTCCGGGAAGATAGCGTGATCGGAACCCGTTCGTGCTACTATCCGCACATACTCCGAAATGCATTATTTGCCTTTTTAGCTTTCTAGGGCCCCATCCTTTGGATCGATCTCGTAATGGTATATCGATGCATTGGCCTTTTGTTTGGTCCTCTTGCTTGTGCAGGTCGATTCTTCTTTTGAGGGCACATCATGTCCTTGAGACGATGGATTAGAGGGCGACATCTTCTTTATAAGTTAAAATAGTTTCAGCGAACTAAAAGAAAGAACAAATAAAATCAAATTAAAGTGAATAAGTTTGTGGATACCATGGCTTGTTATTAGCCTTTTAAAAGAACTAGCCTAAATGGCTTGTTATTAGCCTTTTAGCAAAAAAAGCGAACTAGGAAGTTGCGAACTTAATAAAAATTTGTGACACCTCCCCTAAAACTAGGACATCCACACAATGAGACAAGCGAAAATAAGTGCGAGTATAAGAGCAAGACTTTGTTTATTATTCCTCTTAAGCATATATATCGAATACATAATTCACACACAAGAGGTATGACATAAACAAGATAACACAAAGGACTAGCTTATAAGCAACTTTGCTCTCAGATTATCTAAATTGATGGGTTGCTCTTAATTAAGAACCCTCCAACATCAATTTCAACAATATATCACAGGGGTATACAAATCGAGATTAGTGAATCTCATAATTGACCTTTGGTTAAGAAAATTGATTCACTAGAACTCAACTATGGACTATGAAAAGATCTTGAGCAATGAGGACAAAGCGAACTAGGAGGTTGCAGAACTTAATAAAAATTTCGTGACACCTCCTAAAACTAGGACATCCACCGGCGGACAAGCGAAAATAAGTGCAGTATAAGAGCTGAATCACAGACGGGATAGCATATCACATGTACAGCTGACAACAACGACCAAGTTGAATTCTAGACACAATGATCTAAGCGATCTTGAATCACACAAGGAACTCACTAACTAGCGAGATCAATATAGCCTCATTTAATTGAATCATCATCGACCGGTGATAGTAGAACAAAATCGAGCCTCCGGATCGAAAGCGGCCTCTAGCTCGATGGCTAGTCCCCGAAATACTCGTCGGTTCATCGATACTCATAGAAGCGATACCAATCACCCGGCCAACATAAAGAAAGAAAGAAAGATCGAAGACATTACTTACACGAGCGGCACCATCGCTGTTCGGAAGAGAGGCGAACGAACACGACGATGGGGAACGCGTCGGCTGCGGGGAGGACGACGATGGGGAGGTCACCGAGGGGAGGGCGCCGAGGGGAACGTCGGCTGCAGGGGAGGGCGACGATGGGGAACTGCGTCGATCTTGGGAGGGCGCCGAAGGGAGGACGCCCGAAGGGAGGGCCGAGGGGAGGACGCCGGGGAGGAGGACGCCAGAGGGGAGCAGCCGGGAGGGAGGGCAGCCGGGAGGAGGAGGCCATGGGACACAAAACGTCTCAAAGAGTTAGGGTTTGCCTTGTGAATGAGCCTGTCTTGCGGGAGATATATAGAGAGAGCACATCACGAGCGGTTCTAAAATATAGCGATGCATGATGTATTATCCTGAGCGGTTCTATAATAGAACCGCTGCAGTGATGTTGAATATCACAGACGGTTATATAATAGAACCGTCTATGACAAATAACATCCTGTTGTTATGTTAAAGAACCGTCTGTGATATGTCTTATTCATGACATTAGGTTGTCGGTTCGATTCGATCGACTCTTATGCATGCCACTTTGTTGTATCTTACGGGAAAGTTGTCGTTAACGAATATAGATCATCTTGTGGTTGATGTGGAGATTCTAATCCTCAATTCAAACCCTAAAATCTGAGAGCAATCACATACAACTATTTTCATATTGCCAAAGTAGACATGATCGATTACGTTCTTGTTTGCCATAGTCTACATAATTTATTTCTTGTCATCAATTATATCCTAATGGCCATCTTTGAATCATGTATGTGGAATCATATTGATATTAAGGAATAAATCGTGCTCTCATACTTGCATCTTTTCCATCAATCCAGATGCTTCACAAGCTACTTACAAAGATCATCACAATCCTATATACATAATTCAGATGCTTCACAAGCTACTTACAAAGATCATCACAATCATATGTACAAAGCATGATGGGTCGTATCATCTTTACAATAGCATTAATGTAATATTATTACACATGAAAATTAGTAAGCATGATGACAATGCACCCTTCTCATAACTACGCCACCACATGCTTATTCTTTTGTACGAAAATTAGCCCTTCATGATGATCGGCGCGTGTAGCTTGCTTCCTCATGTTGTTCTTACGGGACCGGATGTCATTTCCGATAGGTGGCAACTCATCAAATTGATTGTACTCTTGCTCATCTACTACATTCTCAACTCAGACAATTCTCCTTTTTCCTGAAGAACTACGTGGCGCTTCTTGTTGGGCGAATTCGGTTACATAGAAGACTTGAACAACTTGGTTAGCGAGTCTGAATAGTTCATCTTGGTATCCGACACGTTCGAGGTCCACGGTAGTGATGCCATTCTTGTCAACCTTCACGTCTTTGGAGGTGGACCCATGACACGAAATAGGGAATCTTGAAAAGTCGTGAGTCGAGCTCCCATATCTCCTCTATGAACCCATAGTAGGAGCTCCTCGTCAACCAGTGGTATTATTGAATGCATCTATCACGGACCGCTGTTACGGTTTGTGCTCTTCATATCCCGATCTCTCGTGTAAAATGTGTACCCATTTAAGTCATATCCTTTCCATGTGACAAGCTGTAAAAGTTGGTCCTTTTGCCAACCATGTCGTGTCATCGGCGAGCTCCGGTGATAGGTCGCTCCTTCAACCATTTGTTAAACTGAAGGTTATCTTTGTCTCGTGATCCAAGACTCTGCCGTCTTGGATTCTCTTGCCTTAGCCATTGCTTGTGCTTTCGGCGATATAGGCGGACACTACTGACCATGTGTTGCAAAACCGTGAAATGGGCTCGAGCATCGCGAGCCGAATCGGCGTGATTGCTTTCCTTCCGATGGTCCCGATACCTGGAGCCTCCTCATGGCGAGATCGAGGCACACCTATTGGTTCGACTGGGCCATGTAATCGACCTTGAGAACTCGGCGGCCTCTTACGTTGCATAACCTTCGACAATGCTACCCTCCGGACGAGATCGATTCCGCACGTAAGACTTGAGAATTCCCATGTACCTCTCGAGCGGGTACATGCTACGTAGGAACACGGCCGCATATCTTTATCTCTGTCACAAGGTGAACAATGAGATGGACCATGATATCGAAAAATGATGGAGGAAATACATCTCAAGATTACATAGAGTCATCACCACCTCGACTTGCGAGCATCTAGTCGCCGGGATCGATGACCTTACGGCGATTGTGTTAAAGAAATAACACGAGTCTAGTGATTGTCTCTCGGACCTTGACCGCAAAATACTTCTAATTGCGACAGGGAGCATCGTGTCATCGGCACATGACAATCATGAGACTTCATGCGGTTAATTTCAAATCTTACAACGAAACAAGTCTCTTCATGTTGGAGGAGTAGCAGGACGGAACTTTCACACCATGCAAGCACCGCACGATTCAGTTCTTCGGCCTTTGACAGAGTATAACAAGCGAGTTCCAAATGCGTCGGCCTTTATCGGTCTCTTTCGGTGCTAACTTCGGTCTTATGCCCATATCGACCAAGTCAAGCCGTGCGTTGATACCATCCTTTGTTTTACCCTTAATGTTGAGTAAGAGACCAATCACGCTGTCACGAGACATTCTTCTCTCGTGCATGACATCGATCGATGGCGAAATTCTAGGTGCTCGATGAAGGTAGGTCCCGAATATTGATCTCTTCTTCCACATGCTCTTTTCACGGGTACTTGATTTCGTCCCTTTCCATACGCAACATCCAAATCCTTAACAATGTCATTAACATCTCTCCGCTCAAACGCCTTGGAGCTGGACCATTTCGTTCCTTCCGTCGAAAAGTTGCTTCATCTTGCGATATGGGTGATTCCTCCGAAGGAACCTCTGATGGCGCATGTACGGTTTTGCTTGGGAGTGATTGACCATAAACTCTCGGTATCATCTAAGCGATGAGTCAGGGCTTTGGTTCCTTTTGTACTCGGCACAGCGAGTTAGCAAGGCGGGGTAATCATTTATAGTGCGAGAACAACAAGCGATGCAAAGTAAAGTTCTCTCGTTTATGCGCATCCCATCGTGTACCCGGTAACCCACAGTGTTTTTAGATCTTCCACCAATGGAGCTAGGTACACATCAATATCGTTCCCGTGTTGTTTGGTCCTTAGATAAGCCTGAGACAACATAATGTACTTCCGCTTCATACACAACCAAGGAGGAAGGTTGTGAATCTGATTCTGGGCCAAGTGCTATGCATTTGCTCATGTTACGAAAAGGATTCATTCCATCTGTACTCAATCCAAACCTTATATTTCTCGGATCCTTTTGAATTCTTGAAAGCTCTGTCAATGTTTCTCCTTTGGATGGAATCAGCGGGGTGCCTTAGCATTCCATCATTCTTCACGCTCCTCAAAGTGCCAGCATAGCATTTGCCTCCTTTGGGTTCGCAAACAAATGCTTCAAGCGAGGAATTACAGTGAGATACCATGCCACCTTAGCAAGAGGACCTTTTTCACCTCAATGCTCTCGCCATCATCATCTGAATGACTCTTACGCTTGTCTGGGATCGTTGCACGGACATATATGCAAGTTTGTGTACTCTTTGCGGTCAGGGATCTGATCGTTTGGACATGCATGTATTCTTTCTACTTCCATTCCCAAGGGACAAAGAACACCTTGGCTTTGTAGGTGCTTATCGGCAACTCGTTTCCCTCTGGAAGCATGTCGCCAATAGGCGAATTATTGTTGTGAAACTCTTGTCGGACCAACCGTTGCTTGCCTTCAATTTGAGTAATTGAAGCACGGATGATAACCTTGTGTATTTCAACTTGCACCCTGCGAACAAAGGTTTCTCCGAGTCCTCCATTAAGCCACAGGCTGCACATATTCCTGTCATCAAGGTTTCATACGCATCGCGTAGCATCTCGATCCAAATTATCATCGTGCAACTTGTCCTCATCGGAAGCACAATCGATATGATCATCAGACATATCATTGACATAAATCGTGATATTAACACTACTTGTTGCTTCTGTATATTATGCTCTTCGCCATGGTGGTCCAACATGTATAGCCCTTTTAAAACCCCTTGAATCAAGTGTTAGCCGATCTGCTGTGAGTTTGAAACATCTTGATTTTCGCAATCAATGCACAGACATGACATGAATTGCACCCCTTATTAAACATATCCTCCTCTGCGGCTCTTTTGAAAGTGGAGCGCCATTAAGGTACTCGGCACTCAAATGCGGTTCTCGGCGTACATCGACTTCGATCCATCTCGCTACACATGTAACACTTAGTGTTAAATTAATTCTGTCTAACAAACCTAGATATTGAATTCGATCGCATGCAATTAGAGAACTCATTACTAACCTTAGATCACCAAAATCAAATGAATCTAATATCACCCTTGAAATCAATGGCTTTCTTTCAAAAATCACCTCACTTCCACAGTAGCCACTTAGCATAGAAACCGAAACCCTATAAGCGAAGTGGATGGATCGAGCTCTGTTTTTCACGGAGGCGGTATTATCACGAGCGGTTTATATTACGGATATGCATGATACAAGAAATATCGCAGCGGTTTCTAAATAAAACCGTCTGTAATGATTATAGATATTACAGACGGTTGTGTTATATAACCGTCAGTGAAATCCTGAGCAGTTTTACTTGAAACCGTGCGTAATGAGTCTTGTAGCCATCACGAGCGGTTATATTTAGAAACCGTCGTGATATTTCTTATATCACGAGCGGTACGTAATATAAAACCGTCTGTGATATATGCATTGACGGTTTGAGTACATAACCGTCGTGATGTTCCATATTACGAGCGGTTTTTCAAAAGCATGCTCGTGATCGTGCGTCGATATAAGCCTCATTTGTAGTAGTGTTCTCCTCGCTCCAACAATCAATAGTGCTATTGGTGCTCGCTCGTGGTCCCAATCGACTTTTCTTGAGAAGTAGGGACCCAAGAATTACGTATTACAAGTGGACTAGTATTCATAGGGGCCTTTTCGTTCGAGAAGGCTTACGGATACTATCTTGGCCCCAATGCGAGGTGGTTTCCACGCTTGTAAGATCGATTTTGAGTCAACCATATCACAAGACTTGCTTTAGCGAGATCGTTTATGTTAGAATAAAGGAAGAACCTATATCGCATTTGTCCTACCGGTCAATAGTAATAAAGAAGAACACATTTTGTTCTCTTCCTTCTTTGTTCTCTTCCTTGCTATTATTTGCCATGGTCGCCGCCACCACCGATCGAGACCCATTCACTTGGTCTGCTTGCTTGCTTGGCAGTGGATGCCTCTACTACTCCTTGTATCTCTGCGCGAAATCATAACGAAAGCGAAACCTCGAAAGCGAAACCATAACGAGCGGAAGCAAATAAAGAAGCATGAAGTATATGCATATACACTGTGAACAGTGCCATGCAGTGTATAGCTAGATAAATTTTATACGTGAATTTGTAACCAAATTGTGGATTTTGTCTTTTTCGCTACAAATTCGTTATAAGTCCAAATTGTATGCAACAAGTTTTGTAAATTAGTAAAAATTAATACCTAGCCACAGTAATTTTTATGAAATTTTATAAATAAATTTATACTGTTAAAATATTCGAGGAAAGTCCAAAGTTATGAATTTTGTAGCTCTTAAACTATACGTTCAAAAATATCGAAATAAATTTTATAAATCTTAGAAAATGTTAAACTAATTATCTGGAAGTTTTCATGAAGTTATGAATTAGTTTGGTTTGTCGTATTTTTCCGAATGTGTGTTTATGCGTTGTTTTGCGTATTTATTTGGTTTTTTTTGCATTACGCGTAGGCGTTGAAATTTGTGTGAGGGCGTGGATTTAGAGGATCAAGCTCGGACCAAGACTACGCTACTTTACTGAAGGCAAGTTATGCTTTGATCATTTTGCTCCTATGCTTTTAAATGTTATATTGATTTAAATTATGCATGCTAATTTAATTATAAAGTATTCCAGTAATTTGGGATTAGATATTCACCACTTGATATTGTCACCTTGTCCATAATATTTGTATGTCACTAAATCATTTGTCACCCTAGGTTGAATTTTACATACTGGTGTATACTAGTCGCCAGATTGGGGTAATTAGAACGTGCTAGTTTGCTTAGCCATGCTACCCGAACTAATGACACAGTGTTGGAAATAAAGTCGAATATTGACTATTGAATTATAGAACATGTTTTGAAAGATTGTGACATGTGTTATTGAAAAGATGATGTACGTGGTGCATGGTAACCAACCGGGTGGGAAAATGGTTTAGACTGGGGCAAGTGGCAAGATGTTGGGTGGTGGGCGGATGTGGCATTTGGGCGATCGCATTTGGATTTGGTTTTATTGACATGTTGGCGTGATGGGTTTTTGGGAAGTCTTGCCTCGGTCAATTAAGGACCTAACCTTGCGAGCCTTTGACTGAGTCATTCATACAACCACAAGTTAGGAATGGGACGGACCTAGTTGAGTAAATTGTGAAATCTATTCTTGATCTTTGTCGTGGTGGAGTGAGTCCAGTGTGCGGGTAGTAAAACTCACAGGCGCAAGAGGGGCTCGATGTGGTAACCAGTCCCACTAGTGTTGAAACCTTAGCGTGCAGTACTGGGTTTAGACGGATCCTTGGAAAGGCTTTGTTATAGTCGCTCGCCTTTGTGGTGTTTGACTGTATCTTGTGGGTAAAGTGTATAACCTCTGCAGAGTGTACAAACTATTCGAATAGCCGTGTCCACGGTATTGGACATTGCTCGGGGATTACAATCAAGGGTTAGACTTTATTAAAAATGTGGTTGGGTTAACAGATGAAGTTGATGGAAGTATGAATTAGGATGTGGAAATGCTTTTACTTACCTTCTGGAAAAGTTATTGTTAATTCTACTTGCTTTTACTGCTTTCGAATCTACTAATATTATTGTTAAATGATGTTTATTGCAAAATAACCTTTAAGCCATTCCATTGGAATAAGCCCGGCATGTAGTATATTAGATTGCATTACAGGCATGACTTGTTGAGTACGGTGTGTACTCACCCCCCTTGCAAACATCACAACCTCGGTCGAAGAAGAAGCTACACTGCGATGGAGGAGGAGTTTCAAGAGGAGCCGACAAACTAGGAGCAAGCCTAGTCGGTTACTGTGGCAAACCGGAGCTTCAATTTATTTATTTCTTTGTTATTTGTTTACTCGAACTTAGCCTGCGTGGCTTAATATTGTAAGGTGACCTTAAGGTCTTAACAATTTAATTTGAGATAAATACCTTATTGTTATTATTTCCGCTGTATATGTGTGATGGTATTCATCTCTGTTGTATCTGTGAGTACCAGCGTAATCCTGAACTGGTGTATCACACTAAGTGTTCGGAATTCAAATTCTGGGCGCGACAAACAGTAACTTCCTCAACTCTATACATCTCTAACTTTGTAATAGAACAAATAGACTAAACCTAAACCGACACAAATCTCAAATAAACCAAACATAAGCACATCAAAGACGAGCTAGACCGACACGACATTGTAATCCAACCGAGCCATAGCAACACAGTTTAGACACGCAACCCAAGCCCATACTAGACCAGCCCGACACGACGCCTACCTCTAATCTAAAGGGATTGCTGCCAACCCAAACAAACCTTTAAGTGATTTAGCGAGGTGCTTTGAAGAACGATCTAAAATATTCAGGCACTCTACCTTGAGAGCTTTTCTTTTTGTGGCCTTCTGTTGAAAACGCCTTAAAATACTTCTTTTTAGGCGATCACACAAAATTGCCGTCTAAACAAATATTTACGCGTTCTCCATGAATGTACCAAGTTCCTCTCGGATGAATGCATATATTAAAATGAATTTCATAGGTACACATACATACGACAGCATTGCTTGCTATGTTTCTGATCAGATCATCCCATAAAACAAATATTCAATCCAATTAAAAACAGATGCATAGAAGCACCTCTCTTGAAAAATGAAAAGTAACCCCTTGGTAACATAAGGCAAATTGATATTCGTCATGCTCGACTTTCCATTGATCATCTTCAAGAATCTCCGATGATAAATTGCATCTTCATCTCAACGGGCTGCCAGGGTCAAAACAGCAGCAGATCATAGGTCAACTTTCTTCACAAGCTTTGTATAGATAATGCGATTATCCCTTGCAGAATTGCTCTCAACAAGAGCAATTTGAACCAAGTCCTGCAGACAGCAAACAACATGCCAAGCGTTAGACACCAATGAGAAATATCCAATACTGATAATATCAATGTCACCAAAACAGGAGTTGTCGTAAATGCTTCTCAAGAGGTAAAAATAACACTGTCAAAAATACACCAATATATTTGTCACATACTTATCAAGAGAAGCTCAACTCTTGCAAGATGAACATAATCCTATATGCTGTGCTTACAAATGCCTCCAGCAGCGGACAGACCAAAACTAAAATGCAATTACATTGAGTTGACAAAGAATTCATTATATATCTTTCCTTTATTTCCATTGTGAACTCAATATTAGTTACATCCATAAAATACCAACCCAAACATGCTTAATTCTAGGAGGACTCGAAGTGAGACCAAAGTGAGCATCAATAAAATATATCCAAATTCCAACAGTAGATGAATAGTTGCAATTTTTTGTGTGTACAAGATTAGAATAACTTCAAAATAACTGATGTAATTTTTTTTCCTGATCAGAAACATACATGAAAAAGAAAGGAGGTAGATATTTTTTTGGATTTGTGGTTAAAGAAGAAAAAGAAGAAAGCAAGGTTCTATTGAATTTCAAGTATTCAGTTTCACCAATAAGATACGGACACTCGCCTCATATTAGGAATTAGACAAAAGATTTTTCATCGGAAAGAGGTCTACAAAGACTTTGTGGAAAATGTCAAATGTTTGCTTGCTTATTTGGCAAAGAAAAATAGAGTAAGTTATAAGGAAATTAATCAGTCAGCTGGATATTCGGGATGCCTCCACCAATAGGCAAACCAAAACTAAAATGTAGTTATATTGAGCTGACAATGAAACCAATATATAGTATATATTTCATGTTATTCCTTTCGCAAACCCAACAAGAATCATATTGATAAGACAGTAGCCAATGAAAGGTGAGGGAAAACTTCAGGAGTCCAGTTTAGAAAAGATAAAAGAACAAGCCCCAAAAGAAAACTCCTCCAGCATTACAACAAATTGTGGGTATGGAATCCAAATAATAGATTCAAGTATCTGACCTTCACATCTCTATTAGATAAAAACTTCCCCAAGTTGTGAAGAATGCACCTTAAATCATCCACCTGCAGTTGTAAAATGAGAATAATGCCACTTTGTGCACCTAGTTGAGGGATTGCTTCCTAAAGAGCAATGGTATCTTTTATATGTTACCTTTATATAACCCGCTCTGTTTTGGTCAAAGTACCTGAAAGCCTACAAGACAGGGAAAAGATCACATGTTAGCAATAAACTGGGTGACTCTTACTGGGATGTATGTAACAGACAGAATTTTAACTTGAGTTATGACGACTCTTAATCTTTATATACAGCAGCAAAAATTACCTGCAACAGGTCCTTATCAACCACCTCATCTTTTGCTGAATCTCCTTTCCGTGATGCAGCTGTCTTTTCCTCTTTACTAACTGCCTTTTCTGCAATTTCTATCAAATCTCCTTTCTCTGCTACAGACTGCTTGTCCTCCCCTGAAGCAGATTTTTCTTTGATGTTAGGATTGTTAGCAATGTTTTTCGATTCAAGTCGCACTTTCTTCTTGTTTCCATCATCTTCTCTTGTTGCTTCTGGTGGATTGACCACTCTATCATTCAAGTCATCCTCATTCTGCAGCACAGGAAAATCAAGTGACACTGTTTTCTTGTTTCCATCATTTTCTCCAGTTACTTCTGGCGGGTTGGCCTCTCTATCATTTGAGTTATCCTCATTCTGCAGCACAAGAAATGAAATGCCACAAGCAGACACAGATTAAGCATAGTTATTTTCAAAGCACTGATGACTTCTATGTAAAATTGAAACTTAGCATACAAGGAACATGGGATCCCTTCGGCTGTAAAAGCCACATTCCACTATTTTGTCAGCTCTAAAACATAACACAAATATAAGACTGGAGCAAATTAATATAAAAAGGTGAGCTCATGCACTGGAAGGTCTGCACTAGTCCAGGGTGAGCTTGACAAGATTGGCACTTGCCATTAGCCAATAAAGCCCAGAACTTGATTCTAGTGGAAACAATTGGGTATGATCCACATGTAGAAAGCTATACTTACATATTTTGGAAATAAATAATTTGAAAATAACAAGTGGAAAGGCATAAATAAATTTTCCATGAGATGGAAGATGGATAACAGGCATCACTACTGTTATGGAGGAAAACACCATTCAGTTATACAGGTAGTAGTTTTCAAAAGAAACAAAAGCTAATAAATGGCATGTCAATTACATAATAATGAATATATGTATGATGAAAAAGTGTGTGGAGAAAAAGAAAAACCTGTTCTACCAGTTCTTCAGCAGTAGCATCATCCATGTCCTCATCATCTTCATATATTTCTACTTCTTCAGGATCTTCTTCATATTCAGGATCTTCATCCTCCATTTTCTCATCAGCTTCAGGTTCATTATGGACACCTGTTAAATGATCTGTGCCCATCTTTTCCTCGCCCTCTTTTATCAGTTCGTCATCGGCAGCTGCTGAGTGATCTGTGCTCATCTTTTCCTCGCCCTCTTTTATCAGTTCATCATGGGCAGCTGCTGAGTGATCTGTGCTCATCTTTTCCTCGCCCTCTTTTATCAGTTCATCATGGGCAGCTGCTGAATGATCTGTGCTCATCTTTTCCTCACCCTCTTTTGTCATTTCATCATTTTTACCTGGATTATTAGGGGTACTTTCAGTTAGAATCTCATCAGTGATCTTGGGTCGCTTCTCTGAGGATTTCTTGTCTTCCTTCTTTAGATCTTCCTCTCTTTGGCGCTTACGTTGATTCCTCTTCATACAATAATGCTTGTGCAGCTTCTGTGTAGAGAAAACCAAGCCAATGTGAAACCGAAAACAGATAAATATGTCAAAACCTATTGGGCATCACATCCATTTTTTGTTTTATGAAGCAACCAAAAAAGGTTCTTTCCTTCACAACACTCCACTAAAACCAGGCAAAAACAGAAATGTTTGGGGATAGGAAAATTCAAACAACCACCCTGGACTACACTGGAGAATACAAACATGGTACCGTAGCTGCTAAGCAAACCACGTTCTCTCAAGTTGCAACCTTCATGCCAGATGCCACAATTTGGACCATTACCACATAACATAATTATCCTAGACTTAAGATAGTAATAACGTGAGTAGATTGGGGTTGGATTCTCAGTTCTGACTCAACTAGTAGGGCTTTGTCTCTTTTGCGAGCATACTTAGCTACCAAACTTTGAGCTTGAAGTGTACATCAAAGTAGACTTATTTTGGGATGTGGGAAACAGTGCAGAAATTACCAATTCTAGAATTAAAATATGTACTGGACAACAATGCAAATGGCCAGTACAGTCTAACAGAAGAGGTGTCACAACTCACAAAACAGTTAACACAGGAGAAAAGGAGGAAAATAAATACAGAGATAAAAAGAATCAACGGCTGATTGTGTGCTTAGGCTAACAAAGCATAGGCAGAGCAGAAAGGAATTTACCTCAAGAAAAGACAAGATAACACAACCCATTCTGTATTGAAGCATTTCACTGAACGATTCAGCAAACAAGGAAAGCTGAAAAAGAAAAAGAATAACAGATCAATGTCAAGCCACATAAGCATCACCTCAAAAAAAAAAGGAAATCTATAGAGAAACTTCTTTGAAGTGTGATATGTTACCAAATAAGGTAGCAGTGAAAAATAAAAAAGCACAGAAGTCTGTTGTAATGAAAATTAACAAATAATTACAGAAACCAGAGCAGAATATGGACCTCAAATACTGAGTCCTCTATATCATTGGCGGTATAATCTAGGAGGCCATCCAATGACAGAGATGCTGAACGGACCTGCAAAATAGAATTGGTTCGATAAAATCTCTTAGGCAACTTATAACACTGTGTTTGAATCATAGTATTATATGAAATAAGCAGGCGATTACATAGCATATTAGCCATACTTTTGATTCTTTACTCCTTTTGGCCTGAAGAATGAATCCTGGATGTTTGGGAGGTTCGTCAGACTTCTTTTCTTTAGTGTCATTCAGTGACTTCTGCTTTGGATCCATCCTGTGGTCTCTATTCTTTTTCTCTTTATCATCCTTTGTCTTATCCTTCTTTCCAATTTTTCCATCTATTTTCGTATCTTCCTGTTCCACAACTTCCTGCTGGTTAACCTTATCTCCATTTGACTTTTGATCATCAGTCAACGTATGACCCTTTTCCTCCTGCTCCGGTTCTTTCTTCTGATTTGATTTATCTTCGGCAGGAGCTTTCAACCCTTCTTCCAGCTTAGTCTGTGAATTCCCAACATCAGCCAAGCCTTCATCATTCTTCTCTAGCTGAACTTCCTCTTCTTGTTTACTTGTTTCAGCAGGTGCAGCAATGGCAGTCAACTCGGATGCTGAGGCAGAAACTTTTCTTTTAACAACCCTTCGAATTATTTTCTTCTTCCCAGATTTCCTGGCCTCAGGCTGCTGATTGATGCCAGCTCCCTTCTGCTCTTTTCCAACACCCTCACTCTTTTGTTGAACGTGCTCTTCCACAGTTTTACTCACAGTTTCTGCTACAACATTCTTGTCCAGCTGAGATGATTTATCAGCTGAAGCTTCCGCAGTTGGCCTTTTTCGAACAACTTTCACAACCTTTTTTATTACTTTCTTTTTCGTGGGCTTTTTATCCTCAACAGCATGGTCAACAGCAGCATCAACAGAAGTGTTTCCTTCAACAACCCGACCCGTCTTCTTAATGTGCTCCTCAACTTTATCAAGATTTTCTCTGTCATCCTCAGCAAGATTCCCCTCATCATCTTTGCCCTGCTGATGCATATCAGCATCAACTTTCTCACTTTTGGTAGCACCGTGGCCAACATCACCCTCCTTTGAATGATCACCATCTTTACTTCTACTCTGGCTCAGTTCCCCTGAAAATGTTGACGAATAAAGTTTAATTATTTGTTTATCAGGCAAGGAAAGGGCAGTGGAATGATAAGTGAAAATATTTCAAACCTTGCTTCTGTTCCTTTCCATCACTTGGGCTCTAAAATACAACAGGGAATCAGAACTATTAGTACCGATCCAAAAGAAAAGTGTTTGCCCCAAAAATTACGGCAACCACAAACTAACCTTTTCCTTCTTCGTAGTCAGCTGCTCCCTTTCTGCTTTTGATTTTCTGTACACAATCCAGTTATTCTTCCATATATCCACTGAAGGTAGGCATTCCGACAGGTTTGGCACAAACAGTACAGTAATTTCTTTGTGACTAAAGAGCCCGTCTTTGCTAACCCTATTGTAATGGACCTGCAGTAGTTATATGTGTGTTACATTAATAATGATGACTTCAATATTCAAGGTTATTAAGTCGTAAAGTTGAGTCGAGTCGCCATGGTACCGACTTGCTGACTAATCGTGACTAGTCCCGACTATTCGGTGACTAGTAGATCTACCACCTGTTGCTGCTATTCTCCTACTATTATGTCTAGATGTAGAACAGAACAGCAAAACATAGCAAGGAAGGAGTGAAAGGGAGAAGATTCAGACTTCAGAGAGGAAAGAGATGATAGGACACCAACTAGGAGGTGAGAAACCCTGTCACAGCTTGCCGTCGCCATTGGCAGCCTCATCACAACTTGTCGTCGGAAGCCTCATTGCATCTGACCTTTGCCATCGCCGTTGTCACTCCATTGTCGTCACTATCGCATCACGGCTCCATCACCATGCGCAGATTGCACCTTTGTGCTTCATTTGGAGCTCATGCATCGCAGCCGCTGTTGGCTAAAAAGTGAGAGGAGGAACCCTAGGAAGGACCAGTGCCTCCTCTTCTCTTTCTCTGGCTGCTCTCTGCTTAGCTTATATAGTGAGAGGCTAAGAGTTTGAGTTGGGCCAGCTAGGCGGAGCCTGGCCCACATCCATTCTTCCATTCCTATCCCTTATTTAGCAAATCACTAGCGTCACCTCTGCTCTTTGCTTCACATGCACCGTCACCACAGCCGCTGTGTCGGCAACACTAACACCACCCTTTCCTCCTCCTATTCCCCTCTTCCCTCCTTCCCTTTCCCCCTGGTATATCCCTCTCGATCTGATAGTGGGACAGCCATGCAGAACAAGTCGGGCTCCCAACTATGCACGATTAGTCATCCTGGATGCCAATTAGTCACTCTGCTCGCCCGACTAGGCCTCCAAGTCGAGTCGATTGCTCCAGTCAGCAACGAAGAACCAACCGGATGATTAATCGTGGATTAATCGACAACTAGGCAACGACTTAATAACAATGATAATATTTACTAAAAAATATGTAGTGACAAGTGAATGGAATTCATTATTGGGACAAACGCTCTTATCTCATCCTCTGGAAGCACCTACATCATATATAAATAGGGTTCAATATCCCAGTTGTAACCGGCCAGTTACCAGTCATACTGCAACATGGATGGATGGCCGGTTTCAGCTGAATTTTAGCAGAAACCCTCTAGAATATTGGTATTATGGATAATGGAAAGATTAGAATGCACAAATATTTGCAAAAATATTGATAAATTAAAAGAAAAAACAAATTGGTTGGAAATGAGCCTACCACACCAGTTCAATGGTTTTCTCAATTCTGGGTATAATGCACTGGAAATCATCGTTTCAAGAACATTGTTTTGGATAAGAAATTAGAACCACACTGGCAACATGGTGAGACCACAACCACATAAATAGACATAGGTGTGTGTTACTGTTCAGCAGAGTATCCATTTATCACCATTTAAAAATTTGAAAAAAATCTGATAGAAGGATACTGTTTTCCTTGAAAAGAAGAGCATATACAACAAATACCAGTTCCTAGAAAGTGCTGAGCAATAAATTCAGAAGTACCTCTAGAAAACGGTTCCAATGGGTGCAATTAGATAGATCAACTTGCACCAGTTCCTTAACATATCTGTCCAAGAAGCAGAGTGAATTTCAGTACAATTTCAAGTCATCCATGATGCATTACTTGATAAAGGTATACCTGATAGCAGTTCGAATTAAGCAAGAACAGTCAACCGATGGATCTCCACCATCTATTGCTGCATTCCAAGGGCCTCCAATTGCAAAAGGTGAACGATCCTTCTTGAGTACAGCAAATTTTAAGATATTGTTCAAGTGCACTACACGTTCCTCAGTACTTCTCAACAAGGTTATGTCAGCAAATGCACCATTGCTCATGCCGCTCATCAAAAGTACCTGCACAAGATCAAATGTGTAAGCAACAGTGAAAAATGACTTTCCAAAGTTTTGAATTTCTTAAGAAGTACACACAGAAAAATTAAGTGTCCTGCTCTCCCATGCGAAAATCTTGTGTTCTTTGCCAAACGTGTAAGTATAATAACTCAAGCATGGCATCAATACAGGGTTACATTTATCCACGGCCCATACAGACAAAAAAAATTACTCAAGTGGCAATTATGATCAAGAAAGGGGAAGGCCATTTTAATGCCTTTGGATGACGTAGGCCAGCAACACAAGTTATGCACTTCATGCCTAAAATACAACAATTTATCCCCATGTTTACAATAGATAGAGATATAGATTAATAGATATACCATGATACAGTAAGATTATGATGAATCATTCCATGTCAACAACACTATACTTATCACCAGAGCTACTACTCGAAGCAACTACAACTAAAAACAATTCATACTTCCAAATAAACATAAAATTGTAGACAAAAACCTTTGCATTCCAAATGGTTTCCGGAGTCTTGGCGCTTGATGTTTTCTCACAAGAGGTCAGTGCTGTTTCGTCAGCCCTGTCATCAACTTCATGGATGCCATGCTCCAAACTGTTTTATGGCAGCAAGCAACATAGTACAAATTATACTATTAATAGGAAGTATGAGCAATTTAAGCAAGAAAACATATCGAACATTACATATATCTAGTTATGTATTCCCAATAAAAAACATACCTCACTGGTGTATGCAGCGAAAGATTTAAGCTTTCTTTAGCCCAGTTGAAGACAATCTACAAACCAGTAAACCACAAATAAGCCCAACAAACAAAAAATGGAAAATATACCGTGGTTCCACATTGAATTTGACCGGCAACAGAAGGTCATGGATAGAATGTCCAACCTTAGAAAAATCTGGAGTAATTGCTAGTCTAGGATATCGTTTTGTCAAAGATAAATAGTCCCTCTCATCTTCCACCAAGTGAAATGGCAAAACCTGCACAGAACAACCCAGTTAGCATTAAGTTCATAATAGGCAGCAACTCAAAACTATCGCATAACTGTAGATACAAAAATGCAATGATAAGAATTGCATGTAAATGGGACAGAAATGGAGAAGGAAGACAAGTCATTAATGAATGCTTAATCATGTCCATTGTAGTGCAATATACGATTAAGGGGTGAATCGTCTTCACATTTGAGTGCAATGTCTCGGGATTTTTCATATTACAAGAATAAGGCACCAGAGGTCTTCTGGTTACCAGAAAAGAGAGAAGACTACTAGAAAGGCAAAAGCAAGGATTGGTGAAGATGGATGAGTGACTGCAAGCCCAGACTTTATCAGAGAAAAATAGTCCCAAATATGGACATATAACTTGACAAAGGTAAAACAAAGAACCGACTTTAGAAGGGCAAAGAATCAGGGGACTTGGAAGCCCAGAGTGCATCAAGGAGGCTAGTAAAGGACTAACATTATCAATTGACTTATGCAAGAACACTGTGACAAACACAACTGTTTGTTTACCTTGCAAATATATTCTCTCTTTATTTCTTTAATAGGTGAACGATGCCTTCAGGACAACAAATGAAAGCGTTAGTTTAGAAAGCTGCAACAAAGGCCAAGCAGCAACCTATTGCACCCACAAAGCTACAGAGAGAACATGGAGGTCCACCTATGCACAGCATCACGTCGTGGTGAATGTCGCCGCAAAGGCTTCTCAGATTTAACAGAAGAAGAACGCCGTCGATCACCAGAGGTTTTAGGTGGAGTGCGCTCCCGCCTTGAATCAGCTCCATGCTTCCTGTCCCGCTCCCTCTCCTTCTCACGGCGCTCGCGAAAACGTTCTCTTTCGCGTTCTCTTTCGTGTTCACGTTCTCTTACTCGTTCACGTTCACTTAGTCTTTCACGGTCCCTTTCCCTGTCACGCTCTCTTTCTCTTTCACGGCATCGTAGGTCTACGAACTCTCGTTCCCGTTCCCGCTCCCTTTCTCTTTCCAGCAATAGGCCCCTTTGGTGTTCCTCATCTCTTAGATCCAGCTCATGACGATAACCAATCCGATCAACTGTACGTTCATCAACCATGGAGATGCCTGGATGTACACGGGATAAGATACCATCTCGGTAATCAGAATCCAAAGTTGGATGGAGCAGGCCTTTCCCCGAGCCATAGTCACGTCCAGGAGGCAGACCCATCCCATAACCACTGCTTGATGATCCTTGCCCATAGTCAAGGCTATCAATTTTTGTCCTAGGAGCTCCTCCCAACAATGAAGCTGCCTGTTGTCCTCCATATGGCGCAGTCCCAAGGATGGACAAGTTGCGATGATCAGCTTCAACTCTTCCATATGAACCAATTTCCTGAGATCCTTGATGGATTGGAGCGGACCTTCCTGCAAAGTAATCGGCTTGTCTGCCAGAAATGCATACTTTACTCAGTGCATGTGCTATGTTTTGTTGCAGTGATAAACACACAAAGGATCCCTACTTGTTTAGGTTTCCAAGAATATCAATGAGAAATATCAAAATAACTAACGGAAACCTATCCTAGGGCAGAGATGTTTGGAACAAGCACATAGCCACATAGTCATTCATTGATTGACTATTTTAAGTGAGACTAATTAATGTCTAACAATACAAATCAACAACCTGAAGTGATCATTTTATATAACCTGATTGTGAGCTAACATACCTTATATCAGACCCAGGCTGCAGTTGAGCTTTCAGGAGCTGCTGATGGCGCATTGATGAACCCTAAAAAAATAATAGGATCAAACTGATGAAAAGTTATCACAAAAAGAATGAAAATGTTAGCAGAACGGAGTTCTGTAAGTGAAAAAACAAATTTCTACCTGCTCCACACAGTCATGAATCTGAGATTAAATTAAAAAAAGTGTCATCTGAATGCATAGATTAAATTGAAAGGGAAAAAAGAAAAAGTGTGTATGCTGAGAGACCTGATTGCCTGCAGGAATATCAGGATATCTTCTATCCAAATCAGTAAGGCCATCTCTCCTGCCAAGATTAGCTGAGTGTTCACTATACATCCTTCTCTCTAATGTATAATCACTACCATACTGGTCTAGCTTCTGTGCATATCCACGCACGGCCAGATAGTCGTCATTAGTTCTTGCCAGGCTGGATCCGACAGATCCAGCTGAGAATTTCGATGACTCTGAGAGTGAAGTTGGATGAGTTGGCAGGCCAGGAAGACTAGAAGAAGCCATACCTTTCCCACCAAGTCCGCCAACCTGTCAAAAGTATAAGTTGGATATTAAGTTATTCTGCAATAAGATCATGAAGAATCACTTGTGATACTTAGAACTAAAAGGAGAGGAGAAGCAAGTTCCAACCATAGGAGAAAGTGATTGACACAGCTGAAACAAGCGATCAATACTGATTTGACATAATGACAAGGAAACATGACCAAGAAAAATAAGGCCTAAACAACACATAACTCAGAAATAACAAAAAGCACATGGATGGTTGACACAAATTCCTTCATAGTATCCACTCTTCATGGTATGAACAACTGATAAAAATGGCTTCATCAAATTAAATCTCGACCATATACACACAGTCAAATAATATGTGAAGTCAAAGTAGAAATGCTATCAATACGATGGCCATTAAATATAACAGTTGGCAGCATGAGTTCTTTCCCAGTCACAGCATTACTTAAATAATAATTCCAGGATTTCTAATAGCTATCATACTGCATTACTCTTGCAGTTAAAGATGCTATAGAGTGACAACGAAATTGATGAAGATGTGCGCCACATGATACAAGCAGGGTGGTTGAAATGGCACCAAACATCAGGTGTCCTATGTGATAGAAAAGTCCCTCAAAGTTAAAGGGTAAGTTCCATAGGACGAAATGTTGGGCAACAAAAAGATAACATATACAGAAGATGAGCATAGCAGAGATGCAGATGCTATGGTGGATCTATGATAATACAAGGCGAGATCGAATCCGCAATGATGTATACGTGATAGGATTGGGGTAGCACCTATTGAAGAAAAGCTTATTCAAAATCATCTGAGATGGTTTGGCCATCTCCAACAAAGGCCTCCTGAGGCACCGGTGTAGTAAAATTTTAAGTCATCTCGAAAACATAAGAAAAGACAAAGGTTGACCGAGGCTGACATGGGAATAAGCAGTTAAAAGAAACTTCAAGGATTGGAACATTCCCAAAGATCTGGCGTTGGATAAGAGTGTATGGAAGTTAGCGATCCACATACCAGAACCATGACCCAAGATCAAAGGTTTAGAGGTTTTATTGACTTTAATTGGGTTTCTTTCCTAGCCTACCCCAACCTATTTGGGACAAAAGTCTTGGTTGTTGTTGTTATTGGATTGGATTTTGTTTACCTCGTTCTAAATATGGAGCTTAATTCCAAAAATAAAAATAAGGCATGTATTCCTCATTTTAATGATATGAATTGCCATTTTTGTGAATAGGACAATGTGTATATAAGGAATATAAATTGTCCAATTCCGGTTTAGGTACCACGAGGATTCCTGAGTTTGCTAGGAGTTCAGCCAGCAATGCTTTAGATTATTTCATTTGACCTGGAACGAACAATCCTGGCCAGCCACTTCAGAACCGGCCAAACCTAGCATTTTCTTATCCCAGATGTCCATGTTGGTCCATCAAATTCCTGATGGCATGTAGCTGCGTAGTTCTTTTACCCTTTTGTATTCCAAAGGTATTTAACTGACAAACAATAAACTTCCTTATTTACCTTCAGATTAAGATTCCCCATTGACATACATCGCACAACTGACAACTCACAAAGCAACTTACACGCGGGTAACATTAATAAGCATGAAATGACACTAGAAGGCTAAATAAATTTCAGTTATAGTTAACCACCTGCTGCGTGCCATACACTGATGCGTAAGGCCCTCCATACTGCCCAGCAGCCCCCTGTCCAGCACGGACACCAAACCGACCACCATCAGCACCACCTGCCGGAGCCGAGGCCCCAAATCCACTGCTACCAGGCTGCAAACAAAATCCGTCCGAAACAGTGCAGAATTTTGCACACACATATGAGAACCTAGCACACATCTGAATAGAGTAACAAAGCGAATACCAGATAAGCAGATTTTTCAGATACTTACGATTTGACCGTACGATTGCTGCGCGCCGTACGGCGGCTGCTGCCCGTAGGGATTGGACCCTTTCGGTGGAAACATGGCGGAAGCGCCCGCCTAGGGGGGGCCTGCCGGGTCACAGGACCCAACCGAAATGCTCGGCAAACGCGAGCTCGCCTGCGAGCGAGAGAGAGAAAAACCCTAGATTACATTAGCAACAGCTAACACAACCTGGAACCAATCCAGCCCAATACAGCCATGGACGAAATCAGGAGTCGGATGGAATCAGTCGATTCGATTTGTTGCTCGACGCGACACGCGCTAGGGTTACCTGTGGGATGGATGAGGACGAGGCTACGGCGTTGGATGAGGTGAGCTCCTGTTCCGATAATCTGGAATCGGTCGAGCTCGGTGGGCGACGGCGAGGGCGCTCGTGCTCAGCTCCGGCGGGGACTCCGGAAGAGCGGTGGGGGTTGGCGGCGGCGAGGGATGGCTTAGGGGTTCGACGAGCGCGAGTGATGGGCCTGGACTAGGAGGAGGATGGCTCCGTTTTATTAGGTTTTTTTTTGTTTACTGAGATGGAAATAAACGTTGCGGGAGTACACGTGGACGCGGCCCATGATTCCTGTGCCTTTGGATATGGAGTATTCTCATTTCTCGGAGCGCCACGGCCTCCATCAGCCGTCCGGCCCGTCCCAACTCGGCCCGGCCTTAATATGATGGAGATAAGCCCGCCCAATCCCGGCCCTCCTAAGGTCTCGTTGAGTGGACTGGTCACTCCTGTAAGTAAGAGTATTTTTTTATTTAATATTTATTTTAAATCGTTTTTTCAGAAGTAGTCGCCCGCGGGAGAATTTTTCAAAATACCGTTGTCGCCGCTTGCCAGGCGATCGCCTCAGACGGGTAACGCTGCCCCACTAACGATCGGAAATCTTAGCGCCGTTTAGACTACGCACGCCACGGGACACGCTTGTCCAGGCGTCGGCGGTGATCGCCATGATCGGGCGATCGCCCATGCCAGAGGCGGCGGGAGATATTTTATACCCATGACGATCTTGTGCCCATTTGTCACGTACGTAGAAGAAGAGCGAGAAATGAGAGCGAGGAGAAGAAGAGGAGAGAAGGAGAGGAAAAAAAGAGAGGTAAGAAAAAGAGGGAAAAAATTCATCGCTTTTTTGAAGGTAAGTTAAGCTAAATTTATATGTAATTTTTTTTGAATTTTAGCATTTTGTAATATTTAGAAATATTAGGATTGGTAGTAGAAATATTAGGCAATGTTTAGAGATTTAATATAGTATTTAGACATATTAGGATTGTAGTATTTAGAAATGTTGAGAATCAAAATAATATTTAGAAATTTAATTTAGTTAGGATTGGATAGTAGAAATATTAGGCAATGTTTAGAGATTTAATATTTAGTATTACGGTATGTAATATTTTAGAGATGTAATATTTAGTATTTGCGGTATTTAATATTTTAGAGATTTAATATTTAGTATTTGCGGTATGTAATATAGGTAATCGAATTACTTATTTATAGTCAATGAGTATTCGTTAAAAATTAGTATATTTAAAAACATGGCGGTAGCCATACAAATCGATAGGGTAAAATTTGACGACAATATATTGTGACATTTATATAGCGGTTAGGTGGAGAAATGATGATTTTTTTCTGGTTCGACGTTGTAGGCGATATGTCGGAGACATTGTATTTTCAGATATTCTATGGAGATGGGGAGATATACAGGGCGAATGGAGTCGATTTGTCGAAATTTCAAAGATCATCAGGCATATCTAGGCGAGAGATAGGACATCTGAGGGTTTGATGGAGTTTATATTTTGGATGTTGGCTTTGGATGCCCGAGTGTTAATCAAGGGTTAGAAGCGATAGTAAGCCGTCTGCGAGACTTTTTATGGAGAGTCGATTCCTATTAACGCGACCTCGGCATGGAGGAGCTATGTTGGATCTGTTGTAGAGCGGGGTTGGCAGCTCATGTTGTTTGGTACAATGGTACGTGTACCTCCATCGGTGTCGAGGTGCGTCATGTCGGGTAGATATTACGAGGAGGAATACTGATATGCAACAACGCGATGATGAAGGTGGTGGCGAGGTTGGCGGTGGCGACGGATCGAGGCGAGGCGGTAGTGGAGGCGCGGGTGGCCGACGAGGGGGAGGAGGTTGAGCACATAGTTGAGTTGATGGAGGAGGAGGACCGTGCGGATGAGGAAGTCCACGATGGCGAACGCCTGGACGAGGAGGACAATACCTCGAGGTGCTGTCCGGTCGTGGACTAAATATAAATTCGAAGACCTGACAATGAGTGAAGGGAACAGAGATGCATGGGAGTATCATGAGAACGAGGTCGTGCAGGGGGCCATATATAAAGACAAGGAGGCCGTGATGGATGCGGTGAAGTACTAGTCAATGTCTCTTCGGCGCCAATTCAGGGTAGTGAAGTCCAGCAAAAAAGACTACGACGTGAAGTGCGTAGTTGATTCGATGCCATGGCGGTGCATGCATACAAGGGAAGTGGAGGGACTATTGGAAATGTTCCATAGTGACGAGCATAATCGCTAATCGGAGGAAGCGGAGCAGAACACCGCATCTGTCATTCCACTTGGGTGGCAAATGTGTTTATGGTCGGATCGTCGACAATCCGCTTTTCCGCACCTCGATCCATTATCGAGCCGTGGAGGAGAGGTTTCAAAGACAAGATTAGCTACGGAAGGCTTGGAGAGCAAAAAGAATGCCTTTACCAAATACGGTTCGGGACATACGAGGCTTCCTACGAGAATATTCCACACTTGCTCGTGGCAATATCAAGTAGGAATCCGACGCGGTCATCGACCTTGCGGAGTTTCCGCGGATGGTGCGTCTTGTGGTAAGTGGGTCTTCTGGCGGGCCTTCTTCGCCTCTCGGCGCATGCATTAATGCCTTCCAAGACTTGCCGCCCGGTAATTTGCATGGACGGCACATTCCTCACAGGAAATACAAGGGCGATTCTAACAAAGATCGCGGTGGGCGCCAACAACCAAGTTCTACTGCGGTGCATTGGGCTTCGTGGAGGAGAAAACACGGAGAGTCGGTATCGGTTTCTTGAAAGAGTCAAGATGGCGGCAGTAAGACCGCCCGATGTATGTGTCATCCATGACCGACATGCGAGGTTCTTGAGGCGATCGTGGATATGCAACAAGGGTCCGACGTCGTGGGAGCAGCAAAGTGGCCAGACCTGAAGAGCAGGTGGTGCATGAGACACATGGGTGCTAATTTTTTCCGTTAGTTCAGGAACAAGGAACTTATGAACATGTTCAAGCGGCTGTGCAAACAGAACCAGCGGAGGAAGTTCGAGTCGCTGTGGAAGACATTGGATGAACTAACCAAGAAGCAATCACTGAATCCAAGGGATGGCGCGGGTTCGTCAAGGAACCCTATGGTGTACCACGAGCAAGGAGATGACCCATGACCTTGTAATGCGCTCCCGATCGACGCGCAAACATCCGGCGAGGGGTCGGGGCAAGCATAAAGAGTTTCACCGGACCGGATACGACACGAGCCGCTGGAGAAATGGTCCATTCAAGATGACGAGGGCGGTTCCGCTATGGAATAATGACAACCAACCCGCGGAGATTTACAACCGGGTAATGAAAGGCGCGAGATGCCTCCGTTGGTGGGCATTGTTGAGGTGTGTTACTAGGCACCCAAAGATATTTCGTTGAGCGGTACAAGGCCTCCGTTGCGTGTATGTCGGACAATCGCTGTCGTACTCGACGGTTGTCTCGCACATGGCAAACAAGACACGGAAGGCAGACACATCGCTGACACCGGAGAGTGGCGTGGAACGGAGGTACCACGTGCCATGCGCGTGACCGGGTCGAAGAGGTGCCCACCGCAGAGGACTTCCATCTGCGTACTCGACCAGCCGCCGATCGCGAGTGCTCTGCCAGAAGCCACGCCGCTGACTTGCCGTGCTTTCGCGACGTGATTGCCGCAAAGAAAGTAGACACACCGATCATGTCGTCCGTACATCTCCCACTACTACTACAAGCAAAGTGTTCTCAACACGTGGCATAACGAGGTGTACGGTCACGGGTCGATGGATCGTTCACGGCAGCCCCCCTCCGGGCATCGATGGGTGGGACATCCGAATGTTGAAGCGTAGGTCGGCGTCGAAGGACACGGCAGATAGGAACGATATGGACGAAGTCTCGAGGCGTCGTAATTGTGGATAATGCAATTCTATGTACCAGTTATTTGTTGTCTCCGTCAATGTATGTTCGATTCTATGTACCAGTTAATTGTTGTCCCCGTCAATGTATGTTCGATTCTATGTACCAGTTAATTGTTGTCCCCGTCAATGTATTTTCGATGCTATGTACCAGTTAATTGTTGTCCCCGTCAATGTATGTTCGATTCTATGTACCAGTTAATTGTTGTCCCCGTCAATGTATTTTCGATTGTATGTACCAGTTATTTGTTATCCCCGTTAATGTAATATTTGAATATGGAACATTGCATTACTTTTCATTTAATTTTTTTGTAGTTGCTTTCTAACCATGAATTTGCTTTGTAACCATGCAGGTACAGGCGACGATGGCGAGAGTTGGGCGTGCTGCTGCCGCTACTCCCGAGCTGCTAGATCGACCGTGGACTTGACCCACGGTCTAGGTTGTCCGCAGATTGAGGGCTTCGGCCACGGACACAACGACCTCGGGTCCCGCGAGTTTCTTCGGATCGACCCGTCTTTGGGTTCCACAAGAAGTCGCCGAAGTTTTCGCTCTCTTTACTTACCGCTAATGGAATTTCAACGACGCTACACACTACGCAGTTGTTTTGCGGCCGGCTTCCGTTCTGCCGGATGGTGGAGCAGACGATCGTGGAGGGCCCGCCGTCCACACGGTTCTTCAGACTGATCGGTCCTCGCGGACCGCTCGTGGGCCGGTGGAGACCGGAGACACACACGCTCCACTGCCGTGCGGAGATGGCTCCCGCGTTGCGGGGCGTGTCGCACCTCCTCGGCCTCCCTGCAGGGTCGTGCGATTGTCTTGCCGCACGACGCCTCGATTGGCGTGGCGCTTGAGGCACGCCGCCCGGTGGACCGACACCCCAGAGCCGCCCGTCGTGCCCCACAAGATGATGAGAAGCACGGACTCGTATATGTGGTGCTCCGGTTCTCGGTTAGTACCTCGTTCATTGCAACTTAACGGATACGCGACCGAGCCGCCGACAATACTGCATCAATCTTTGCAGTGATCTTCTCCACCCGGAGGCGACGAGGAGGACTCGCACGCCACCGAGGCGTACTCGCTAGTCTGTTCGGTTGGTATATGTTCCCGTCTCTCGCGGGGACACGGTGACCCAAGACTTGATCGAAGTTCGCCCGGTTTATCGCCGACACCGGCGAACCAGTAACACATTTCGTTAAAATCTCTTAAGACAGACATGTCTAACTTTGCCGCTGCACACAGATGGTGCAAGTGGTCGGGCTCTGCGGCTGCTTTCGCGTGCACGCATGTGGGTCTGTGCGAGGTCAGTCTCAAGGTAGGCAAAGAGGCGCATGCTGATTGGCCATGCGTTCTACTCATCGCAGCTGTGGTCCCGGAGCACTTCTCCTTCGTAGGGCCCGAGGTTGACCCGCCAGTACTCACAGACTGCACCACGGCCTCCCCCAGATCGACCGCCCACTATGGGCCTCTCGGGTTCAAATGACAGTATGCCCCTTGTATCTAACCCCTAATTTGGACACTTTAATAAGACGCACTACTTTTTGTTCCGCAGCACGGTGTACGCCACCAACAGACCAAGAAGTCGTACCGCTGCTCGCTCGGAGTTTGATGATCGCACGACGAGGGCGCACGGTGGACACCGTGATGTGTGCGCGACGTCTGTGTCCGAAAGCACCTCACGGCCGTCCGAGCATTGCTTTGGCGTGACCATCACCGTGGCTCACCCAGAAGGTCCTCCTCTTTGACTCAGGCGTCGAGGAGTACTCGCCGCACCGGTGTCTTCGCGCGATTCGGCCTCTTCCGACTTTCCCTTGCGCACTACTCACATCGCCTCACGTCTGCCGCTGAAGTAAGTGTCCCGAGCACAATACTTACCATTCGGTGGAATGAATGTTGTATGTAAATTGCCGTTTTGCTTTGCGCAGATGACCCGGTCGGGGCATGCAGAGGCACTGCTCTATCTTGCGCGTAATCGCATGATACCGTCACGATGCAAGGGGGACGAGGGGCGAGATGTGGGCGAGACCCGGCAGACGTCTGCGCAAATGCCCGATCTGGCGCTTACATGGATCGTTCGCGCGGCTTCGGCTTAGGGTTGGGTACACACCAAACAGAGTATGTCCCAGCTCGGCATCGGTGTCGGAGACGTACCCTTCACAGATGTCCCGAGGGAGAACGCGGTAAGGGTCACCCCGTAACCCTACACGATGTTTTTATGTAAATTAACTCATATCAAAGTGGCAATACTTGCGAGCATCGCCTTGCGGCGATGTACGGGAGTTCGAGTCCGTGTTGGCGGGCCTCGACGCAGACGTCGTGCTCACCCCCGCTCAGCCAGCCGGAAACAATTAGTCGGTGGCGGCGCCCACGATGGGGCGGATGTGCGACCTACTCACTGCCGGGGCGAGGCGTGGTGCCCCGCCAACAAAGACTCCTCCCGCCTAGTGGAGGCGTGCCCACACCTCGCCAATGAAGTCGTCCCACACCGCCTCGACGTCACACAAGACGCGCCTCGCTTCCTCCTCCACGACGCAGCGCTACGGTGGGGTGACGCGCCGATCTTAAATCTCTCGCATGACCATAGTGGCTGTGGTGGGGTGACGCGGGCGATCTTTCGTCTCTCGCATACCGCATGTCGAGGGTGGGGTGACGCGGCGATCTTAAATCTCTCGCCACCAGCAGTGATGTCTAGGGTGGGGTGACGCGGCAGTCCGCGCAGTCTTTGTCGACTACTCGACGTCTGACGACATCGACGAGGATCTGTGTTTCGACGTGGAGCGGTTCATGTCCACCGAGGTACCACCACAGAGACACCCGCCGCCGACATACTACGCTACCCCTCGTGAGCGGGCCGGGCTAGGAGGGTCGTCCGTCGCCGTCGCCACTCACGCACTTCACCCAAACAGATCGAGGCGTCGTCGGATCGACTTGTTGTACTGATTGTACTTTTGTAATGTATTTATCTTCAAGACCATGTTGTCTAACTATTCTAACTAAGTCCTTGGATTTGCGTCGTTATGTTTTCTTAGCCATGTCGTTCGATTTATTTTTCGATTTTCGCAACTTCGTCGTAGAGCAACGTCTCGCATAGCTCGACAATATATAATTGGCTATTAATAAACGATGAACAAATAGCTCACCGTGTGAAAATGTAAGGAGGCACACTACCGAAGGAAAATTTCGCTCAAATAGGGCGATAGCCTCGATATGTCGAGGCACATCGCCCCAAGGTAAATTTCGCTTCGAAATGGGGCGATAGCCCTGATATGTCAGGGAGCACCCTGCCCGAAGGTAAATTTCGCCCCGAAATGGGGCGATAGCCCTGATATGTCAGGAGGCACACTACCCGAAGGTAAATATCGCTCCGAAATGGGGCGATCGCCTCATACCCAGGCGATATCTACCCTTTATAATCTTCGCTCAAGACGCCTCGCATACCCAAAGCAATGAGAGAACAAGAAAGAACAGGAGAGAAGGGAACGAGAGAGAACAATGTCGTTCTCTGAAGCCGCCTCTTCAAAGAAGCGTAAGTCCTCCGCCTCAATATCCGGATGCCAAGATGGCGCCGACGCCCAGCTTCTGGAGTTGCCCGATCGAATGCGATCGCAACCTCGGCCAAGATGATGCAATCTACCCATGGAGACACGGCACACACATCATCTCTGCGTGGTCGCACCTCGAGGTAAACCTCTGGCGCCCACACAATCTGAAGGTAACACTACCATCTCATGCATCGTTCTTTCTTTTCTCAAAGACGAGGGCTTGTTGCTTCTTCCAATGGATCGACGGGCCGAACGACGTGACTACAATTTCTCAACAATCGCCACGACAACTACCCCGCTTTCGCCCGAGAACTTCACCCGGTGGGAGAGGCCGCGATATGTCCTTTTCTAGATCGACTCAGAGCTTAGGGCCGTGTGCAAGGGCCAACCGACGGTGAGTTTCATACGACATACTCATGTTGAACTCACAAAGTAGTAGTTCTAAACCAGCCATCGCATTACGAGGAGTTCAAAAGGACATTCAAGTCAATCGGAGGAACCTCCTCGGGGCCACCCAAAGCCCCGACGCTTGCGTACATGGCCTTGAGGCAAGGGTTGATACCGCCACGTGATCTAGGCATCGGCGATTCTATCGGTGCCCCTTGGCCGAGGATGAACAGTCTTTGGTACTTTCAACCGGGTGGACCCGAGACGCACCACCCACATCTCGGGCAACTTTGCATGGGATAACCGGGGAGCAACCCTCTCGTGGTGCCACTACCGCCTGAAAAGCTGACTCGAGCACGCCACGGTGTTATGCAACCACCAAAGCGGGCATCTTGATTGATTGCAGGGCACGCTCGCTTGCCCAAGCATGAGCCCAACACACACCTCCTGCACCATATAGTGGAGTGCGAGCCGAAAGAGCAGCGCCTCCGCATGTCTCCGCCAACGCCAACACAAAGAGAGGTGCCGAGGTTCCTCCTCTCAAGAAGAAGGGACAAGGGAAGCAATGCCGAGGTCCGCACCACGCAACAAATCTCGACGCGTTCGCGCGGACCACCGGGAACCCGGTGGTATTAACATAGGGACGCCGAATCGGGATGACATGCCCATATGGGAGGCGAAATCCACATAAACAACAACCAAAATTTAAGTCTTATACACCCGAGACGACGCAAGATAGGCCACCCAATGGGCGGCAATTTGGGAGAACTACGGAACCCCATGGAGTTCTTTCATAGTAGGGATTGAGCGGTGTCCGATGACACGTCGCAATATTAGAACGAATTCGTAATATGCGTAAAATGTTTTACATCATTCGTTTGTACCGGATAAAGCGAACGATCATTTGTTCCACTGACGACGAACAATGTGCTTTCGTTATTAACCTCATCATTGTTGTAATGCCATGTAATATAATATAATCTAATCCATTGCTTATTTTATCATCGAACTTTCTTGTATGTGCCCTTATATATGTATTGTTTGAATTTTAAAAATTCCTCATATATTAAAATCATTTGAAATTTTTATGGTAATATCACTGATTTATCAGAACCTCCATAAAAAGTTTCAAAATTTTCTGACCTCGTAAAAGTTTTCATGGTTTCATGGCGCGAGTGCCTTTTCCGATTTTCGCAACAATATGTCGGGCAACGTCCGCCATCTCACCCATACGTAAGTGGTAGCCCGCATTGCGAGGGCCGCCCTTGATTTTTTTTCAGTATTTTTTGACCATGTCCGCACTGTCGGCGGGCTACGAAAACCCTAAGTGGCCACGATTTCGTGGTTTCGTGGGTCATGAGTGCATTTTCCGATTTTAGCAACAAAATGCCGAGGCAACGCTCGCTATCTCGCCCATACGTAAGTGGTAGCCCACATTGCGTAGGCCGCCCTTGATTTTTTTTTGTATTTTTTGGACCGTGTCCTACTTTGTCTCATGGGACTACAAAACCGCTAAGTGGCCACGATTTAGTGGTTTCGTGGTCATGAGGGCCTTTTATGATTTTTTAAAATTAAGTGCGATCACTAATGGACTAAAATAATTTTTCCGGTTCATTACATGACAACAAGTTTTTTCCCTAATTTTTCCCGGTTCAATGTAACAATTATTGTACAAACGATTTGCAAAAAATCGCCAAAAAATAAAAACTATAATCGGTCATACGCCAGGCTAATTTAGACATTTTCCTTTTTTTTTTTTTTTTACGCTTCGCCGTTAGGGTTTGGGGTTTTGTTAGTGGGACCCTTTGTCGCCCGTCTGACGATCATCAAGGGGGCGAAGCAAGTGTATTTTAAAATTTTTTCATGCACTTACTTCAAAAACGATTAAAATTAAATATTAAATAAAAAAAAATTCTGTAAGTAACTCGTAGGGATGGTCTTCGGTTCTTTCGATGTAATTGGTTTGGTTTTTAGATACCGGCTATCGAATTTCTCACACAGAATGAAAAATCAAACTGAATTTAGTTAATTCGATTTTTCGGTTTATCAAAATATGAATAAACATTTGGTAGCTTAGATTTGGTCATTTTCGTGTTGCAACACAGAGTAGAGATAAACACATAATATTTATAAGTCATTAAAGCATAAGCATAACAGAACACATGAATATAGCATACGGATACACAAAAATGTTAGAAATAAGAATCATTTGGTGACTTTAGGAATAATATTATAAAAGTAGTATTGTACATGGGCTGTTTGGTTATTCAGTAATTTTGGTTTCTAGAAGAAAAAAACTGAACCGAAAACCGAATAATATCAAAATAACAACCGAATCAAAAACCAAATAATCAGGTGGTTCAGCTTTAGTCTAAAAATGCCCACCCCTGCTTGCAAGACCAATTTGGAAGAAGGATTCTGTTCTCAGAAAAAAGAAAAGGGAGGAAGGATTCTACGTAATTATGGAATCTGGATGACTGTTGCTCGCAAAATCTTTGCATTCTTTTGGTTATTTTAATACTTCATGTAGTAGCTTTTAAGGAGGCAGATATGTGGCATATCGGCTAAACCACTCCAATGCATTATACACAGTAGCTTCAGAAACGCGTCTTTCTAATATAAAGTGAAATTGCACGCCACTTCTATGCATAATAGCTTTAGAATAGAATTATGTAGGGAAGGACCTGGCCCTTGGACCAACTAGTAGCGGAAACCCCCTCTTTATAAATAGTGAAAATTTCAACCTATACGTTCTTACTTGGGACGTCTAGCCCAGCGGTCTATATTCCTCTCCTCCTTAGCACACAAAGCCAACGCAATAGCACTAGAGGTGGGCATTCGGTTTTTCGGTTTATTCGGTTTTAAAATAATTCGGTTTTTAAAAACTAGGAACCGAATTTCTCGGATAAAAATAAAAAACCGAACCGAATTAACCGAAATATTTCGGTTCGGTTATTTCGGTTTTTCGGTTAACCGAAATATGAATAACACTAGGTAAATTAGATTTAGCCCTTCTCATATTGCAACACAAAATATGGATACACTCACACAATATTCATATGTAATTGCAATATAAGCATAATAAAATATATGAATATACTAAACATATGCATAAATGTATTATAACATGTGAATTATTTAGTGGTTTTAGGAAGAATACTATAAAAATGTTATTGTACACGGGCTATTCAGTTATTCGGTTATTTCGGTTTTTGAAAGCGTAAAACCGAACCGAATACCGAAAACCGAATTATACCAAAACAAAAACCGAACCGAAAACCGAAATAACCGAAATAATCAGTTAATTCGGTTCGGTAATTCGGTTTCGGTTTAAAAATGCCCATCCCTAAATAGCACACTATCATCCCACGGCTCGCAAAGTTAAGAAGTAAGAAACCCTATTGGCTATCAGGATCGAGCCATGGCGCTATCGTCTATTTGTTCAACCTATCGATTGCACCGCCTCCCCTCTCACTCTCTTTCTCTTGTGCTAGACAGCATCGCCTCGCGTCGCCTCCTCTCTCTCTCTCTATATCTATCTCTCTCTCTTATGGACGATGACTTTGGATTAGAGATGCTCCAATAATCTTGAACGATGGGCGATGTCTTTTGGCTGGAGTAAAAACTGGAATCAAGAGCTGTATGGTGTCAGAGAGTGGGATCGCTTCGGGGCTGTTTGGTTGGCATCTCACCTCAGCTTGGCTCGTACGAGTCAGATAGGCTGGTGAGAGCCAGATTGCGTAGATGTAAAAGGATGATGTTTGGTTGAGTGTATGAGTTGAGCCAGGCTGTGAGAAGAATGGAGAGAATGTGTTTAGTTGATTGTTTATGTGCCTCTCCATACCTTGCATGCACTCCAGCTTGCATCCCACCAGCCAGGCCCACAAGAAACGACCAAAATCTACGTTTCCCCACAGCCTGGCTCAGCGGATGCAATTGCATCTTGGGGGACAGGCTCCACCCCTCGTGCAGCCAACCAAACAAGTGTTTTTTGTATCTGTAGATGCAATTCTCTTTGAATCCAGCTAACCAAACAGGCCCTTGATGTTGCACATTACGAACTCAGATTCGCATCATTATGATTGGGAAAAGCAAAGGTAGATCTGCGCACGCGCATATAGTGCAAGCGTGTGATTAAGAGAGCAATCACTCCTACGCGGTCATACCCAATATCGATAGTTGTTGTTTCTCTGCGCATACATTTATAGCGCACGAACAATGTAACTACGATGAATAAGCAACTGCACCTGATCTGAGCTGCCCATTCTCATATCTAACTGCACATAAACCCGATCCCTACGATAATATCAAGCTGCCATCACCGACTCACTCCCCACCACGAGCTATAGCAACAGCGTCTGAGCTCCAAAGCACTACTAGTAGTAGCGATCCGGTGAGCAAGAAGCAAATTAACCGACCCCTCTAAGGGCCTGTTTGATAGGGATTCAGCTTCTCCAGATTCTGAGAATCTGGTGAAGCTGAAAATTTTAGCTTCACCAGATTCATGAAGCTGAAGCTGCGAATACATTAAGGGGGTGTTTGGGACAGCTCCAACTCCACTAAAATCTGTGGAGTTGGTGGAGCAGGGTATTTCTAACTCCAGAAATTTGTGGAGCTGGAGCTGTGGGTACATTAAGGGGGTGTTTGGGACAGCTCCAGCTCCACCAAAATCTGTGGAGTTGGTGGAGCAGGGTATTTCTAGCTCCAGAAATTTATGGAGCTGGAGCTGTGAGTACATTAACAGTGTTTAGGTAGATCATTTTGTTTACATTTTAGACTAAAAATATAAACTTAATTTACTTTATTTTAACCTATAAGTGTCAGATCTGAGATGGAGCTGGGAGCTGGAGCTCTCCCAAACAGGGCCTAAGAGTGTTTAGGTAGATCATCTTGCTTACATTTTAGACTAAAAATATAAACTTAATTCACTTTATTTTAGCCTATAAGTTTCAGCCTCGAAATGAGCCGGGATCTGAGCTCTCCCAAACAGGGCCTAAGAGTGTTTAGATAGATCATCTTGTTTATATTTTAGACCAAAAATATAAACTTAATTCACTTTATTTTAGTCTACAAGTTTCAGATTTCAAGAGAAACTAAAATCTAGAGTTTTACCAAACAGGGCCTAAGTTTCCATCACGATAGCACCACGCATACGCATTCATGCAACGGCGCAGGAGGCTGAAAAATCCAGGGGGCAATGGTACATCAAAGAAAATCTTAATCGGGTGACAGCACTACCGGTAGTCTAAGCACTCCAGTAGATACATTCGGTCACGGATGATCTGCTGCAGTGGAGTAGCCACTGGATGCTTTTCTAGACTAAAAATTCAAAACCCATATCCAGGATCGATCACTGTGAAAGAACAGGGGCTTATAAATTGAACGGTCACGATGGGAAACAAGACGGAGATAACGCCTGAAATAACAAGATGTCAAAAGGATTGCGTGTAGCTGTTTCGTCTGTTTGCGTTAAGAAGGGAACAAGAAGTAAAGGAGAAGCGTAGAGGTGAACTAGATAGTAATGGGTCCGCGCGTTGCTACGCGTGGAAAGAATCGTCGAAGCAGGCAGAGATTCTAACATAGAAAGAAAATATTTTTCTTGAACAACTTAGAGAAAAAAGGAAAACAAATTGCCATAAATTTTAAAAACTGTAAAAGTAATAATTTTTAAAAACCGCAAAGTTTAATCATGTTCCTTTTTTTATGGTAGCTTAGGCATACCCTCAAGAAAGTAATAATTTTTAAAAACCGTAAAAGTTTGATCATATTCCTTTTTTATGGTAGTTTAGACACGCTCTCAAGACATTCGTCACAAATTTTAAAGAATTCACAAATTTAGTAGCTCAATTAAATAAGTGAAGTTGCTCTAAATGCATCAGTAGCATCGTCAGGATTTTTTTTAAATCGCAAGAGTCTGATCATGATTCGAAACTTTTACGATAGTGTAGGTATGTTTACATGACCTTTATCAAAAAAATTTATTTTTTGATGGTAGCTTAAGCATGCTCTTAGAACACTTCCCATAAATTTTAAAGAATTCATAAATTTAGTAGCTCAATTAAATAAGTGAAGTTGCTCTAAGTGCGTCAATCGTCAGTTTTTTTTAAATCGCAAGAGTCTGATCATGATCTGAAATTTTTACTGTAGCGTAGACATGTTCTCAGGACCCTTATAATTTTTTTTTGAAGAATCTGCAAATCTAGTAGCTTAAATAAATCAGCAAAATTGCTTTAAATATATTAGTAGCATTGACAGATTTTTAAAAAAACTGCACAAGTTTGATCATGATTCGGATTTTTTATGGTAGGTTAGACTAGGGATAGCAAACTTACCCGATTACTCGTGTACCCGCGGGTAAAAACCCTAATAGAAGTGGGTATGTTCTTCTTTAATTACCCGCGGGTATGTTTATAAGAGTCAAACTCTACTCGACGGGCAAACGGGTATGGGTATGGGAGAGCTTCACCCGTACCCGTTTTGCCCGATTACCCGCCATATTCTATTGATATACGGGCTAGAACATACACCCAGTTGGCCACTTGATCCCCAATTTGTGGTAACTCATTTCAATAATTGTTGAACTTGAGCATCCGTGTATTATTTGTATGCATATATTATTTTAATTCTTATTCTCATATACATTTTGAAATTTTGAATAATTAATAATCATTCTTTAATCCATAGAATGTAGCTAATACCCATAACTTCATCAAAAATATTATATTAGTACCATAACTCATTAGCTCTTAGTGCCATTTGGTTTAAAAGATTATTGATGGTGGTGAGTAAACGGGTATACCCGCGGGTATCGGATACCCACAGGCGACGGGTATGGGCGAGATTTTTTGCCCGCGACTCTTCGCGGGTATACCTGTGGGAGAGATTTTGATTCATGGGTATAGGTATAGGCGAGTACTACTGGTACCAGCCGCACCCGATTGCCATCCCTAGGTTAGACATACTTTGAGGATACTTCTAAAAAAGTTTTAAAAAATTTACAATATGATTTAATAGCTCAATCAAATCATTGAAGTCGATGCAAAAATTTAGGGAAAAATCGGTTTCCATGGGATCTGAACCCGAGACCTAGTGCACACAGCCCCAGTCGATATAGATTTTAACATAGATAAAAATTTCCAAAAAAAACACAGCAAGTAAAAACAAAAATAATGTAAGTACTAATAATTTTTTAGAATAGGATTTTTTGGGGAAAATACTTTTTGAAAACAATTTGCTGTAGAAATCTATTCTAAAAAGTGGTAAGGAAACCAACGATTATTTGCAAAAAGAAAAGAAAAAAAACGTTTCTATTTTTTTAGAAAACACACTATAGCAGCTACAGTATTTTTGCGCCAGCCGCAAGACCGCCTGATATGAAAGCAAGCACTTTAACCAACTTAGAAACACATCCGTTATGAAATGTGAGAGGTACAAATTGTATGAGGCTATATCTAATGTACTGTAGAAACCACAATAAAAATGGACACTATCGGCTCTCATAAAAGAAAAGATAGTGATGTACACATAGCAGGCTCCGAGGTGGAATCACCGAGAATATCTATCCCCCTATTAAAGCTT
The DNA here is from genome assembly GCA_036346375.1 of Guadua angustifolia. NCBI lineage: Eukaryota > Viridiplantae > Streptophyta > Magnoliopsida > Poales > Poaceae > Guadua > Guadua angustifolia. Next base: position 45,166,856 of record CM070510.1, read on the forward strand.
GCAAAGTTCCTGGATAGAGAGCCTATTCAAGTGTCACTTTTGCCTATTTTGCGAAAAACCCCCTATGCTTCTTGAAATTACGGATAGGTCCCTGCAAATTACGAATAGGTCCTTCGCGATTTTTTGTGAGAGAAAGATTTTCTTTTCCGAATTGCATTTGAGCCCCTCGTACGCCGTTTTACGGAAAAAACCTCCCGTTAAATTCAAATCGCGAACAAACCCTTTTCTAATTTTTCAGATAGCGAAACAGTCCAAAACGTAATATTGTGTCCTTACTTTACGATAGGTCATTTCTCTTTTTCTCGAAAAATATTTTCGCCACCGTAAAAATATGTTCACTCTATCTCTAGACTTTTCCCTCCGTTCTTTAGGAAAAAATATTTCCGTGTTCGCTTTTCCGGAAAAAATGTTTTCGTGCTCGCTTTTCCCGGAAAAATGTTTTTCGTGTTCGTTTTTCCTCGCTTTTCCAAAAAAAAAATGTGGTCCGTTTTTCTCGAGAAAACACAAATTTGTTTTTCGCTCACACGCAGCAAAAATTTGTTTTCGTGATTCGCTTTTCTCCAAAAAAACATAAATTTGTTTTCATTCACGCCAGCAGGCGCCGCCGCGCTTATTGTTCTAGTAGATATATATAGATACACTAATTTGTTCCATAAACGCAGACCATTGATGCAAACTTCAACTTTCCAACACCTCGCTCGTGCTACAAGGATCCATACGATGTGTACATGCCTTCCAGTGCGTTGCCCGCATGATGATATTTGTTAGTTTACATATGAATCAGGTTTCAGCATTTGCATATATTAATTGGCCACAGCTACCCCCCACAAATCATATTTATCATGCTTGTAGACTTGTAGTTGACGCCCTGGTTGAACATCACCTACAGAAAATGCATAGGAAACAAGATGACCCAGCCCATGGGTCTTTTTGCGAGGAACATGCTTTGTTAACCACCGTGCCACACAAATTTGACGAAGATACAGCACAGTCCACACCTACTTAATTCAATAATTGGGTACAGGCAGCAACAAGACAAACCAATTTGGCATTTTTCAATCCAGCTTGCACTTCATCTGCTTGCAGGAATCAATCAAAAAAATATGCAGACAAATGAGCCTGTCACGGGCATTACAATCAAATTAAACAGAAAAATGCCATGACACACCACCAGCCGCATAACCAGAGAGAGGCACTAAGCCACTAAGAGCATCTCCAAGAGGAGCCCTAAATAGGTTGCTAATTGTAATTATAGGGCTTTGATGAAAAAAAAACACTCCAACAGAGGTTGTATTTTGAGAAAAATTATCAAAATAGGTTTAGGACTCGGAACCCTGTTGCTATATTTAGCAACGCTCCTCTCCGGCCCTAAAGAATGGATGAATGAAGGATCGGAGATTTAGGGTCTAATTGCTGGAGTCAATAGCTATCTTAGGTCCTAATTTTTTTAGTTTAGACCCTATTTTAAGGTATAGGACTATTTTAAGGTTTGACTATTGGAGATGCTCTAACACAAAAGGCTTTTACAGTAATTGCCAGAAATCTAAGTATGCACTAGGAAACAACAATGTTTCATCAGTCTAGCTCATAAAAAGAAACTAATGGTACTGGCAAAGGAAAAGGGGCAACAACCTGCACACCTAATGACTGACAACAGCTCATCTTCCCTTGTTATTTCTTTTGTTTCGACAAAAATAATATGTGACAATTTACAACTGTTTTAAGGCTACGAATCAATGGAATAGAACCCCCAACCATCCTCACCAACCTAAACCTTTTTCTATCTACATCACAGAAACAGCAACTATCTCACTTCACCACCAAATTTAAGGCAGATACCATCAGTATAGTGATCGCCTAGTTAGTCTAAGCCCTCACACTTCAATTTTTTTTTTCGCTTCTATTCCTACACCTCAAGATTGACTCGCGTCTTGATTGGCTTTAGCTTCACACCCATGCTCTCGGGCGAGAGGAGCTCCGGTGATATACAAAACGGGTTCAAAGGGCTACGAGGGCTGCAGCTTATCTGGCTTGGCCTGTACAAGCCATATCCCATGAGGAAGTACTCCATGGGTATAAGCATTGCATGCGGTTGCTCCTCTGTCACAACCGACCCACATGCTTGTACCTGCAAAGACACCAAAATTGGCACTTCAAACCGAGAAATCAATTTATTGAAGATCAAACCATGTGTAAATAGATACCTCAACGAGAGCATTATATCTCCTATCAAGCTTTGCAGTCATGTGAACAGCCTCGGTGTGGAACTGAGAGCTCTCACCAACGAATATTAGAGTTCTGCACTGCAGCTGCTTCAGGCTTTCTGTCAAGTCATGTCTCCTGCAAAGCAGCACCAAGTTTCAATTCCATCAGCTCGGGTATAAGTTGATCATACAAGCATGAACAAAAAAAGGGAACATACTCATTGATTGATTGGATAAATCGCCACACATTCATGCTTTGCCGTTGTTCTAAAAACTTCATGAATTAACAAAAGAGAGTTAAATGCCATAAATTTAGACAAAGGCGTAATAATTAATAATGCAGGATGAAAAATTTCATGGTACTTACACTTCTACAAGCCTGCACAATATCTGATTCTGGTACAATAGAGCATCCCCTCACTCCCTGATTAGAAAATTCCAACAGAAATGTTCAATAGACAGCTAAGCAAATGTCACGTGAAGTAACTAAGCTAGTTACCTTGCTAAAGTACCGCTGCAACAAACTGTCCTTCACCACGTTGCACATACCGTAATAATATAGCAAATTTGACATCACCTAAGAAAATAAATTTGTCAGTACAGCCTTATTATTCTGTAAGACAATGATAGGACACTGGAGGCTATATATTGTACAGGTACCTTATTATAAAACCACTCAGTCCACGTGGGAGTTTTACATAGAGGTGAAACAAGGATAAGACCTAGCACACGTTCCCTATACTTTGACTGCAACAAAAGGACGCAGGTAACTAACTATTTGTGCAAGCATTAGAGAACACATTACTTTTGAAGAAACACCTACTGCGAAGAGGGTAAGAATGTATGCACCAGCAGTGACACCTAAGCACATAACAGAATCCAATCTGGGAAAAACAAAAAAAATGATTACTTCACAGATGTCGAGACTTGAGAAAAATCATCTTAACGTTAGCAATTTTCCAAACGATCTGAGAATATGTACCCAAAGAAATCAAGTACATCTGCAACCTGATCCGCTAACTCATCAACAGATGCCACAGGACTATTAGGTGAAATCGGAGCGGCTCCTAACTGCAAAGAATGCAAAGGATAATAAAGCATCCGGTCATGAATAAATAGGTCCGAAATTGCCCGATGCATCATATCAACATAAATGCAAAGAGCAAACGCTTCATTGTAATAACAAAGTCTGCTACGAACCTCATGTCCTGGAGGGCTGATATGGTAAATGCAAAATTATGGAGCAGCAATGAAGCAGCTTCAGGGCAGAAGAGTAGTCCTTGGAAGCAAGACATATCTGATCAACAATAATGGACGTAAGAGCCTGTATTCAGTGATTCTAAATAACTCAAAACAAGGTATGTTGCACATCTAAATAGTTCCTGGTACAATTCAATCAGTAGTAACAAACTTACGGTTCAAAGCAATATCTGGATAAGTAACAAGAGCAGGCTTATCATGGTCACCATACACGGCAACAGATACAGGTCCAAGGTTTGTTTGTATATGATGTTCCTGAAGAAAGCAAGGATAAAAGGGTGTCATACAAACTTGGACGGTTGGACCATGATGGCACTAACATTGGTAAATGCATCATTGTGACCAGCAGAAAGAAAGAAAAATCGCCACATAGTAGTTTGAGCCAAAGAAAATCATGAAAACAAAGGGAGAACTCTGCATGCTTCTGCACCTGAGTGAAGCTCGTGATAACAGTGAACTTTAGGACGATTAGCAGGTAGGATATGACACACTTTGTATGTCATTGATCCACAGTGCCATTTCTTTATTCCAAATGAAAAATAAAACTAGTAGTGCTCCACAGATGCTTGAAGGAAGGAAGGAATTTCTCCTAATTGAAGCAAAGGTTATGCATTCATGATTGAATATTCTGTTTGCTGCATGCTATACAAAAAGTTGGCAAGGTGCTAATAAGAAAATAATAATAGTTCCATTACGATGTGTGGTGCTAAAGTATACATCGTATCTCTTTAGGCCCCAAGACAAAAAGGGGGGAAGAAGAGCACAAGAAGAAACCAGAAGTGATTCCTCCACCAATTCACAAGCAAATAGCTCAAAACATTGTCAGGAAAACCATGAATTTTTTTTATTTAATATTTATTTTTAATCGTTTTTTCAGAACTAAGCGGCGCGGCAAAAAAATTTCAAATCTACACGGCCTTCGCCCTAGCCAGGGGCGATCGCCCGTCAGACGCTGCGATGGTCAAGGTTGTTCTAATCTGGCGCCATGGGCGCCGTAACGGCCGATTCCAACCACTCGGTAGCAGAGACACGCTGAAAGTTCACGGGAGGTCGCCGCCCAGTAAGGGCGATCGCCCAACAAGCGATCGACCATTTTAATCGCGCTCATGAAAGCATCAGTGTTTATTTGAAATTCATGCGCTACCGAATATTCGCCATGAGAAAAGAAAGAGGAGAGGAAGGAGAGGAAAAAGAGAGAAAAAAAGAGAGGAAAAAGAAGGGAAGAAAAAAGAGGGAAAAGAAATTTTAAATGCTTTTGTGAAGGTAAGTCCAGTAAATTTATATGTAATATTTTTTAAAATTTCAGTATTTTGTAATATTTAGAAATGTAGTAATTTAGAAATTTAATGTAGTTAGTATTGATAGTACAAATATTAGGCAATGTTTAGAGATTTAATGTAGTATTTAGAAATATTAGGATTGTAGTATTTAGAAATGTTGAGAATCAATGTAGTATTTAGAAATTTAATTTAGTTAGGATTGGATAGTAGAAATATTAGGCAATGTTTAGAGATTTAATATTTAGTATTTGCGGTATGTAATATTTTAGAGATTTAATATTTAGTATTTATGTATTTAATATTTTAGATATTTATTATTTATGGTATGTAATATAGGTAGTCGAATTACTTATTTATAGGCAATGACCGTGGTACGTTAAAAATTAGTATATTTAAAAACATGGTAGGCACCGTTAAAAATCAGTAGAGTAAAATTTGACGCCAATATAGTGTAACATTTATATAGCGGTTAGGTGGAGAAATGATGATTTTTTCGGTTCGATGTTGTAGGCAGTATGTCGGAGAAATTGTATTTTCAGATATTCTATGGAGATGGGGAGATAGCACAGGGGCCGGATGGAGTCGATTTGTCGGCATTTTCAGCAGTCATACGGGGCATATCTAGGCCGAGAGATAGGACATACAGGGGTTTGTTGGAGTGGATATTTCGGATATTCGGTTTGATGCCCGAGTGTTAATTTGCGGGTTAGAAAGCGAGAGTAAGTCGTCTTGCAGACTTTTTTATGGAGAGTGGTTCCTATTAACGCGACCTCGGCATGAAGGAGCTATGTTGGAGTACTGCCAGAGAATGGGTCGCCGCTTCATGTTGCTCGACAAGATATAATCGGGCGTTTAATAAACGATGAAAAAATAACTTCTTGTGAAAATGTAAGAGGCACACCGCCTAAAGGTAAATATCGCCTCGAAATGGGGCGACGCCACTATGTCGAGGCACATCGCCTTAAGATAAATATCGCCCGAAATGGGCGACGCTCGCTATGTCGAGGCATATCGTCTAAGATAAATATCGCCCGAAATGGGACGACGCCCATACCCAAAGCGATATCTACCCTTTATAATCTTCGCTCAAGACGCCTCCTCGCAAAGCCAACAACAGAGCAAAGGCCACAAATGAGACAACAAGAAAGATAAAGAGAGAGAACAATGTCGTTCTCATCGTCGCCTCAAAGAAGCGAAGTCATCCCGCCTCGAATATCCGGATGCCATGAGGCCGACGCCCGATTCTTAGGAGTTTCACCCAAATGCGATCGCAACCTCACCGCCAAGATGGAGCAATCTACCCATGGAGAGACGCCACCGCACTACTCTCAGGGTCGCAGCCTACAAGGTAAACCTCTCGGTGTCCACACAATACAGAGAACACTACCATCTCATGCATCGTTTTTCTTTTCTCAAAGACGAGGACCTGTTGCTTCTTCCAATGGATCGACGGCCGAACGACGTGACTCACGATTTCTCAACAATCGCCACGACGCCTACCCCGCTTCGCCCGAGAACTTCACCCGGTGGGAGAGGCCGCCAGGATATGTCCCTTTTCTAGATCGACCAGAGCTTAGGGCCGGTGGGCAAGGGGCCAACCAATCGGTGAGTTTCATGCGTCATACTCATGTTAAACTCACAAATCCGTAGTTCTAAACAGTTCATCGCACACAGGAGTTCAAAAGGAAACTTGCGAATGTGCTCAAGTCAAAGGAGAAACCTCCTCCAGGGCCACCAGAAAGCCCCGCCGTTTGCGTACATGGCCTGGAGGCAGTGGTTGATACATGCCACGGTGATCTAGCGGATCGAGATTCTACCGGTGCCTTGGCCGAGGATGAACGGCGGCTTGGTACTTCAACCGGGTGGACCCGAGACGCATTCACCCACATCTCATGCTTCTGCATGGGATAACCGGGGAGCAACCATCTCCGTGGTGCCACTACCGCCGTAAAAGCTGCACCTCAGTACGCCTACGGTGTTCTTCAACGACCAAAGCGGGCATATCTTGCATTGATCGCAGGCACGCTCGGGTTGTCAAGGATAAGCCTAACACACACCTCCTCGCACCATATAGTGCGGGCGAGCCAAACAGAAAGGGATCGTCTCCGCATGTCTCCGCTAATCGGACAACACACCGAGGTGCAAGAGGTTCCTCCTCTCGAAGAAGAAGGACAAGGGAAGCGGTGGCCGAGGTCCACAAAGACGCAACAAATCCTTGACGCTTATGCAGACCAACCGGGAACCCGTGGTATTAACATAGGGGACGCCGAATCGGGATGACATGCCCATATGGGAGGCGTAATCCACATAAAAAGACCAAAAATTATGTCTTATACACCGAGACGCGTAAGATAGGCCACCCATTCGGCGACAATTGGGAGAACTGTGGATCCCCATGAAGTTCTTTCATAGTAGGGATCGAGCGTGTCCGAGGACGAATCGCACAATAAACACGGGACAGGTAATATGCAGAAAATGTTGGACATCATTCTGGTTGTACCCAGATAGGCTAAACGATCATTTGTTCTACCATGACGAACATTGCTTTCGTTAGTTAGTTCGTCAAGCAATTTCGTCACTGTTGTAATGCCCTTGTAATATAATCTAATCTATTGCTTATTTTATCATCTAAACTTTCTTGTATGTGCCCTTATATATGTATTGTTTGAATTTTAACAAATTCCTCGATCTTAAAATCATTTCAAATTTTTATAGTAATATCACCGATTTATCGTGAACCACCATAAAAAGTTTCAAAATTTTTCGACGTCAGAATGTTTCCATGGTTTCGTGGTCATGAGTGCCTTTTCCGATTTTAGAATAAAATGCCGAGGCAACGCGTCGCCCATCTCGCCCATACGTAAGTGGTAGCCCGCGATTATGAGGCCGCCTTAATTTTTTCCAGATTTTTGGACCGTGTCCTACTGTCCCCACTGGCTACGAAAACCCTAAGTGGCCACGATTTCTATGGTTTCGTGGGTCATGAGTGCCTTTTCCGATTTTAAGTAACAAAATGCCGTGGCAACGTCGCCCATCTCGCCCATACGTAAGTGGTAGCCCGCATTGCGTGGGCCGCCTTGATTTTTTTCCAGTATTTTTGGACCGTGTCCTACTGTCCCCACGGGCTACGAAACCCCTAAATGGCCACGATTTACGTGGTTTCGTGGTCATGAGTGCCTTTTCCAATTTTCAGAATAAAATGCCGGGCAACGTCGCCCATCTCGCCCATACGTAAGTGGTAGCCCACATTGCGTGGTCCGCCTTGATTTTTTCGTAGATTTTTGGACCGTGTCCTACCGTCCCACGGCCACGAAACCCCTAAGTGTCCACGATTTACGTGGTTTCGTGGTCAGCGAGTGCCTTCGAATTTGGTAACAAAATGTCGGGCAACGTCCGACCATCTCGCCCAAGACCGAAGTGGTATCCCACGCTATGTAATTTTTCCGTAATTTTTCGGACATATTCAGGACCCTACGAGACTACGAAAATACCTAACCGATCACTAACGAACTAAAATAATTTTTCCAGATCCTTACATGACAATAAGTTTTTTTCTAATTCTTCCTGCTCAATACAACAATTCTCAGACAAACAAATTACAAAAAAATTGCCAAAAAAAATATAGTACAGGCCGCCTCGCAACCAGACATTTTTTTTTTACTTTTGCCGTTATGTTTTGATTTTACCATTAGGCACCCTTGACCATCGCCATGACGCGTCTGGGCGATCGCCGGTCAGAAGGCGACAGCGGTACATTTGAAATTTTTTGCCGCTACCGCTTAGTTCAAAAACGATTAAAAATAAATATTAAATAAAAAAAATTCGGAAAACCATAGGCTAGGGCAATACAGCTAGCTGTTCTTTTCTATCACAGGAAGGATGTCTATGACAACAAGTAGCAGCGAAGCAATGATTTGACAACTACATCACAAGCATCCTATTTTGATAAATAACAATCACTAAAGAACTAATCACGAAAGAGACTTCCAAGCTACATTACTATTTTTAAAAAAAGGTTTTCACGTAACCCTGAATACACCTTCTATCCAGACTGTTCGGTCATCAATCCTACGGTCAACATCTAGGAAAGTAGGATCATTGGTGGGCTTGGCCTGGATATGGGTGGTTATTTGGCAAGAGTTCAGTCGGCACTTGGCAGTGAAGAGGAAGCTGCTATGGACTTCTTTTGGTCTTTTGGTGTAAAATGCATAGAGTTTAGGATTTTGTCCATTAATTCGTGGGCCTCACCAATCCAACTTTGGATATAGCCAGGAAACTTAGAGGACCTCAAATATAGCCTACATTCTTGTAAACCATACAAAATTTAGAAACTTAGATTAGCCTTTTGGCCCAGACATGCTTGTTTGTCTAAACTAGCCTAGTTTATTCTACAACTAATTTCTTCATTCTGTGAAAACTTAAGGATGAGTGGATTATCTTAGAAAATTTTGAAGGTGTTTTTAGCATGGTGATGTGACAGGACAAAATTCAACTGCATTACATTCCACTGACCAAATATATAGCAACTAATCATAAAACATGAAGCAAAATACACACAATGACACAAAAACAGAAATTTACTTAAATTGTACACATAGGTAGAGCTTAAAGGGTTTCCAAAGAGCAAGGAAGGATTTAGTGGAAACTAGAGCTCGAAAGCGCAACTAAACAAAGTGATATCACATAATTAAAGAAACTACAAAGAAAATGAGCAGTTAGGGCATCCAAGCTACAACCCCCAAAAGCGTCAAAATCGAATCTTTATGGTTTCTTTTCTTCTCTCTTTTTTTTTCTTCTTCCAGCGATAAGCACAAACAAAGTAGGCAGTTGATTAGTTAAATTGATTAGCAAGCGACTCATAAAGAACCAGGACCACATGACCAAATGAGAACCACAAATCGAAGAAAAGAAATCGGCATGGATAGGTAGAGTCGTAGAGACCAACACCCACGAGAGGAGGCGACATAAAAACTTTTACCACTTCGATACTACACGACGCAGATGGCAAGCTAGTGGAAGTAAACAACGAAATGGGTGTGGAAAGGAGCAGCGCTAAGAGGCCAAGTCGAACTAATAATCTGAGCAAAATTAACATGAATCAAGAAGCAAAGGCGCCCCAAATTAGAATTTAGATGCACAAAATTTGGAATTAAAATTAGGACAAAACAAAAATCAGACACAGAACTAGTAAAGCAAAAAAGTAACTAGCTCAAAGAACAAAAAATCCTACAAGAGAAGAAGCCTTAAATCTGAAACCAACACAATGCAAGAAGAACTTGGCAAAAATCAAGATTTCAAAAAACAAAAACAAAAAAACTTAGAAAAAAAATCAAGAAATGACCTTTCCCTTTGAACCTCCAAACAAACCAAACAACCCAAGGCAACGAACTGCATCCAACCGAAGCCAAAAGTCTCCCCAATATCGCCATCCAGACCTGAGAATCCGCCTACCAAGCAGCTCCAATGCCGCCAACCAAATCGCCCCGATACTAGCAGAACTTAACCACGCCAGGGAGAAATTTGCAGTTTCCAGCAGGAAAGCGATATGAAGTAGGGGAGCCCGAACCTTGCCGCCGAAGGAGATGCGCTCGACGTCCACAGACACGACGGAGCCGCCGGAATCGCCCATCCCGACCGCCGTCGACGCGTCCGACGCCAAGGTGGCGCGGCCCTCCCCTTCCCCTATTCCTCTCCCTCCCTCCCCCTCTCTCCCTCTCTCTCCCTCTCCCCCGGTCCCCCCTACCTCGCGGCCACCTCACCCACCGCCTCCTCTCTGAAATGTCCTGCCTCTGCTCGTCCCCCTCCTGCGCCTCTTGGAGTTTGTTCTTGGCCTCGCTTATAAACCGAGCACTCACAGTGGTGCAACCTTACCTGCATTTTGCCCCCTCGTATTTATTACTATTACAATTCAGTCCAGACCAGTATCAACTAAGCGGGTTTTCCTAATTTGGCGCGGTTTGTTGTGTGTTATAGGCAAACAGGTAAGTCAGAAGTCCGTCCACCCTGTCTATGGTCGGTCCGTTTTTTCAGATGCCACCTTTCTGGAATTTTAAATTTAACCATACCGTATATCTTTTCATGAAGCAATTCCATTTTCTACCGCACTATAAGAAATTCGCATATTCTAAAGTTAAAACCGGATGAAATTTTTAATTCATAAAATAAATATAAATGAATACTTTCAAGATTTTTGGGTATTTCAGGCCAGCCTCGCCCACCCAAGCCAAGGCTCGGCCACGGCCATAGCTTTTTGAAGGCTTGGTTTTTCCAGTTAGGCTCGAGGTTTGAACACCTACGAGCTGTTTGGTTGCTTACGCGGTCAAATTTACGGGAGTCAGAAAACTAACATTTAGTTGCTTGTTATATCGTGTGAGTCTGCACCTACACATACAAGATGGCTGTTTGGTTGCCTGCGCGCGGTGCAAATGTCAGACCAGCACGATGCACAAAACACTCGTAGTTAGGCTTGTGGGAAACAAGCTTCATGACTGTTTCCCCAGAGCCAAACTGGGATAGTGCAGGCTCTCACGATCAGACTCGTGCGAGACGGCAATCAAACAGCCCCTAATTTATAAAGAATGAAATGGTTTTACATTACATATCTGCAATGTTTCGGTCTTGTGTATAGATCCAAGTCCTGGATGTTCGAACATTTTTAAGTGAATCTATTGGATTATAACATTCGTTTTTTAATAAATTGGATTATAACAAGCTACATGGTATCTGATGCTCCGTTTTCTTTGGTGTATTTATTTGTGCGAACGGACCTAGCTATGTCTATCTTTAATTATGACAAATGACCTAGCTGCTTGTTTACTTTATGTGTGGCAACCGGTAAGTAAGGCCATTTCCAGTGTATAGTTTCATTTCTCAGTTTTCAAGAGTGTCACATCAGTTTTTATCTAGATAACCGTGTATCTCAGATTTCATCTAGACGAAACTCTCTCACCTTCTATGAAACTCTCTCTATCTTTCTCTTCATAATTACCTTACTATGTCACCAAACATAATGATGTGTCATGTCATTTAATGAGAATGAAACTCCGTTGAAACTCCCACTGGGAATGGCCTAAGAAACACCAGCTAAATACGCACCAGTTATGATCTGGCGGATGGATCTGTAAGTTTAGCAAAAATCCAGAATTTGGTTTCTTCATAAATGGTGACTTTCTATGTAAAATGGGATTAGCTGGCTGTGGAGAGAAGGAAAATAAAAGCTTATATATGTGATTTAGCCCTCACCAAGGTATTTTCTTTCTTATACTCTTTTGTACCTTGGTTTTCCTTCTCTTTTTTTCATTTTGATGAGGCAATTTCTTTCGTTGTGCTTCTATCAAGCTTCCTTTTTGAAAGAGAGAGATGGGGGAAATCAAACTTTGCTTTCATGTGTTCTGTGTCGTGTATTGTGTGTCAAGGATAATGTAGCGATTGGATATATAAGGGGAATGAAACGAAATGTTGCTTAAATGATCAAATAGGTTGGCATATGCACCTTTTCTGTACTTTTCTTTCAAAAAATAAATAAATATAGCTTGGCATTTTGTGCAGGTTATACTAGTGTTTTGTTAATGACCAGTTTTATTATTACACGACTAATTTTAGATATGTGAAACACAAAAAGAGATAAGAGGTATAATACTTGTCAATCATTTTAGAGGTTTCTTAAGTAACATGTATTCTTGCCCATAAGGGCAGAAACCTATTGGTGACTTGACTTCACAGGGTTCACAAGTATTGCCATTTGACTGAACAAATAACAATTAGTAAATCAACTTGGAAAGTAAGGAACATGAAACATACTAGCAATAATAGCGACCATTCTGTAGAGTTGATAGGACCTGTCGGCAAATCTATGGGGGTCGTATTTTCGGTTTTCATATATGTTTAAAAAAATAGGTCGTCAGCTATAAACATTCAAGGAATCTATTTTTTTTAGAAAACCGCGGCTTATAAATCTCTGGACGAATCTACGTTTTTTCTAAAAAACCCGCGGTTATGACCCGTTGGCAAATCCATAAGTTGTTATAAACCTTTGATGAATCCGTGTTTTTTTTGTCGATGCGTGTTTTATTTAGGAAATTGCGGTTGAATCCGTGTTTTTTTTTGTTTTTGTGTCTCATTAAAAAAAGGCTCAGAGGATCCGCCGACCGAATCCACTCGTCGCTATAAATCTTTGGACGAATCTACTTTTTTAAAAAAACTCACGGTTATGACCCGCTGGCAAATACACAAGTTGTTATAAACCTTCGATTTAATCCGTATTTTTTTGTCGATCGTGTTTTATTTAGAAAATTGCGTTGAATCTGTGTTTTTTAAAAAGAAAAGTCGCGCGTTTTTTTTATGTATTTCCTTTTTAAAAGGTCGCTTGCACTGGTAAGCGAATCCATGAACCGCTATAAACCTTCGATTTAACTGGTTTTTTCGCTTTTTTGGTTTTTGCGTTTGTTAAAAAATGGGTCGTTAGGACCTAATTTAAATCTATGGGTCGCTATAAATCTTCTGACGAATCTACAATTTTTAAAAACCCACGGTTATGACCCGCTGACAAATCCATAAACCGCTATAAACCTTCGATTTAATCATGTTTTTGTGGCAAAAACATTTTTTCGGTTTTTAAACAAATCATGTGTTTTTTTGTGGCGAAAACATTTTTCCCGGGTTTTTTGGGTGGCGAAAATATTTTTTCCGGGTTTTTTGGGTGACAAAAATATTTTTTCCGGGAAAAACGGAGAAAGGACCTGAACGTAAGAAGCAGGGACCTAATCGTTATTTTTTTAGACCTGTTCGCTATCCTGAAAAATTAGAAAAGGGCATGTTCGCGATTTGAACTTAATTAATAGGAGGTTTTCCCGTAAAACACCGCGTCAAGGACCTAAACGCGAAGAAAAAAAATTATTTTCGCCTCACAAAAAATCGCGAAGGACCTATCCGTAATTTCGAAGAAACGGAGGGGCTTTTTCGTAAATTTGCAAAGTAACAGGTGGCTCACTGGCTGGTCGGCAATCTCTAGCGGTATAAGTGATGGAATCATGTCCTGAGCCACGCATCATTGTATTACTTCCTTTCTTAAGGAACGCAAGTGAGCAACATGTATACAAAATCTAGAGAAACAGTAACTTAACAACCATTCTTGAATAGCATGACTCATCACGAAACCAAGGATTGGAATTTCGTTTTGGATAAAATTTCGCCGGTGGTCGAAATATGAAATTTCGGTGAAATTTCGTTATTTCGAACGAAACCCATTCAAAATTCAAAAAGAAAATTTCAAATCCGGTTTTTTTATTACCGAAATTTCAAACAAAAATCCGAAATTTCGGTCAAATAAAACGTTGACCGACAAGTTTGAACCGGATGAAAAATGGTACAAACCATGTTAGAAAATTTTTAAATTTTTTGTGCATGATTCTGATGCATCACTAATATTTTCATAAAATTTTTGGATGGTGATCAAAATTCAATAATTTTTAAAAATTTAGACAGTGCTACTGTCCTGATAAAAACCTTACCGGCAAATTTGAACAGAATGAAAAATAGTTCAAACTACGTTGAAAATTTTTGTGGAATGTCCTGATGTATCACTAATATTTTTATTAAATTTTCATATGATTATCATACTTGAAGAAGTTCCAAAAATTCTGATAGTGCTACGTTCTGATAATCAATACATAGATTTGCTTTAGCGATAAAACAAGGTTTAAAATTTGTAAAAAATTTACAGAAGGGTGATAAGAAAATTATAAATATCTCATAAAAATTTGGAATCATGATCACACTTCAATGAATTTATAAAATTCTTACAAAGCATTGTACTATTTATCTTCTTGCTCTCTTTGATTTTTGAAATATAAGAAATGAAGTTCAATGCTTAGTGGTTACATAGAGTCATAAATTTGATTGAGCAAACCAAAAGGTTGAAATTTCAATCTGTGAATTAGAAATTTCGACAGCATTTTGACTGAAATTTGGAGTTTGAGAGTCACAATTGGAATTAATCAATATATATTTGGATTACGGTTAACAGACACGAAATAAAATCAATACATGTGAGAATTTATCACATATTTACATCACAATAAAATTAATGTATATTTGCATCACATACCTATGAGTAGTAGTACGCTTGTGGTTAAAACTCCACCTCGTTGTTATCAACATAAAAGACCATGTGGAGGTCTATCCTTGTGTGTGATGAGTAATTGACAAGAGTTGAGCTTGGTTTGATTTGAAATTGAGTTTGATTTGAATTGGATTTCGATTTGAAGCAATTTGAGTGTTGGTTGCTTTTCCTAGTGCTACCCGCTTGGGGAGGTAGCACCGGAACATTGAGAGAAATTATGGATGATTAATGATTTTGTGATAATCATTGAATATATTTGTGGGCATTGCTATGTGAAAGGTTTTTCCTTGTCTTTGATGGTTGCTGGGCGACGGTGCTAGATCATGGTGAGGCGGAGGATGACCGGGACTAGGCGAGGAGCGTCGGAGGTCCAGACGGTCGGGAGATCGCCGGAAGATGATCGGAGACGGAGTCGGGGCAAGCCAAAAAGATAGGGAAAGGAGATGATGCTAGTTAGATGCCGCATGGATCAATGAGGGCCGTCGGATCGCGGTCTAGTTGATAGGTTAGCGGGTCTAGGCAGTATGCTTTGAAAACCGTGCAAGAAAACCTATTATGTGTGCGGGTTTTGGGTTAACCCTTGCATAGCTGTGTGAGTGGGTTAATCCTAGCCCTTAGATGAGTGTCCTAGGTTAAGGACTCATCCAAGGGTGGTAGGTGGCCCAAGAGTAGTATAAATAGGGGTGGAGGGTGGCCTCCTCCCTTGAAGGTTTGAGTTGCTCCTTTGAGCTTTGCCCACATGAAGTGAGGCTTTGTAAACCTTCCGGTTCCTCCCCTTGAAGGTTTGAGTTGCTCCTTTGAGAGGAGGCCACCCTCCACCCCTATTTATACTACTCTTGGGCCACTTACCACCCTTGGATGAGTCCCTCAACCCTAGGACACTCATCTAAGGGCTAGGATTAACCCACTCACATAGCCATGCAAGAGCTAACCCAAAACCCGCACACATAATGGGCTTTCTTGCTTTCTCTACATAGTCTCTAAGGAAGTGATATCTAATATCAATGTGCTTGGTCTGTGAGTGTTGCACTGGGTTTTATTCCTTAGAGTTATGAGTTCACATCACTTAGACTTCTGGCATGCTTTGCATGGACCTCTCATCTTATGATTTAGGTTGCTATCATGCTTAATTAGCTATTATCTCTTTTCTCTAGGTTGAGTTCCCTCACAATCTTATAAGTCTAGCAGGTGTTGGCCCCCTGGTAGACAGGTCTCATGTGCACTCCTTAGTTTGGGATCTAGAGGCGGCTTTCCTATGTTAGTCATTGGGGAAGATGAGAGCGAGTCTGAGCCGTAGTGTTCTCTACCATCTTTTCTATACTCTATAGCCACCCAGTTAACAGTTTCTTGACTTCTTCCCTCCATTCTGTGTTTCTGACTTTAATTGAGTTATTTTCGACCATTCTTGAGCTTAATCTTGCTAATAACTCAATTTAAACCAGATTTGTGCTTAAAATGGAATCACATGTTGAGGGGGAGTTTAAGAATCTGTCTCATGCATTGCATATAGACTTGATTTTTATTTTATGAGCTTTGTCTATTATGCAAATGATCCATGCTTCATTTTATACACCATGCTATATTATCAAAGAAAATTACTTGCTTAGATATGTCCAAGTTCATTTATCTTGCTAAGCTTACAAAAATTGAAAAATGAACGTTAAAAGAAAAACTTGATAAAATATGTTGCGTTTACTTGCTAAGTTTCTTCTTTAGGTGTATTTGCCATGATTTGTGAAATTCTGAAATTCTCTAGAGTCCCTATAGCAACTTGGGTGAATCTTGTTTGATCCATACTTGAGTCCTTCACTAGCTTAACAATGAAAATGCTAAAATGAAAGTGAAGCAAAATTGACTCTTTTTGTACGCATTAGACTCAACACCTCACATTCACAAGACGGCTTCTCATTGCACTTGAGATGAACTTGAAATGGGTTGTGTATGACCAAGATCATTCGCTTAAGAGTCCCTCTTGAGATGATCAATTATGGCTTGAGTCAATTGCTTTAAAAATGCAAAAAAAACATATATGGGTAAAGAATGCAAATAATGACAAACATTTGCACCCCGCTATGTCTTTCAAAGATTCAAAGAAAAATTTGCTTACAATGAAAAAAATAAGCTCGAAGGAACTTGTGTGCACTTCTAGATTCCCCAAAGTGTTGAGTAGGTTGAACTCTAGGTTTTCCATTTGATCTTTTGAATGGTTTTGCTTCTAGTTTTGAAACTAATGACAAGTGTTGCTCATGTTCAATCTTGCTAAAAATGACATGGTTTTAATTAAATCTTGCTAGCAAAATGTTTATTTGCACTTGGACATGGCTTATCTTAGTCTATTTTTGCCATAACTTAGCTTGGTGTTATCACTTGTCTTGTTGGTCACATGGATAATCTTCAAAACTCCCTTAGGCTGCATTACATGACAATTGACAAAGAAAATAAATGGGAATCCACTAAAATGAACTTGGTAAATTGATGGTGAATGAAATAACCAATATATAGATTACAGAAGCATTGTATTGCAATTTACTACACATGATAGAAGGTAATTTGTAGTTCTGTTTATTTTTCAAAGCCACTCAAAAAAGATGAAAAGGATTACTACCTTAATTCGCCCACTATACTGCTTGGAGAGTAGGTTTTGTTAAGCTTCTTGTTTTAGAATAGAAAACTATCCAGTTAGCTTTTATTTAAAATTATCATAGTTCTTGAAGGCTCCTATTAGCTCTGATTGCGACTTAAGAGTAGTGTGTCTTTCTGTTTTAACTCGATAGAGTACGTTTAGGTAATAAACTACACATAACTTGGTGTCATTGGTCATTAGGCTGACCAAAATTTACCGGGTTCAAGGCCTATTAACTCATCTTTTGTGATTGCATCTGGAATTTAGATCAGCAGAATCAAATTTGACCATATTGGTTGCTTCATGATTGCCAAAACCTGTCCTGACAAGAATATAAGTTGCTTCATGACAAGTATATTCTTTAAGAAAGTTTATCAAAACCTCACCCAAATTCAGTCAACATTTTGTTCAGTTTGCCTTAAAGTTATGATTTATGAGCTCTGAGTTCAACAATGGATGTTATTGTGTGCATAGTGATTGATATAGAATTGCTTGAATACCAGGCATAAAAATTAAGAATTTTCTGAAATAAACAACTTAAAAACCTTGCTCAGAGTTGGCAGAGGTTACTATTTCTGATACAATTAATTCCTGAGGAAAAAGAACTTTAGTCCTCTAATTCTTCTTGACAATTTCAAAAAGCACAGCCAAATCAAAGTGATACAACGTAGTTTCAGTACTGCATTGAATGACTAAGATAGAGTAATTAACATAACAAATTAACACAAGTAGAACTTTTGTAACTATTACCTGAATAACTGTGAATTGTGGCTTACTGTTGCCTTCTCCTGGAGCTTGAACTCTAACCACTTCTCAGGGTTAAGTGCTGAAAAACAAGACAACAATCATTTAGTTACAACAAAAGGCACAAGGGATACAGTTTAGTTCTATCATTCCAGCAATGAAGCGGAACAGTGCAGATGACATCTGATTGAGCGCAAGGAGCAGCAGATAAGCTTAAAGAACAATAATTAACAAGACGTGCATTTTGATGAAACACAACCGGTCAAAAGAATTAAAGGTATACGTAGAATCAGAAGAATTATTTTTTGCAAAATCAGAAGAACAGAGGAACTAAACCAAAGGACTCACCCTCTTCTGGGAGCTGTCGACCCAGTGCCAATGAACTATATTTGGGAGCTCTCAACTCTAGCAATCCAAGGACCCTTTGACCATCTGCAAAGAAAAGAAAAGAAAAGAAAAGAAAATCAATGATGATCATTGACGATCGAACTGCTCTAAAGAATAACATACCTTTAAAGAGCGAGAACGATGAGGGCACACACACGCACCGAAAGGAATTCCTTATCTTCCTTATATAGATATCTCAGAACAAAGAGATATCGAGAGATCAACCGCACGACATTATCGAGAGCTAACCGCTTTTGAAAAATATCAGAATAAAGATATCTCGAATCTGTAACAAAAGTATCAGAATAAATATCATTTGAACTAACCGCTTTGCGCTTCACCCGACGGCATTATCGAGAGCGCGATATGGGGTTCCCATCGCCGCCGCCGCCGTCGTCAGCGCTTAACGCATCCATCCGCTGACGACGTCCTCTTGTAGGGTTTCGTCGGCTGCGCCGAAAGCAGATCGACGCCGCCACCGACGCAACGCCGCTTTCTTCGTGCTCCTCGCCGCCTCGACGCCCTCGAATACCCATCGCGTGCCCTTCTTCGCTCTTCCCACGGCGGGGGATGACGAACCATCTGGAAGGGGAGCGGGCGGCGGGGGGGGTGACGAACCATCCGGAAGGGGAGCAAAGGGCGGCGCGGGATGGCCGGGGAGTGGCGATGAGATCGGACGAAACATCTTCGAAGGGCGCCGCCGAGGGGTGGGTGCGAATGAGATCGGGAACGTGAGGAACGAGAACGACAACGGAGAAAAAAGTAGACCGGTTTTTGGTCGGTCCGGTTTTTCGCCGCCGGTTTTGTTTGGTGGTGAAGAACGGACGCATCACCACAAACTCAAAATTAGAAGTAGTAGAGATACAGAGGAGTATTATTTGGATTGGCAATTTCGCAAAGAACAAAACAAGAAGAGAATAATAGCACGGAACAATAACGGCCTTGCGTGTAGCTCAAAGTTTAATTGGATTTTTTTTATGACGAGCAGATCTACTAGCACGCTAATTAACCTCAACTAGTTGATCAAATAGGGCCCACGATCGATGGAACCCTGTGCACATGCTTAAGATACGGCCCTGGCCGACGGCCCGTTGGGACTTGGGAGAACCCAAGCAACGGGGAAGAGGGGTCACTAAAGTCACATGCACGTTTTATGTTTTTAAAAATTAAAAAATAGGTACTTTTATAATATATAATATTTATTATTTATGGTACTACACTACATTATAAGATAGTAGTTAAAGACATATATCAGAGACCATAAAACTAAAAAAAGATATGTATTAGTAGTTTGTTTCAATGGAATCATGAATATTCCATGGAGGCGGTAGCTTTTGATAAAGCTGGAAAAGGTTCTGCTGTCAAGAAAAAAAAACAAGTCAAAAAATTCGTCTGGATCGTCCGATCCTCCTTGAATGCGTGAGATGCATGCAGGCGGTTCACTAGTTTTTAGATTTTCTTTTATTCAGTTAAATAGGTTTATGACGTTAGCATGATGTCATTACTAGGTTTTTTCCGTAGGAAATTAATTCGGCTGAAACTGAAAATAGCCGTGACATCAGCATAACATCATAAATCCCGAGTTTCTAGTAGTAAAATAATTAGAGAAATTAGGATTTTTTTCTTTTATTTAAAATTTTAGAGAGCTCGTTCTTCTTCATATGAGCTCAAATTGAGGTGGTTCCCGTTCCTAAAAATTTATAAAATCAAAATTTATTTAATGGTGAATTTTATTTATTTTTAGAATTGAGTTTACTCTCTATTTTGTATTATTTATTTATTTTATTCTTTTCACGTAGACTTCGAAGTGATAGAAGTGTTTGTGAGTGTGGAGCCAACTCAAGAACAAAGTGTAGAGTAGGAGCAAGAGTTTTTTTTAAGGCAAGTTGTGTTTTGACCATGTTAAACCCATTTTTTAAAAGTTATATTGTTTTGAATTATTTTATGCTAATTCAAAGTATAACTGTTTCAACTAAATTGGGATTAGCTATTCAACTTAATTGAACTTAAGTCCACCGTATCATTTGTATGCCATATTTCTTTTGTCACCCTAGAATGGTTTATTACTAGTTGGTAGCTATTAATTACCAACATGGGATGGTTAGAATGTGCCTAGTGTGCTTAGCCCTACAACGAGTTATTGATATAATTTTGGAAGTACAAAATTAATATTGATTAATGGAATATGGAACATGTTTATGAAAATATGTGTTAGGTATTATCACACAGTGTTGTTGATGGTACGTGGTGCATGGCATTCAACCAGGGTGTGTAAGTTCAATCTTCATTAGTTATGGTTTTGGTGTTAATGACAAATCTAATATTAAGATTATCTCCTAATGCGATATTGTTATTAATGACAAATCTTATATCGAGACTAATTTGTTTATTTAGAATATCTTTGATTAGTCTCATCGCATTGAAAAATGGAAAACCCAAGGTATGT
The DNA here is from genome assembly GCA_036346375.1 of Guadua angustifolia. Taxonomy (NCBI): domain Eukaryota; kingdom Viridiplantae; phylum Streptophyta; class Magnoliopsida; order Poales; family Poaceae; genus Guadua; species Guadua angustifolia. Next base: position 45,187,920 of record CM070510.1, read on the forward strand.
TTGCGTATTCATTCTAGTATTAGTTGCATACTTTGGAGTCAAGTTAAAATATGAATGTCCCCATTATATTAACCACAAAATGTGCATCATGTTTCCCAATCCATATATTACATGGATGCACATACTTAGAGGAGTTCAGTAGTTTAACTTGATAGTTTCATTGTATTGATCTATTCTTTATGGACACATATAAGGATCAAGACAAAGAAACTAAATCATTGAGTATATATTTGAATTGCCTAGTTATAAGTATACTCATGGTAATATAGGATATACTCAATACGATCAATTTGAATATGTGCATATTATCTCCAAGTCAATCACATTTATGCACATATACATGTGGGGTGTATGCTATAGTTGATGATTTAGAGTAATGATCATTTCCATACAATTTACATATAATGGATCATTACTTTCCATCAACATGAGTATATGAAAACTTGTGTAGTTAATATATACTCATATCAATTTAAATGAAAATTTAAATTGAGTTCATTTGTCTTGTTAATCATTAAAGAACATTTCATCATGTGTTGATGGTGTTCCGTGATTAGTTAAGGACAATGAATAGCTCTTAAGTATAATAAAGCATGAGTTGCATTATTGTACTTAAGACACAATTAAATCATTTCTATTGATTTAGGTTGTGCTCAATTGATCTAAAGACATCCATTATGTGTTAATAGAGTGCAAGAAATAATTGAGACAACCATGCATCTTGGACTAACAAGTTTCTTGAGTTATGTTTGAGTTAGGTCCAAAGATGGATGAGATGATGAGAACGGGACAAGGACGGCATCATGAGTTGATGGGCGTCAAGAGTGGATCCCAAGAGGAGTCGAGTAGAGATCCCGGGGAGTATCAAAGTGATGATCATAAAGACCCCAAAGGGATTGCTTGCGTCTTGCGAAGGTATAATTAGATAGGCTAAGGACTTTGTAGTCTTTGAGTCTAAGGTTTTTATCGCCGTGCTATTAAGAGGGTCGTTCCTTTGCTTGAGCTTCATCATGTGTTGATGATCTCATTCGCTGCTCACTCGAGCTCAAATCGGTTGATTTGGTTTTTGCATGAGGGTTAACCATTTGGCATGTGTTGCGAATGGGTTAAACTTATGCTTGGTTGCATTTGGTTTTCGCATAATGCTTTGATTTGCATGTGTTGCAAATAGGATAAGCTAGTGCGTTGGCTTTTGCGTGAAGTTCACTTTTGCATGTGTTGCATTAGTTGACGCTTCATGTTTTGGTTCGCAAAACATCTTTATAAAACCGTGGTGTTGCTTGGAGCTAAGTTTTGCATGTGTTGCGAAAGGAGAGAGCTCAAGCATGATTTTATGTTGTGTGTTTGTATGGAGCTAGAGGCTTGCATGTGTTGCGAGTAAAGAGCTCATACGTATGGTTTTGGTTTTAGTCGAAGTTTGATTTGTGGTTGCATGGGACTAGAGAATTACATGTGTTGAAATTAGAGAGTCCATGCATCTTGATTTGATGTTGCTTGGAGCTAGACTTTTGCATGTATTGCAAAGAGTAGTGCTCAAGCATGAAATGTGTTTATTGCGTTATTTGCAAGTTCACAGTCGAATAAACCGAGGTTTATGAGTCCGAATTCGAGAGCATGTGAGTGGGGCTTGCAACGGTGTTGGCAAGTTGACCGGTCTTGTGTTGACCTTCACATGGCTAGGGGATTAATCTCATAAACTCGAGTTTGATTTGCTTAATACGCTTTTGAATAGATCTTGAGTTGATTGTAAATATGTTTTTGCAATTTGGTTGAGATTCTTTGAGCATGAGCTATGTTGGTGCAAATGTGTTTTGCATAAGTATATGATCATGTGTTGATCATCTAATGGCTCAAAGAATGGCATTTGGTTTTTGGAGAAATGATTTTAGTGTGAAAAATCTTGTCTTCTCTGTGAAGCCGGTGCTACCGGTGGTGGTAGCCCTTGCTACGGGAGGTGTGGTAACCGCCCTCCGGCCGTGAAAATTCCAGAGGGGTGCTTTTGTTTTCTCTCTGTGAGGCCGGTGCACGGTGGTGGTAGCCTGCTACCGGTGAGCAAGAGCACCGCCTCCGCCGGTGTGATATTTCCAGAGGGTGTGTTTTTAGGTTTATGTGGTCCCAGGTTATCGGGCTTGGGCCTGGTGCTACATGCGAGCAGAGCACCGCTCCTAGTTGGCGGTGCTACTGGATTTCGATAACGGCTAGTTTTGTAGCCGTTGGTCTGAGGGGTTGCTACCTGGTTCTAGTAGGGCTGAGCACCGGATTTTCGGAGTTCTCGCCCATTTCGACCCCCAACGGCTAGTTTTGGCTTGGAGGCTATAAAAGGAGGCCTTGGGGTGTTGGGGCAGAGTTGTTTGGAGTTGTGTGCATGTGTTGCCCTCTTCCATTTGCTTCTTGAGCTAAGAGTGAGCCCTAATTGCATGTGTTGCAATTAGGAAGAGGATTGAGAGCCTCTTGTGCATGTGTTGCACTTGAGAGAGGCCTTGTGCATGTGTTGCACTTGGTGATCACCGAGGAGCGATTTGTTGTGCCGGTGAGGTTCAAGCGAGGAGCGGCTTGTTACTCTTGGAGGTTGCCGACTCCTAGACGGCAGCGTGGCGTGCGGCGCGGAGCTCTCAAGGATTGTGAGAAGCCCCGAAAGTTTGTGAAGGTTCGGGTTGAGCCTACGCTGAGCGTGAAAAACCACGACCAGTGGAAAGAGGCGGGTGCTCGAGCGGGAGCCGGTCCAAGTGTGGGCTTGCCTCAACGTGGACTAGGGAGACCGCAAGTCTCCGAACACCACGGAAAAATATCGGTTGTCTCTTGTCTCATTTATATTCAAGCACTTTACATTATTGAATATTTATCAATTGCTTGAATTAGAATTGCTAGTATTACTTAGTTGATCAATTTAGCAATTCTTGTGTAGAGACATAATTTATATAGTGCACATAGTGAGCCTAGTTGATTTAGGCCTTAATTGTCAAAACCGAGTTTATCGCTTCCGCATTATAATTGTGTAGGTTTTGACATAAGGGTTGATTAGAGCGAAATATTTAGTGAGCGATCGAATTTTGTAAAACGCCTATTCACCCCCCCTCTAGGCGCATCCTCGACCCTACAGGGTGGTAAAATGATTTAGACTAAGACATGTGACAAGAGTTGTGAACTATCGTGGGCCAGTATGGCGTTGGGCGGTTATATTGTTATTTTGATGGGAAAATGAATGGAAGGTGATGATATAGGATAATGGTTATTGTGGGTTTTCTAGAAGACTTGCCTCGACCAATTAAGGATTTAACCTTGCAAGCATTTGACTTAAGTTAAACATGCAATCATATGTTAGGAATGGGATGGACTTAACTGATTAATTTACAATGTCTTAACTTTGCCACTACTAGTGGTGGTGTGAGTCCCGACTATATGAGTAAACTCATATGGCACAAGAGGAGGGGGCTCTGATTGTGGTAACCAATCCCATCAATGTTGAAATCTTAGTAAGTAGTAGTGGGTTAAGATGGAGCTTTGTAAAGATTTTGTCATGATCTCTTTACCGACAAACCAAAGAAAGTGTATTAATAGCTTGACAACAAGAGACGATTATGTTGTGTGTGTAAAGTGCATAACCTCCATGGAGTGTAAAATCTATTCGGATAGTCGTACTTGCGGTATTGAGCAATGCTCGGCAATTACAGTCAAGGGTTAGATTTTGAAATAAAACTTGGGAATGGAGACAGAGCACATATGGAAGTATGGAAATTGATTTAAGGATGTGAGTCAGTTTATTTGAGAAACAATTGAGAAATTTATTATTGCTATTATTTATTTTACTTTTTTAGTCTATTTATGCTATTCATTTGTAAATGCTGCTTTATTGCAAAATAACTAAGTTAGCCATTCATATGGAATAAGTCATGCATATAGTATAATAAACTTGCATTCTGTGTTTAACTTGTTGAGTGCATTATGTACTCACCCCTTACGACAACCAAATCACCAGTTGAGGAGAAGCTTGCACCTTCAAAGGAGGAGGAGTTCCACGAGGTGGCGATTATCTAGGAGTTGAATTTTATCAGATGCCTATGCCATATTGATGGGATTCACCGACGTTCTTTGTTTCATTCATTGTTTATTTACTTTGATTCATAGCCAACGATGCCTAATAAGTGTAAGGCTGACCCTAATATCGTTCAACTATATCTTATTTAATATATGAGTCTTTATGTTATGTTTCCAGTATGTATGATTATGATATTCATCTATGTCGAGACTGTATGCACTAACGTGATCATGGACTAGTGCAGAATATATAGAGGGTTCGGATTTGCATATTCGGGTCCCGACACTAATAAATATAAAGTTGACCTTAAGACCTTTCAACTTTCTTTTATCTAATAAATATAATATTTTTATTATATTTCCACTCTATATGATTGTGATATTACATCTATATTGCAACTATATACTAGAGTGATCTTGAACTAGCGCAGTATACACAGAGAATCTAGATTTGCATATCCGAGCCCTGACACCTTTTTCGCGGCCATAGCTATTGCTAGCCTATTGAGCATTGGCATGCGCTTCTGATATTGCATGTCCCATTGGGAAAAAATATTATGATTCTTCATTAGGAGTTCATTATGCTTCTCCGTTTCTAGCAAAATGGAGATAAGCTCATAATACTTCTAGTATTTGGCATAACGGTACTATTGTTGCAGTATCCTCATGTTGTGGTAGAAGATACACAATGACTTGTCTATCATATGAACATCTGTAACTTTCCAGTTATAGAACGTAATTTGGAGATAAGCTTGTGCATGTTGGAATTGTATGCTGCCAAGGTTTCATAGTCCTGAAAGTGTACAAGGGTCCATTTGCGTTGTGCTTTTGATAGTAGAAAGGATCTTTGTTAGTCGTAGTGTTCCTTTAGGGAATTTTATAGTGCCAGCGGGCCCTTCAAATACCGAGCCTTTAGGTCTGCATGTAAATTGTACCTTAGGAAGTGTAGAGCGGCACACTTGGCGGTTTCAAGAAGAGTAGTGGCGTAAGCTTTAGGCTGGGTAATAGCATGTAACATCCCAATTTTTGAGTCTTAATTAATTAATATTATTTAAATGCAATTTATAATTTTTGGTGAATTTTCTGAATTTATTTCGATTTTCTGAGATTTATTTGAATTCTTTTGAATTAAAATACATTATCTTTTGTCAAGAAATAATTATAAAAGATATTTGCAAAATAAAGTTTTTGTGAAAATATTTTATTTAAGTCCAGAATAGCTCAAAATATTTTTGAGAATTTTATGGGAATTTTTAGAGTATTTTTAAGGCCCTAAATAAATCAAAACGATTTATGGAAATATTTTAAAAAAGGAAAATCCGAAGTAAATAAGGAATGAACAGTAATGGGCCGGCCCATCTACTGTGCGGGCTGAATAGGAAACGGGAGAGTTAACCTCGACCGTTGGATCAAGATCCAACGGCCTTTATCAAACGTGACATTTAAGGAAACCCTAAAACTCCGAGCGTTGGATCTTGATCGAGCGGTCCGTGTGCATCGTCTCCGACCTGGATTCCTCGTCGCTGTCTCCGACCCGGACGCCGCCGCCGCCCTTCTCTTTCCTTGTTTAGCGCGCCCGCCAGGTATAAATAGTGATCCCCGAGCTCTTCCCGAGACTCACCTTGAGCCATCGCGTCTTTTCCCTCACGCGCCTTCATCGGAGAGTCGTCGGAGCAGCCATAGGAGCTCGTCGGAGTTGCGGAGTTCGGCTGAGAAGTTGCGCCGCGTTTTCCCGTCGCTAGGGATTCTCTTCCGCCGAGAGGAGGGCGAATTCAAGTTCGCCGGAGCACGCCGCGTTGGTTCCGCCGTTCCTTGGTCGCCGGAGTCGCCTCGTTCGCCGCCGGAGCGTCGCTGCCCCTCGACCGCCGAAGTTGCGCCGTCATTCCTTCGCTGCCGGGAGCTCAGGGCCGGATCTTCATCAGACGGACGAGATTCGTCCACGTCAACCGGTAGAGGTAGGTTGATGCTTCGCTGACGCGTGTCGCCACGTGGGATGAGGCGCTGAGTTGGCGTGGTGTTGGCGCTGAGGTGGCGATGAGTTGGCGCCACGCAAGCACATGTGTCAGCCAAGCCGAAAAATCCAGATTTTCCGTATAAAAATAATTCACTAAATTCGGAAATTCTATTTTCAGGGTATTTTTCAGGATTTTCAAATTTCAAAACCTTATAACTTTCGCATACGAACTCGGATTGAGGTGATTCAAATTCCTAAAAATTTGTAAAAATGAGATCTTTCTAATGGTGTCTTTTATTTGAATTTTTGAATTTGTTTGCTCTTTAATTTTGGTTTTTATTTGCTTTTCTTCCTCGATTCGTGAGACGTTGAATTGTGCGAGGCTTCTAAGGATTTCACAGCTCAAGAATTATTTCCAGATCGGAGCAGGAGCTTAACGAAGGCAAGTTGTGCTTTGATCATGTTGCACCCATAGATTAGATTGCATGCTATTTTGATTTACTTTATTACTTGTTACTTCATGTGTATAAATGATTTCAACTTAACTTGGATTAGCTATTGTACCCTTTGAATTACACCCTACCTTGTTAAATTGTATGCCATGATCCACTTGTCACCCTAGGTTGGTTAATTATAGTTGGTAAATAGAAAATCAACATGGATGGTTAGAACGACATAGAATTGCTTAGCCAGCCACGCCATCACATGCTCATGGAATATTGCTTAATAATCTTGACTAATGGAATATGGAACAATGATGATAATTTGTGGGCCATGTGGTCGCACAAAGAGATTGAGTTGTTGTGGCAATGAGTCACGAACGATGTTGATTTGTGAAGAGCACGTGGTGCTTGGTAACCAACCGGGAGATAATCACTTTAGATTGGAGCAAGTGGAAGGGGCAAGGGTGCCAGGGTGGGCCCGATGGGCGAGAAAGGGTATGTGTAAGTTTTGCTTTAATCAATCCTAAGGACTTAACCTTGCGAGCCTTTGACCTGAGTCTTACTTGCAACCACATGTCTGGAATGGGACAGCTTAGCTGACTAATTTGCAAATGCTTAACTTAAGTGCTATCTTGGTGGTGTGAGTCCGGGTTCACGGGAAACTCACATGGCGCAAGAGGGGGCCCTGTTGTGGTGGTTTAGCCCTTCGTGTTGAAACCTTAGCGGTAGCACCGGGTTAAGAGGATGCATTGTAAAGGCTTCGTTCGATCGTCACTTTGTGTGGTGCATGGTTGTATCATGTGGGTAAAGTGCATAACCTCTGCAGAGTGTACAATCTATTCGGATAGCCATGCTCACGGTATTGAGCAATGCTCGGGAATTACAGTCAAGGGGTAGTTAATTAAAATGGACAACTGTTTGGGATGGCAGGATGCCATATGGACAATGAAACTTGACTTAGTTGGAAACTTGGGATATTTGAGAAACAATGGAATCTACTTACTTGTTATTATTTGTTTTACTGTCTTTTCAATCTACATTATGTATGTGTTTCAAATGCTGCTTTACTGCTTATGAACCATAAGCCTTCCTTTGGAATAAGCCTGCATATAGTTATAATAGAAATGCATTCTGTGCACAACTTGTTGAGTACGTGTTGGTGTACTCACCCTTGCCTACAAACATCATCAGTGCTGAAGAAGGTGTACTATGAAGAGACGAATGTTTAGGGTGCGAGCCTTGTCGGTTCGTGGTATACCGAGGGTTATCTACGTCTTCATTCCGCCGCAGCTCAATTTGTTGTTCACCTTGTGAGGCATTGCTAAGTAAGTTGACCATAAGGTCATACGATCGCTAATATTTAATATATTATGTCTTTATCTTATTTACGTTGTGTATGATTATGATAATCACTAATGTTGAGCCTGTGTGCACTAGCGTGATCCTGGACTAGTGCAGTATGCACAGAGGGTCCGGATTTGCATATTCGGGTCCGGATTTGCATATTCGGATCCTGACATAGCATCTCCAAGAGATCAAATTATCAAGTTAATCCTGCCATCCATTGTCCAGATTAAGTAATTGCTGTTATTCAGGGCAGTGTTAACAAATTCTTCTTTGCAATGTTTGGCATATCTTATTTTATATTTATACAAAAATGAATTTTACTATCAATAAAATTAATATATTACATGCTTACTCTTGCATTAGTAACGTTTGATCCATATCTATTTAGTAGATAATTATCTAAAATTTTTCATAGTTTTTTTGCTAATTATTGAGCAATTTTAAAATTACCAATAATAGAAATTCAACATGAATAAACATGGAATTACGCTGAAAAAATAAACTCGAGATATAAAGCTTCCATTCCATGTGTGCTAAGTCTAAGGTTCAACAAATTTATAGAAACACATATACCTAAAAATTAAATTTATAGGATTTATATAAATATTCAGAATTTCTTGACTATTTTTAGCATTACTAGAAACTTAGGGTCCAGAAAGTAATTTTTTATCTCGATAATTTTATGTAACTATGCAAAACGTCTTGGTCTTTTTCATAAAATTACCTAGCAGCAAAACATTATGTAATTAACCGAACTATCAGGGGTTAAAATGCAGAAGTGTCGTTGCCCAAAGTCTGATGGGTTGACCGGCCTGCAGGCTCCTCTCGTACGTGGGCCGCGATGGCCCACAGTGCTGTCTCGGCCGTGCGGGGTGCGAGCGCATGCGCGGGCGGAGTACCGCAGCGGCGGCCAAGCCGTGGGCTAGGGCCTAGGGAGCAAGCGCATGGCGCAGCCCGCGCGCGGCGGGACACAGGCCGTGTGTGGCGGGCATGGCGCGACGGGGCGTGCTTACGGCGCGATGTGCAGCGGGGCACACTTGGGTGCGGGCGCGGCGCATGTTCGGCGTGCTTGTAGGCGTGTGGCGTGGGCGCGTTGTGGCACCAAGGTGCGTGATAGGCGTGGCACGAGCGGCATTGGCACGACGAGGATGATGCCTAGCATGGGTGCGACGACCGGGGCGCACGACGGTGGGCTGGCCCTCTTTTTTTTTTTCTTTATATTTTTCATAATTAATAATCGACACCTTAATTGTCCGATTAGATTAATCTGTTTTTAAACAATGATTAAGGAAAACTAATCTAGGTATTTAGAGAAATTAATCTGCATGATTAAAAGACTGCTCAGATGTGATTAAGGGGGTGTTTGGGACAGCTCCAACTCCACCAAAATCTGTGGAGTTGATGGAGCAGTAGATTTCTAGCTCCGAAATTTCGGAGTTGGAGTCAGGTGCATTAAGAGTGTTTAGGTAAATCATCTTGTTTACATTTTAGACTAAAAATACAAACTTAATTCACTTTATTTTAGCCTATAAGTTTCAGATCTGAGCTGGAGTTGGGAGCTGGAGCTCTCCCAAACAGGGCCTAAATTACGTTTTTCGAACTTATGTACCACTTGCAATAGGTTTAATCCCGTGATACCGATCCAATTTCAATGCAGGCAAATGATCTTGATCAGTTCCAGGGAACTTCTTCCTGGTAACATGTTGTAAAAACGATGACGATCGCCATAGACTAAACACAATGCACCAATCGAATAGCCAGAATAATCACAATGAAAACACTAATATAAAGATGTAAAACTCCCTTCCCTTTATTATATTGATTGATTCTTATGTACAATAGGTGTCATATTTATAGTAAAAAAAATCCTTTAAATATATATTCAAATTCATCTGAAAAAAGATAGAGTTCAATCTATCTCAATGACAGCATCGAGACTTGTATTTTATAAATTTTAGACTCTGTTTGGTAAAGCTCTAGATCCTAACTTCACGTCAGATTGGAGTTTATAGGTTAAAATAATGTGAATTAAATTTATATTTTTAGTCTAAAATATAGATAGAGTTCAATCTATCTCAATGACAGCATCGAGACTTGTATTTTATAAATTTTAGACTCTGTTTGGTAAAGCTCTAGATCCTAACTTCACGTCAGATTGGAGTTTATAGGTTAAAATAATGTGAATTAAATTTATATTTTTAGTCTAAAATATAAATAAGATGATATATCTAAACATTCTTAATGTACTCACAGCTTCACCTCTATAAATTTTTGAAATTAGAAATATCTTCCTCAACCGACTTTATAAATTTTAATGAAGTTAGAGGTGTATCAAATCATACCTTTTCTAAATTTGGGAGAGTTTCCGGCCTCTGGACCATGCCACGTCGCCGTTTTTCGCGCGGCTCGGCTCGGTTGCCTCGCGTTCGTGCGGCTCCGGCTCGTCGATGCCACGAAAGCCGCCCGTGCTCGCGCCAACCGCCGTCCTCCGCGTTGCGTTCCGGATGTTTCTAGGCTGTGCTCGTCCGATCCAGCTTTTCCCCCTTCGCTTCTTCCTCTCGGTTGCTCCGTCCTGCTTTTGCTCCTTTCGGTTGCTCTGGCGGAGGAGGCCGAGCGCTGGCGCGACTTCTCCGCACCGCGCCGCGCGCTTCTCCCCGCGCCACCGATCAGCAAGGTCCATTTAATTACCAGCCCATCACCTCTCGTCATAAGGATCACTGGCTTCATTTGGCGCGTCGCGTGCAGGCCAGGTTCAGCAAGATCAGGATGAGGTGCTCGACTTTTAATCCTGAAGGTTTTTTCCTTCCTATCTACCATACATTATGGTATATTGAAGTGGAGAGCAAAATGACGATGGATTTTGTGGGCATCTAAGGGCCATGTCCAAATTGTGGTACTGAAAACCTTTGTTTCATTGGGCGAGCTACTCAGATGCGCCGATCCGGATGCTTTCCCCGTCGCTCGCTCCGCCGATGCGTCCGAGTTTTCGGTGCTCCAGTAGAAGGTCACGGCTAGTGCCCACAGGGATTCCGCCCACCTGGATGCGTTCCCTCTTTTGCTGCATTTTTTAATCCTGAAGGTTTTTCCTTCCCTATCTACCATACATTATGGTATATTGAAGTGGAGAGCAAAATGACGATGGATTTTGTGGGCATCTAAGGGAATATTTGATGATTTGCCCTGATTTTCTTCGCTTTGATCATTTGCCTGCGATGTCTCATCGACATGCGGTACGAACCACATGTCAGTGAGACATGCGCAAGAAATGATCAATCAGCACCCACAAAAACGGGGCAAATCATCAAATCCCCCCATCTAAGGGCCATGTCCAAATTGTGGTACTGAAAACCTTTCTTTCATTGGGCGAGCTACTCAGATGCGCCGATCCGGATGCTTTCCCCGTCGCTCGCTCCGCCGATGCGTCCGAGTTTTCGGTGCTCCAGTAGAAGGTCACGGCTAGCGCCCACAGGGATTCCGCCCACCTGGATGCGTTCCCTCTTTTGCTGCATTTTTTTGTGTTCTAATTTTATCTTTGGTGGTGTTCTTGATCCGCAGAGAATCCAGGTGATTGACATTCTCTCGAAGCACGCCGTCAAGATCGCCACCAAGGCCAACGGGCAGGAACGCTTCAGCTTCAAGATCGTTATTCCGTTATTCCTTTCCCTGCTTAAAATTTTTGGTTTCTTGGTATTGGGTTTGATTAGGTGGCCCCTTGCTCAAATTTTGCCGTGCCTGTTCTCAGTTTGTTGAAACTCAGGGGATTCTCGGTGTCTGTATTCGTAATATATTCATTTGTTGTGCTGCCCATATGATCAATTGGGGAGTTCATCTGCTTGCTTGTGGTGCTCGATGTGTTGTTGGTTCAATTCGGGTTGTTCTTTGCATGTCTGCAGTAATCGACATGTTGGACTGGTTGTTCTCAGGGGGTTCTGTGCCTGTTCGTGGTGATCAGTGTGCCGAGGATCAATATGAGAGGCTATCAGGCTATCAGCAGTGCCGTAAACTGCATCAGCAGCTCACTTGTATTTCAGGGCATACCAACACAAGAATTGCTTGACTTGGTAGGCTTTAGGTGTTGGGTTTTGCATCAGAAATTCTTCTGTGAAACTTCTGCTTGATGGACAACGTGCAGACATCCTTATTAGTTTCTCTAGAATTCAGTCTGTGGTATTTAAGAATCAAGTTCAGATGAGTATTTATAATGATGTATTGCAGTACAAAAGCATACTTAGCGCCTCACCATATAACAAGAATCAGTTCATTATATCGAAATGTGTCTTTCATCTGTGTGTTGGTCCCAATAAAGATAGGTTGGCTGATGAGAATTTGCAAGATAAATCTACAAGTGGTTGCATTTCTGCTTCTTTAGGAATTTGCTATTTTGTTAAAGTTGGATTTACGTACATTTATATTGGAACAGCATTCACAGTTATCTGAAGCCATGAACTTTCTGACATAGATAGATCTCAAGGAAATAAAGGATAGTGTAGTCCCATACCGTCTGGTTTTCCCAAATGCACAAATGTATTGTGTGATAAGGAATAATCACAGATATATTGCATGCTCTCTTTTCTTGTAGGCCACCTGTTTGTCTTTGCTGATATTAAAGTATACAGTATCATTTTCAGCATTTGGCTGATAACCTGACACTGAGCTGAAACATGTATTTTTGTATGATATGTGGGTTTCCTGCCCTTTTTTACTAATAGACAGTACATAGCTTATAATTTAGTTGAGATTTATTTTCATCATACCTTTTCTTTTGAGCAGGAAAGAGTGTCTTGTTGAACGGCTCTTTGGTACTAATTTTAGGGAGATGGATGCATTCAGGGAAAGGTATTGCCGTTTTCTTCCCTCCACATGCTTATAGATTTGTGCATCGTGCTGTTTACTTTATTTGCTTGTGATTAAATAATTGAGCAGCTATCTTGTTCTTTGCTTGCCGCTTTGCATGTCTGGTTAGCCGCTTTCGCCTTCTCTTATCATGAAATTGCAGCTCCCAAATGTAGTATACACTATTAATCTGATTTATGTTTAGGGAAAATAATGTTAATATTCTATTTCTATTGTTAGGAACTAGGCTACTAAAGGCATCTGGATGGCACACTGCATTGGTGTCGATCCTTGTACTGTTATATAGACTGATGAAAGAGAAAGAAGAGATATATGCTTAGCTTTTAGCAAATCTTTTGCAGCAGCAATATGCAATGGTAGAGAGTTGTTAAAATACACTTTTGTAGATTTGGTAACTATAGTTGTTCTAATTATTTGATATGGTTTCACATAGCAAGCATCAAACATTGGCAGTTGGACCTAGCTCAGATAAGAAATATATGACATGTCATAGCCTTTTTTCCCTTTCTTCGAGTTTTTAGTGCCAGGATAGAAAATTTAGGACTTGGATCATGGAACAAAACAGGTTTAAGATGTGATTCCTTATATCTTCTTAGTTACTACTTCCTTTCCTCCTCCAGTGAAGGCATTATCTCTGAACAGGTCATTCTTGCAAATTTTGGTTTACAGACATTGCTTGAACATTGCATTGTCATTTCTTTCGACTATCCTGTCGATGTTAGATATCTAAACGTTGTTGATCCTCCAGTGAACAAAAAAAGAGCTTAATCTGCTTGCTTCGCACTTACTTTTAGAATGAACAAAAACATGAACACGAGTTGAAGTAACTTTAACATGACGTGTGGATGAGTCTTATTAGACATTACTGTAAGGAGGTTAGTGGGTACACATTCTTTTTTGACATGTTTGTGGTTTTGCCTTGTTTTAGTACAACACTGCATTTGAGAAGCAAAGTGTGTTATTTGCTCTTGCAATTTCAAATTTAGTTCTGATTAATATTAGTATTTTTTTTGTTTGTTTGATGAAGGCTAAAGAATTTAAGTATGCATTCAAGAAAACGGATTCAGTACACAAGTAAATATTGAAAGTGAATATAGCTGATTATTTTTTTTAAATCTTGGTCACCTTTATTGTTTTAAGAAAAAACAGAGCTACTATCACAGAAAGTGAAAGCTTCTTTTAATCTGTTCATCGTTTGGTTGACTACTTGCAGCTTGATACCGTCATAAGTTCGTATGGAATGCCATGCTTATCCTATTTTCACATGTTATTTACCCCCTTCCTATGCAGAACACACTCAATCTTCAAAAGCTTCCTAGATTCAGCACAGAATGCATATATTACGAGGAAACAACATTCATCAAACCCTTGTTTTCTTTTTCTATCAAGATTAAGTTAGGATGTTCTTACTAAATATTCTAGCATTATTTCGAAAATCAACCAATCGTTTTCATTCCTCACATGTTGCTATTTCAAAATATGATTTTGGCAAAATGTATTAATCTTTCGGCATTCTGACACATAATGTCTTGATGTTTTCAAGTGATTGGAATAATCAAAAGGAAGGCCTTGATTAAAGAACTAGCTGCTGCTTACCATGCCGAGTGTATAACGTGCTGTAAAGAGCTTCTGCAGCTTCAGAGAAAATGGGAGGAGGTCTGCATCCATCTTTCTCCATGATTTCCTTAGTACTTCTTCTGGCTTTCTATATTGCTTAGTACTGCAATTCTGTCCCTTTCTTCTGCATTTGCAACCAAAACATTACTTATATCCATGTAGCCTTGCTGATATTTTTAATTTATTTATACATGTTACGGATGCATAATTTGTTCTGTTAGAAACTGCCACTTGTTTAGCACCTAGATCATTACAGCGTCAGCATTATTCACTGTGGTACCAGTTATCAAAATCATCAAAATGCAACTAGCTTCCTGGAGTTGTATGTCTGGGTCTATAGTAGATTCCCTACTCAGGAGTTATTTCTGTTTGGTACTCCTGACAATATTTTCTCCAAACGAGACAACTTTATTATCTGGTGTGATCCATTTTTTCTTTTTCGTTGGTTCTGCAGGACCAATATGTTGAAGCTAAGATGCCTGAAGGACCAAGAACATTGATGGTGAAGACCTCTAAGCGTAGGAAGAACTAGCTTTAGGAGATTGTCACTTCGTTTCAAGAGATATCTTTTAAGCCCTGTCGACTGCCTGATGCATTAGTGCATTGTGGTAGTGATTGTTAGCTCGATAGTAAAGTGTAAAGCAAACATACCACTGAGATATGAGGTCTGTGACACATTTATGTGATAGCTTCTGGACTGTAGTGAAAGCTGGTAAAAGTTTATGTTGTATTGAGGTGCTATGCTGGATGCTCCTGGCCGGGTTCATAGTATCATGTTGGTAAGGGATTTGGAGTGCGTCGTTGTGTTGGAGTGAAGAAGACCGCAGTTTTAAAGCCTGGAAATAGAGCTATTTTCAGTGTAACAGTAGCTTAAGCTTTATCGCACTTCTTTGATTTCTGTTGATCGCATAAAAAAGTTAAATTTGTTTGGCCTTTTTTTTGGTGCCTTGCACATTAAAATGCTCTGCTGCAATGGTTTCATTTCCTTACTCTGCATTATGTATTGCTGAGACGTCAATTGTCTCATTAGTCATTACTACACACTGGAGCTGAAATTGAGAAATCGTCCCCGCCTGAGTTGTTAATGTAACCAAAAAATTCTGTATAGTCTACGACCAAGACCGCAACGGGAGCGGAAATAAAATAAGTTTACCGATTGCTATGGTGGATTATCGTCGGTCGTCTAGCTGTTAGCCAGTGGAAGAAGTCTGAGATCAAGTCTTTCGCTGTGCTAAAGGTACATATGTGGATGGTGTGACGACAATTATACCTTTAATAAAGATGGCAAGATTGGCCGGCTCCCAACTTGTCCACGCGTCGAGCCAAGCCGCGTGCAGCCGGCTCGGTCCGATTTTTTTTACATGTAGGTCTTTCAAAAAATGTGTAATTATGTATAAGTTTTTCCCACACTTTTTTATGAAAATGATCTTTTGATTCAGAAAAATCGCAGAACTTTCGTGAAAAGACCATGAATAAATACCGAAAAAAAGAACGTAGTTACGTTTGGATCGATCCAGCTATTTTTTAAAAAAAGGACCTTTTGATTTAGCACAATCACGGAGGCGTGATCTATTTTGCGCGTTTTCTTGACGATTTTTTAAAAAACGTCGCCGAAAAAACAAAATTGTTTCTTCGAAAAAACAACTCACGCTTTGAGATGTGTTTAATTTATTTCGCGCGATTTTTTCATTCTTAAGAAGCATTGTCTTGGTTTAATTTATTTTCCTTTATGTGTTTTTGCTTTTTTGCGTTTAGGTTCTCCACAAAATGCGTAATTACGTGTAGATTCTTTCCGTAGTTTTTTACAAAAAGAACCTTCTAGTTCAGAAAAATCACTAATCTTTCATGAAAGTACCCTAAATAAATGCCAAAAAAACGTAGTTACGTTCGGATCATTCCAGCGATTTTTTGCGAAAATAACCTTTCAATTTAGCGCAGTCATGGATCCTTCGTGAGAGGACCCTAGATAGATGCGAAAAAAACATGGTTACGTTCGTATCCTTTCGATTGTTTCACGCGTTTTCTCGACGATTAAAAAAAATCCACCGAAAAATACGAAATTATTTCTTCGGAAAAAAAACGCACGCGGCGTATTACGCCGCGAGAATATTCCTAGTACCCTTAATAGTTTGTACAGGAGGGAGTACTGTGGTGTGGACACCAGTTGTCCACTTCGAAACGCGAAAAAAAAACCCCCACCAAAACAGACAGAGCTCACACGCAGTCACGAACGCAAATTACGCAACACCACTACAGACACACAAACACAGACTCGGAGAGTCGGAGTCTCGGACACGGACACAGAAGAGAGACCTCGACCTCGCCCTCCCCCACATCACTGCGCTTCTCTCGCTCTCCCCACATCCCATCCCCTTCCTCCTCGATTCGATCTCCGTCGCCGCCGCCTCCACACACCACCGCCCCATCCTTCCAGAACCTCAACATCCTCCGGAACCTTCCAGACCCTTCCTCCCTCTCCCGATACCCGATGCCCCCGCGGCGCGATCGCGTGAGCACGGCGCCATGAATCCCAGGGGCCCCGACGACGACCGCCCCGAGGCGGCCGCGGAGGCGGCGGATTCGGCGGCGCCGCAGCCGCTGGAGTGGCGGTTCGCGCAGGTCTTCGGCGAGCGCGCGGCCGGCGAGGACGTGCAGGAAGGTAAGTGCGTGCGTGCGGGCTCTCGCGATGCCGTCGTTCCCGAGATCCGATCGATTTGTGGGGCTCCGAGGCAGCGCAGCGCCGGAGGGTTGTGCTGGGGCGGTGGGGATCGGGAGGCTTAGGTCGAGGATCAGTGGTGGTGGGATTGGTTTGGGCTTGTTCGGGGGTCTGTGAACGTTTGGTTCGTCGGCTGGTAGGGAATGCGCGCGCTTGATTGCCTTTGCATGACAGCGCGGGGCTTAATGGCGTCCTGCGCTAAGGGATAGTTTTGGGTGCTGTTGGAGCGAGACTGTTGCGGTGTTTGCGGAATCGATTTGGATGGTTCTGGTTCGGTGATGAGGATGCTGCTCTACTAGTGGCGTCCGCGTTGTGAGGATGCTTTGGAGCTGAAATCTGTATTGCATGTGAATCTCCTATCAGTTGGGAACTTGTTTGGGTCTTTCACACATAAAAAAAGAATCTTTCCTGAGTCTTAGGGCTTAATCACATAAGGCTTTGGCTAGGGTTTGAGTAATTTGGTCAGACATAGGTGTTTGATCTTTTGTCTTCTAAGGAATGCAGTAAGGTGGAAAGTGGACGTGGAGGAGCTCGTGAGCTCTTGTAGCTCCATTGGCGGAGGATATATGCTGCTTAAGGCTTCTTCTTCAGGCTTATGATGACTTAGTGTCAATTTGAATTGAATTCCATTGGTGGATTGATCACATGAAATGAGAAGCCCGCGAGAGTGTAGATTTCTGTTAGAAGAAGGTTGTACCATTAGTTAGAACGATGCTAGGTTTCTTGAACTTGTGTGGGAAAGGTCCCGCACACGCTGTTGGGTTGTCGCCTTGTTTGAAATGCATTGTGTAGGGTTTTGCCTCTAGGATGATTTGGCATTGTCACACGTTGCCTTTGTTCTTGTGTTGGATTTGGATGTATTTGACTGTACATTGGGTGATGTCCTTGTCAGCATGTGAGACACTATATACTGTCCATCTGTGAATTTTCTTTTATGAACATGTCGCATTGGTCCAGTTGTGTTGATTGGATTATCTCTTATTGAGGACATGGAGGCTTTTCATATACACACCTTGATTCTTCTTATAATGGAAACTTTGTTTGACCAGAAAGGATGCTTATTTGGTAACTAGCTAATTTGATTTGGGATTTGTAGGATAATTGCTAAATACACTCATATAATAATCTAAGCGGGATCTATCCATTTTCTTAAATAGGTTAATGATCTCTTAGTTTTCTGCTAGCCAAGTTCAATTGAAATGCTGCCATGCATTTTTATTTGATGTGCTGTTCTTTTTCAGTTGACATCATTGCTGCAATCGAGTTTGATAGATCTGGTGATCATCTTGCCACTGGAGATAGAGGAGGGCGTGTTGTTTTATTTGAAAGGGCAGATTCTCGGGATGTAAGAACCATGTAATTTTTATGGTTTTGATTTCAATACTTTGCCCTCATAAAGTCAATCTTTCAGCAGAATGCTAATCGGAGAGAACTGGAGAGACAGGATGTTCCAATTACTAGACATCCTGAGTTCCGCTACAAAACTGAATTTCAGAGTCATGAACCTGAGGTATGTTAAAATCAGGATTCCAGGATTGGTTGTTGTAGCTTGTAAAGTTTCCTATTGCCATAAAGCTGGTAGTTATGCAATAAAACTAAGAAGCTGGTGTTCTTAGCTCAGAGGGAAAAAAAAGTTTCTTGGCTTAGTAATGGCAATGTGCACCCACTAAGCATAGAATAAAGCATTGCATTACCATGCTCCATTCTTGTTTCCGTCTTGTTGAAAATTCTGGCAGATCGAAACTTACATCACTGCTGTTTTTATGTTTATGTGATTATTGTAGTTTGACTACCTCAAAAGTTTGGAAATAGAGGAGAAGATCAACAAGATCAAGTGGTGCCAGGCAGCCAACAACGCACTCTTCCTTTTGTCTACAAATGATAAAACAATAAAATACTGGAAGGTATGGAGGAGAAATATGTCAGGAGTGTTTTTCAAGCTCTCTTGGATTTTTTTAATAATACATTTAAAAATAAAATTACAGAAAAATACGTCGAAAAAAAACAATTACATAAATTACCTCTGTCGCCAATTCATTTGGCGACATAAGCTTCCCATTAGCCTGTCGCTAATTCCTTTGGTTACAGAAATTTGTCGCCAAATGAATTGACAACAGAGTTTTATTTAGCCAACGGTTTTGTTGTGAATCATTTGGCCGACAGGTCTATTTGGCCGGTAGGCTTCTGTATATCAGTTTCTTGTGCATGTAAATCTCTTTTCTATCCTACTTCATATTCAGTGTCAGTCTAGCCCTACCATAGTGGAACTGTATATTCATTGTATGAATTTCAATTTTGATCATTCTCCTGCTGGTAGGGGGGCCACACGGGTTTGTGTTGAACTATATTTCATCATTGGTGTAAAATTTCGTGAAATTTGTTAGATTAACCATATGTATAGGGTGATATTTGCCTTTTTACCTCTTCTACTGTACATGTACTTTAGCCCATTGGGCCCTTGAGGAATCACAAGCTGCATTCCCTAACATGGTATCAGAGCAGCACTAGGGTTAGGTTTCACCTCCACTGCAGCCGCCGCCGCCTCTCCGGCTAGCCACCCATGAGAAGTCCGCTGTCGCCGGAGCCCCGGCTTCTCCTTCTCATCTTTTTTCTCTCCTCGCGCCTCAAGGCTCCGTCTGCGTTAAGCCTCCATCGCCTCCCCTCGCGTCGCGCCTCACGCTCTGTTCGGCTGGCCACTGGAGCCGCGCCTACCTGAGCCGCCCCGCTGGAGCCGCGCCGCCACTTTGGGACTTCGCGCCTGCTGACTTCGCCGCTTAGGGTCGGCGTCGCTCCTCGAGCTTCACCTCGAGCACGGTTGTTCTTGCTTCTCTTCCGGCCAGCATCTGCTAGCACGATTCTTGCCGCTTCCTTCCGGCCAGCGCATACTCATTCCGCTTCTCGCAGCGGGCCTCCTTCATCGAAGTTCTTCTGCTGCGGCGGCCTACCTTTGCTACCTCAATCGAAAAATACCGCTCTACTTTTTTGTCATGGCGGTCCTCCTCGTGTTGTTGGACCGGCCGCTTCAGCAGATCGGTTCGACGGCACCAACTTCCGCGAGTGGTCCACATCGCCGTGTTTGTCTCGACGATCGGCGCTTTGGGGGCATCTCACGGCGCCGCTTACCACCGACGTTGCCTCCGGTTCCGGTGCAGCCCAAGCCCGGTGCTGACCATGCCGCAGTGCAAGCCTATGAGCGTGCTCTTGACGCCTACACCACCGCCTTTCAACGCCTAGAGGATTGGCGTGCCGAGGCTTCGTCTTTGTCGCCGCCCTCATTGGCGGCATCTTGACCGACCTCGGCCGACGTGGTCAACTCGAGTCTGCGACGCAGATGTGGGAGTATGCGTGCCCAGACCAACCGAAAGCGGCCAGTTTCTACACATCTCTTCTACGCTGGCCGAGACTCTCCGGCCAGCGAGATTCTACTGCTGATGACTTCTATCGCTTGCTGGCGTGTATCGTCACCGACGCTTTGGAGCCTCCTCCGACACTTCTGTGGCGCTGTGTTCGCCTCCGGGATCATCGTCTTTGAGCTCGGGTCTTCGCTTCCTCGCCGGCCGCCCGGAATTTGAGCCTCTCCGTGCTCGGCCTGCCCGCCACCGCGCTCCGTCCATGGTGGAGGCCCCGACGCAGTTCGTCAGAGGAGACTCGTCTTCGTGGCGTTCTCTCGTCCGCGATGCAGCCGTCTTTGCGTTTGAGGTTCCTCCTCCCACGACGCCTTCTTCCTCTTCCTACTCTCTCTCAAGACCGTAGGAGGCCGGTCGCGGGGGTCTCTCGGCTTCACCCGGCAGAGCTCGGTGACTCGTTGTAACCATCGCAAGAAGGCAGCCACACCATTCAAGAAGGTTGGAAGCGTCTTCATAAAGCGGTACCACTTCGAGTACTTCCAGACCATCGGCAAGATCGGGCGGTCGTGCTCCTGATTGGGTTCAGGCCTTGACTTAGCGACTTGACCGCATGGAGCTTCGTTTGGACTCGGTTCCCCACAGCCTCTTCTGCCACGGCCAACAAAGCTTCCTCTGCTGCCTCAGGTATCTGGTATCTTGATTCTGGAGCTTCTTTCCATATGACACCAGATCCGACTCACCTGGGTTCCTTGAGGTCTCCGGTCACTCCTGTGTCCGTGAGGACGACTGATGGTACACTTCTCTCAGTTGCTGGACAGGGCACTCTTCACACGTCTTCCTTTTGTGTTCCTTCTATTTCTCATGTGCCCTATCTTACTATGCAACTGATCTCTGCTGGTCAGCTCTCTGACCTTGGTTTTCGTATTACTCTGGAAGCTGACTCTTGCTCTATTCAGGCTCGCAGCACAGGGACGCTAGTTGGTTCTGGCCGGCGGACCCGTGACTTCACGCGCTTGTGGGAACTCGGCCGTCTTCCTTCGCTTCCGCTTCCACGCCTACCTCCTCACCCGATTGTTCATCGCTCCAGATGCCATCGTTTTCGCCACTACCACCTCCGCCAGCTTTTGCTCGGTGGCATCATCGTTTGGGTCATATGTCGAGTCCCATCTGCGTCATTGATGAGTCGTGGTGTTCTTGGGAAGGTCTCGTGATACCTCCTCCCTGTCGAAGTGTAAGCAGGCAAACAACTCTGACTCCCATATCCTAGCAAAGATTCTCAGACGAGTCGTCCTTTTGATTTAGTACACTCGGATGTATGGGGACCTACCCTTCGTTTGAAAGGGGTCATCGTTGGTATATCATTTTCATTGATGATTATTCTCGGTCACTTCGGATTTACTTTCTTAAGTCTCGTGATCGGTATTAGTCGCCTATCGCCTTTCTCGACCATGGTTCATACTCGATTCGACTCACCCATTCGGTGTTTCATACCCGACTCTCTGGCGTAGTACATCTCATCGCTCTCCGTCGCTTTCTTCTTGATCAGGCACCCTTCCTCGGTACTATGCACGGTGCTCATGCGCGAATGGAGTCGCAGAGCGCAAGCACCGCACCTTCTTGAGATCGCCGAGCATTGATGTCTCGCCTCTGTTCCTTCCCATTTCGGCGGAGGTCGTCTCTACTACTGCTTATCTCATCAACATTCACCGTCCCATCGCTCTTCGTGTGCCACTCGGTTGAGCGCCTCTATGGCAGACCCTCAAGATAAATCACCTTCGCACCTTTGGGTGTGTTGTCTATGTTCTTCTTCACCTCGTGGCGCACAAAGTCGATCGCTCGGTCGGTGCGGCGCTTTCCTTGGCTATGACTCGGCGTAAGGGTTTTATTGTTGGGATCCTCTTGGTCGTAGGATTCGGTCTCTCGGGATGTCACGTTTGACGAGTCTCGCCCCTTCTTTGATGAGTCCTGCCTTTGACTCCTCCTTCGACACCTCTTCCTTACTTGAGTCTCTCTCCTTTCTCGATCTACCGCCCGCTTCACTTTGTCCCTTCTTCTTCCTCTTTACCCCCTCCACCACTCTCTGCACCTCCCACTATACCTTCCTCTCCTCCCGTTGTTCTTTCTCCTCCTGTACCTACTTGGTTCCTCCTCTACCACCCTCTCTTTCTCTCGACACCTTCACTTCTTCCCTGCTCGACCTCTGTCTGTTTTCACTACTCTCGTCGGACTCCTTCCTCCTCGATCCTTCTCCTCTTGGCTCCTCCTCCCCGCTTTGAATCCTCCCCTTCTTCCCCACTTCAGTACACTCTTCGTGATAGAAGCACGATTTCCGCCCCGACCGACACGGTTCTCTTCGCTTCACATCACCTTCTCTGAGCCTGCCTCTTACCGTGATGCTGTTACTCATCCTGAGTGGCAGCTTGCGATGGCTGAGGAGCTTGCTGCCCTTGAGCGCACTGGTACTTGGGATCTTGTTCCCTGTCCCTCCACCGTCACCCCGATCACTTGCAAGTGGGTCTATAAGATCAAGACTCGCTCAGACGGTTCTCTTGAGCGGCACAAGGCGCGTCTTGTCGCTCGTGGTTTTCAGCAGGAGCACGGCCGTGACTATGGCGAGACGTACTCTCTAGTTGCCCACAAGACAACTGTCCTCTCCCTTGTGGCTGCTGCTTCTGCTCGTCGGTGGACCATCTCCCAGCTCGATGTGAAGAATGCCTTTCTTCACGACGAGTTGCGTGAGGTCTACATGCACCCACCTCCTCGCTCAAGTGTTCTCGATGGTCACGTCTGTCGCGCCTTCGCTCTCTCTCTACGCCTCAGCAGCCCTCGTGCTTGGTTTGAGCGCTTTGCCTCTGTTATTCACGGCTTTGGTTTTGTTCCCAACAAGATGACCGCTTTTTGTCCACACCTCACCGTGGTCGGACCCTTCTCCTCCTCTACGTTGATGACATGCTCATCATCGAGATGATTCTCACTTTATTGCCTTTGTTAAGGCGCGCCTCAGTGAGCAGTTTCAGATGTCTGATTTGGGCCCTCTTCGGTATTTCTTGGGGATTGAGGTTGAGTCCACGCCTACAAACTCCTACCTCTCTCAGCGTAAGTACATCCAGGAGCTTCTTGCTCGTGCTTGCCTTACTGACGACAGTATTGCTGACACTCCGATGGAGCTTCACCTTCAGCTTCGAGCCACTGATGGGGTTCCTCTAGCTGATCCCACTCGCTACCGTCACCTGGTTGGGAGTCTTGTCTACCTTGGCTTCACTCGTCCGGATGTGTCTCACGCTGTGCACATCCTTAGTCAGTTTATGGCATCTCCCACCAGTGTGCACTATGGTCATCTCCTTCGAGTTCTTCGCTACCATCGTGGTACAAAGTGACCGTCGCTGTTCTTCCCTCTCGATTGTCTCTGACTTGGCCTACTCGATGCTACAGGGCTAGTGATCCCGCCGATCGCAAGTCCGTCTCGGCCTACTGTGTCTTCCTTGGATCTTCCTTGATCTCTTGGAAGACGGTTGCGTCAGCTTCTTTTTTCTCGCTCTATGAGGCCGAGCTCGTCTGCGCCGCCTCGATATTCGAGGTGACTTGGCTTCGGTGGCTTCTTGCTGACCTGGGTGTGGCTGTTTCTACTCCGACGACTGTCTGCTCCGACAGCACTGGCGCCATCAGTATTGCTCGTGATCCGGTGAAGCATGAGCTCATCAAACACATTGGCGTCGATGCTCACTACGTTCGCTCCTGTGTTCAAGATCAAGTGGTTACTCTTCGTCATGTGCCTTCTGCGCTTCAGCTCGCCGACTTCTTCACCAAGGCCCAAACTAAAGCACAACATTGTTTACATCTCTCCAAACTCAGTGTTGTAGACCCACCATGAGTTTGAGGGGGGGTGTTAGATTAACCATATGTATAGGGTGTTATTTGCCTTTTTACCTCTTCTACTGTACATGTACTTTAGCCCATTGGGCCCTTGAGGAATCACAAGCTGCATTCCCTAACAAAATTTACATGAACACTGGCTGGTTTGATATATAAATTTGATTAGGATACCAGGCATATCATTTATTATTACCTTTTGACCTTTGCAAATACAAAAGAGTGTGTTTTCTAATTAGTGATCTTATGTGACCCATGTTTTTTTTTTTTTTTGGTGAGCTGTTCTTACCAAGTTTCAATCTGTCTTGGCTTTGTTTACCTATTGCTTTACTTTCTGTACAGGTGCAAGAGAAGAAAGTAAAACAAGTTTCAGTTATGAATTTGGACACTTCCCAAAGTGCAGGGAATGGTATCACTGCTAGTGCAAGTACCAGTAGTTTTAGGGTTCCTCTTCCAAATGGTGGATGTTCTGAAAAGGCCGATTACCTGAACAATGATATCTTCTTTCCACCTGGAGGTTACCCATCACTGCGTTTGCCTGTGGTAGTTGTACTCAACCTTTGTGTATATGTTATCTGCGGAAGATGACAATTGATCAGCTCTAGCATACAAATTTGACATTATATAGTTTTCCATGGCATGCTACGATCGATTCCAAGTTTCCAACTGACTTCACTTTTAACGACATGCAGGTTGCAAGTCCAGAGGCGAACCTTGTTGCTAGATGTCGACGTGTATATGCTCATGCTCATGATTATCATATTAATTCTATTTCAAATAATAGGTTAGTCTTGCCATGACGTTGAATTTTGATATGTTAAATGGGACCCCTTTTGAAATATCTTTCCTCATGGGTTCATACATATCTTTTCCTTACTCATAAGAAAAAGCTAAAACTAGCCAAACCTATTTTATTGAAGAATTAATATCTAGTTGACTATCCAATCCTTGTGGGTTTCTCTTTTGTAAATAAGTTTTCATGCAAGTATGGTACGTTGACTGAAATTAAATAATTAATATGTTGGTGCTGCTACTGCTTCAAATCTTTAGGCCTCTGCATGTACCACGCAATCTTTTACACCTTCTACCGATTGAACCTTTAGATGAGCAAACCAGATCTAAGCTGTTTTTTTTTTTATTTATAAAATTCAGTTTCCTGTTGGCCTTTATGTAGTGCCCTATAGAAGTATCATGTACCAATAGCTTTTATACCCTGTTTAATGGTTGGAAGCATGGTAGATGTTACCCAAAATATGTATCTCCACCCATTGGACATGTTGGTATGTCCTATGTAAATATTAATTGCACAACTGCATATATGCCCACATGTGTGTACTGTGTGTTCCTGTATGTTTCCAACTACTTTATCAATGATGATATTATCTGTGGATGCTGATATTATTGTTCTCTTCTTTTTTAATCCCCAGTGATGGTGAGACATTCATATCAGCAGATGATCTGCGAATAAATCTTTGGAATTTGGAGATAAACACCCAGAGCTTTAACATTGTTGATGTGAAGCCTACAAACATGGAGGACCTAACAGGTAATTCGACTTAGTCTCCTAGTTTTTAGTGCAACATGGTACAAATTGACATGAGGAAGGCTTAGTTTGTTTACCTTTTGTCACAAAGCATTGTCATGTTGCCGACGTCACATGGTGACATACTGGCATGTGCAGGCCATACTGGTCTTACAGAGAACAGCTGAATATTATTTTTCATCATTATTATTTTCTTGTTGTACTGGGATGGTAATCTTTGTCTCTCTGTTTAGTACTTAAGTAAGAATTAGGGTTGGGGTATTGTCCTTGATTGTTATGAGTCTTGTGACATGGTTACTCAGCCCTGACCACATCCTAAATTAACTATTAATGTTCATATGGTTTGCATGTTATAATGTACTTGTACAACTCTGAATTTGTACGATGCTTAATTACCTGTCTTAAATACTTTGTAAACGATAGCTTGTTCCATGTTCATTTGTTATATTGGTGGGCTCATAAAATCTACTATTGTCTGCGAAAATTTCTATTAAATCTTTGAAGATCATATGGCATATCAGGTGAAGACCATAGTATCATGCACTTATGTAGCTTGGCGGATTATCTGATTGGTACTATAAGAAGCAGTAACAATAAATGACATGCTGTTTGAGACTTATGAATCTTTGTTCATTTAGAATCACCTTATAATTGGCACGGTGCTAATTAAATCATAGAAGCACACTTTTACAGATCTAATTTGCATGTGAGTTCTAGCTGTATGTTTAAACTTTGATGAGGAGCATATGTTTCCTGTGCTGGAAGAATGAAGATTGGTAATGTATAATTTAGTTACTTTATAAGGAAGTTACCCAAGCGAATGAAATTTACATTATCGATATCATCTCATACTATTTTGTTAGGAAGCTAATCTGGTAGTGCCTTTTCCATTGAGATGATTCGAAATATTACAGGTTCATTGTCTTTACAATTTCCTCAAGTCCTGTTCATGATTATTATTCATGTCCTGGCAATATGCACTGCATGATATAACTTTGTTAAACTTTCAGAGGTGATTACATGTGCGGAGTTCCACCCAAGTCATTGTAACACACTGGCCTATAGTAGCTCAAAGGGTTCTATCCGACTTATTGATCTGCGACAATCAGCATTGTGTGACAACCATTCCAAGATGTTAGTAAATCCTCTTGTACCGTTTCCCTGTAACATTTTATCCTTTTGTAATGAACAACATTCGGGGGCATGTTTGGAGGGTTGGAAATGTGTACAATTATTTATATTGCTAAAATGTTACAGCATGCTGTTTAATAAGAAACTTTAAACAGATTTGAGGAACATGAAGCACCTGGATCAAGATCCTTCTTTACAGAGATAATTGCATCAGTTTCAGATATAAAATTTTCAAGGGATGGAAGATATATTCTTAGTCGTGATTATATGACTCTCAAGGTTTGTTACTAGCTTCTCCACCTCCCTTTATCTCACAATTTTTTTTCTGTCTTTATACTCACAATTTTGTTCAAATCCATACTACTTGTTGAGTTTTGGCATGAGAAATCATTCTGTGACTAGGAACTGTCAGATACTTTGAATTATCCTTAGTAACTAACAGGGCATAGATTATCAGACTACTATTCATCTCTGAATGCCATGCCCTTTATCATTCCACCCTGAACTGCCTTCAATGGCTGGTTGAAACTGCTACTTGTTTGCTAGATGTTGGCTAGAACTAGTAAATGTTCATCATTTAAATAATCTGGTGCTGCTTAAAATATAGTAAAAATCTGAGTCTTGCTGCCCTTATGCACTGAAATTTATGTTGTTTCAAGTTCATTTCAACAGTGCTACAATTTATTTTTTACATACTCCCTTTGATCACAAAAACATGCCGTTTTGGACATTGACATTGTCCCCAAAATGCAACTTTGACCATTAATTTCTATTATAATATATTTATAGAATCCAATAAAATTATAGTATTATGAAAGTACCTTTCGAGACAAATCTACATATGATTTTTCATGTATCCAATCTAAATGTTTAAAAAGATATCGATAGACGAAGTTTCAAAGATTTGGCTGCACACATCCTAAAACGGCATGTTTTTGTGACTGAAGGGAGTAGTTGAAGATTGGGTCCTTGTGGTTTGAGGAGCAGATTTTACTTGCTTGATGTACTAGAGTTAATTCTAGTATTTTTAATTGAAATTTAATTTGTTCGTTCCTTCTTAGCTGTGGGATCTAAACATGGATTCAGGTCCTGTTTCAACCTTCCAGGTCCATGAACATTTAAGGCCTAAGGTGAGATTTTCACAACCTAATCGTTAACAAAGCAGCCATGTGATGACCAAATATATAATATAGTTGTATGCTGTTGCTGTAACTATTTCCAGCTTTGTGATCTGTATGAGAACGATTCAATATTTGACAAGTTTGAGTGCTGTCTTAGTGGGGACGGACTTCGTGTTGCAAGTGGTTCTTATGGGTATTTCCTTGTTCTCTTTTTTGAGTACATGTGCTATTTTACACATGGAAATCCTGTCTGCTAACACTTTTTATTTTTTGATGTTGTGTCACTAAATGCAGTAATTTTTTCGCTTTTTGGTTGTACACCTGGAAGCATGGAGGCGACCACTTTGGAAGCAAGCAGGAACCCCATGAGGTATGTTAACTTTTTGAGATGACCTTTTAAATTTTGTATTTTGTTTTCCCACCCTTTGGGAACGGGGGCCTGGAGAGGGGTGATGAGGAAGTCAAGTTGCATTCAACCAAACTACAACCAGGAACTACTTTTCATTCTCTGTTTTGAAGTTTGTAATACGCTATTATGCTTTTGTAGTTATATTCAGCTGAAATACGCCTGTGGCACCGTGAGACCTCTTGCCTTACATTGTAGTTATCATATGAAGTCTTGCAATTAGTGGTTCTGTGATTATAATTTGTCTTGATCTTCTGCATTTTGTTGCACTTGGGTACCATATAGGCGTCAGATTGCAAATCCAACAAGGCCCACACGGACAATGACCTCTTTGGCCCGTGGTGCGTGGAGAGGTGAGTGGCTTCTCTTCAACATTTTCTTGGTTATTTCTATGAATGTAGCAATTGTTTTGTTCACCCAGTTTCACTACTGAGATGGTCTGCTGCAGGTGGAGAAAATTTAGGCAGTGATGCCAACGGAAATTCATTTGATTTCTCGACAAAGTTGCTCCATCTTGCATGGCACCCGACTGAGAATTCCATCGCATGTGCTGCTGCAAATAGCTTGTATATGTATTATGCGTAAAGAAAATTTATTGTTTTTGGTTTGCCCTCAGTGACGGCCCAGGGCTTTTCACATGCATCCAGAGAAAGGGTGCTGGTCTGCTGGACATTGTTGCCAATTCCTCCTTGGGGCCGAAAGAGGCCGTTGATGTCCACAAGATGCTTTTGTTGCTGCGCTAGTCGATTACGTCCTTGTTGATTCTTTAGTAAATGTAAATTATTTTCTAATCATCAAAAGTTTTGGTCCCAAGATGTGATTGCAGTTGCCGTATATCCAAAATCAGCAGTCGAAGGGACAGATCAAAAGATAGAAAGAATTCCTTGTGCTAATTCCCGGCGTGTGAAGGACACGAGCAAATCTGCATTGCAAGGGTTGTATGATTGATTTATCTTTTAATGTAATGCCACCTAGACAGGGTTAGTCAGTTATTTGGATCTTAAATGTCTGAACGATAGATATCACTCAGTTATTATAGCTATTCTTCTCCATGGTTGTGCTATTCATTGTACTATCGAAATAAGTTATCACCAATGTAAATGCCCTTGTTTGTGATTCTCAATGTGAACTTGTTTGTGGTGCTAAATGATGTTAGCCCAATTTGGCATAAGCCAATGGGGTCTCAGAAGTAAAAACTCGCTATGAAGTACTCCCGTCAGATATAGTGGTGGATTTAGGATTTCTCAGAATGGGTATTTGGAGTTATAAAAATATTATTCAACATAAAATATAAAGGTTTATGATAGCAAAAATGTAAAGTATAAATTGTTCTTATTAGAGACCATTTAAAATAATTTTGAGATTTATGAATTGGGAATTTAAAATCTATATGTTTTCTTGGGAACTTAAAATCTACATGTTCTCTTTTCATTTTTGAATACACTACCAACTATATTTCAAAAATCACGGTCCACTATTACAATAATCGTAACGCTGATAGAGTTGTGAATTGGGGATTGCATATTTGGAATTAAGAATGAAGTTCATCTGTGTGGATACTGATGCCGAATACTCAGCTGTTATCTATTATTTTATCACTGCTCCCTACCATGCAGGGTATCACCGCCCTGACCCATTGGTCACTGCTAGGGTCGAAGCTTCCATCTTGGCTTGATGCTCAATGTTGCCACATGACTGTCTTGCAACATACCATGCACTGCTCCTTGTCTCGCCGAATATGGTCGCTTTCACCTGTCCATCATTGCCTGGCTGTCGCCTGCCGGCTGCGCTACCACTACAAAGAGAGCGAGAGACATGTGGAATGGAGAGAGAGAGTTAGGTGTTGGGCTAGAGAATGGAGAAAGTTTGGACCTTGAGCAATTGGGTCATGTGAGGAAGATTGAGAGAGCCGGTGAGTGAGATGCGTTGAAATGGGCTTGGATGTTGAAATACATATTTGTGAGCTCACTTACTAGTATATATATCTAATATACTTACTATATATTAGGTTTTTTTAAAAAGAAATTTGGGTGTATGTATGTACACCCATGTCCATATGTTGCATCTGGCCCTGTTCAGTTTCAAAAGAACGTTGTTTTAGAATATGTGCAATCAAACTATCTAAACATGAGGTATTAATACATTTTCAACTATTAGATTAGTTACATAAACATTGCATATAGATTTACCTCAAAAAGTATGTTTATAATTTTATTAAGTTTAATAAATATTTATAATAAAAATTAATAGGCAGCTGTATTTTGGAGGTGGTGTCAACGTGAGAAACAGATGTTATCGTTCTTTGGTTACTAGAGTAGCGTAACTTCTCACAATACTCAAATCTTATGCTTTTTCTGTTTAAGGGAAATGGAAGGGCTCATTAGGTTAAAACTTAGGTGTGCATAACAGCTTGTATGCATCAACTAGTCCTTTTTAGGTGTTATTATCCCAAATGATAAAATAGAAGTTTTTGACCTTCACCTAACTATGAATTTTAAACATGAGAAATCCGATCGATTTCTACGAAATATTTACCCAAGTTATGTACAACAAATCAGATCAAAGTGTGCAACCATCGCTAATGTTCATTTTGGAGTTATCCCGTTAGGTGGGCAGTCTATCTCATACGGGCACACTGGAGTATGAGGATGTTTCCCTCCATGCTGAAGACGCGGAACACGCCGTCGTCGCAGCAGCCGAGCACGCGCCGTTCGTCCCAGTACCGGACGGCAGGGGCGGACCAAGGGTAGGGATGACAATCTTATTAGATTACTGTAACATCTTTAATTTCAGTTTTTTGTCTAAAGTTGATTTAAATTAATTAAATTTAAAATTTGAATTTTTCTCTGTGTTCTAATTAACCTAGCATCCATATTCTTCCGAAATTGGAGTTCAATCCTTTACCGCCCGTAAAGTCAAAATTCTAAATTCCGGTCCTTATTCGAAATTTCGTCCGAGTTCCAAAATAATTTAAAAATCTCGAAACCCATTGTATTAGGTTTCAAATATTCTATAATATTTTTGGGAATTTTTCCAAGATTTATAGAATCTCTCTGGTATTTTATCTCTCGCGCACTTTCGTCAAATCCATTATATTTGTCCCGAAATTATCTAAATTCCAAAATTCATCCAAAATCAGCAAAACTAATTTTATTGGGTTCCATTTATTCTCTAGTATTTTTAGAATCTTTTCTGGAATTTTTAGATCTTATTTTCTATTTCATCTCGCGCGCCTTTGGTTCTACACTATTCATTATCTTCAACCTATAGTCAACTCCATGAACAAAGCATCCTATGGCTAGCCCCAACTTCAAACCCTTCTATCTCTCAAAATAGTGCACCAATTCATATGAGAACTGAAGCATCGTGACGGCGTCTTAATGGAGAGCAAATGCTTTGCCGTTACCCATTCTTAATTCGATCAAAACGGCCGCAATCAACCTTGTCGGTGTACTTTGCACCAGGGTACCCTCTCCGCCGTAAAAGCAGTGGGCCCAAGAAGTGGCTTGGCCCGGTTTGAAGCCCACGCGACCGGGCGAGCAACTGGTGATTACGCCGCTCACGGGCGAAGCGTTCGTGGCACCTTCACGGGCACTGGCGAAGCACGCCTCGCATTGGCGAGAAGCCCACGTGGCCCTTGGTGAGCAACAAGCGATACGCCGCCGGGCGAAGCGACCAAGCGTGGCACCTCAACGGCGACTGGCGAAGCACGCCCTACTCACGGGCGAGTGGCCCACGAGTCCCATCGCGATCACCATGGCGATGCATACCTTTCGTGGGCGAGTGGCCTACGTGGCGGTCTCGACGAAGCGCAAGAAAGTGTTTGGGTCCTCTTGTCGGGCCACGAAGGCAACCAAAGGAATGAGGGGATGGCTTCGCCTAGAAGTCTCCCTCCTTTGACACCTTGTGTCAGGGCCATTAATTGTGAAGGATTCAGCTTTCGACACGACGACAGCTTATCCCTCTGACGTCTCTCACCAACCCGTCGTAGAAACGTCATGTCCTAGGCGGACCGGGCGAGGCCTCTCACTGACATTAAATAGGGTTCGAAGGACAAGACCACGAAGGCGTGCTTAATAAATGAGTCGTGGGTCGACGTGGAAGTTGGAATGATGGGTGTAATTAATGTGTTGTAGATAAGTATGGCGCCACCTTCTCTCCTGCCCAAGGTGGCCCGCCTATATAAGGGCATTCGGTGCATGAAGAAGGGGGCTCGCCGCTAGAGCAAAACAAGATAGAGAAGCGCATAATCGAAAAACACCGCTGTAAATGTTTCCCCAACAAAGAATTAGCAGACTTAAGATCAGTATTCGCACCGGGGCTCGAACTGGGTAAATCATTGTGTCCACCAGTCCATTGACGCCCGGAGACCCCCGCCGAGAGACATTAGGGTTTCCAACCATGAAGATGACCTCTACCGAACCATAACTTTCGTTTAGGGGGTAGACACTCTGTTAGCGGAATCTTATCGGGCGAAATACGCCGACAGGGGCGCGCTAGGTAGGGGTCTAGTGGTTGGCTCATCCAGCCATCTCTCCGGTGAGCTTCGGTTCTCCGTCCGAAGGGACTTCGCACCTGGTGATGGCAGATTCACACTCGCAGCAACAAGATGTGGTGGAGGCTAGTGGTTCCCACAATACGTCCCGACGCTCTCGTCGGACAAGGGATCGCCTCCCGTCGCCACAGCAGGAGGGCGGTGGCGCTTGCGGGCGGCAATGCGGGCTTCTGTTCGGGCGCCGGCCGGCCATGGAGGCCGCCACTCCGCTCAACTCCGCATGCGATCCGTCTCCTCTGACCACCCCGGTGGAACTTGTTGGAGACACCCCGGCCGTTTCGTGGCTGCAGGATATTGCGGGCCTTGTGGACGCAGCTCGGCTCCGCGTAGGGATGCCCGACCGGTCTGAGGCCATTGGTTCCCCTCGCCCCAAGGTGCCCATGGAGCGCACCCAAGTTTCCAGTCACCCTAGCAGGAAGCGCTCTGGCCAGGCGGGCCAGAGTAAAGGGAAGGGTGTGCAAAAAGAAGGTCCCAGCTCCGCGAGGAGCCACGGGGACTTGAGGTCCCATCTGGAGCTCCGGCGTGGTCAAGGCGGTGATCTCGCGTGATAACTCGGCAGCCAGAGCTGCTGTCATGACGGACGGATGGTCCCTAGGGGTGAGAGTTCTTCTCGTGACTCTCACCCTCAGGTTGAGGAAGAGGTTCGTTCCTCCGACTCTTTGGGAGTCACGCCCGCCCTCCCCGGTGCGGTTTGTGTCGGGTCGGGGTGACGGCAGATCCCCTATGGCGTTGGATGCTGTTGCTTTCGACGGCAATTGCGCCATGTGGTGTGGCCCGAGAGATTTCGTCCGGCCTCCATCGAGAAGTATGACGGCACCACCAACCCAGAGGAGTTCCTGCAGATCTACACCACGGTGGTGCGTACATCGACGGGTTCTGCAAGGCCATGGCCAATTACTTTCCAATGCCTTGACGGGTCCGCTCGGTCCTAATCGCTGAACCTCCCGCGAGGATCGTGCACTTGTGGAGGGGTTGTGCGACCTCTTCGTTGCCAACTTCCAAGGCTCATTCACAAGAACCGCATGGAGGACGATCTCCATGCCCTCGAGCAGGAAAGAGAGGAGTCATTGCGCGACTTCATCCAGTGATTCTGCCACTACCGCAATACGATTCCTCGATTTCGAAAGGCCGACCGCCATCGCTTTCAAGAGGCGTCGAACCGCAAGATGTGGGAAAAGATGGCGACCCGCGACGTCGCCACCACCTCCGAGCTCTTTTCCCTGGCGCACAAGTGCGCGTGAGCGGCGGAGGCTCGGGGACCGGTATCCAGCACTGCGCGAGGACGCGGCGGGGATGAGGCCAGGACTTCGAGGGGCCCGGCCACACGAGCAGAAGGACGTGGAAGCGCGAGGCGACCGAGACCAAGTGGGTCCTTGCCGCCGAGCGCGAGTTTGAAGACGCCCAACCGCCGAAGCGCGACCGCCGTGACCGGCGGGATGACCGTCGTGAGCGGCGGATTGACCGCCAGGGCCGGCGCGGCGATCGCTGTGGTCGGGGGAGCGACCACCGTGGTCGGGGAAGCGACCGCCGTGAGGATAAGGAGGGCAAGCCTTACTGCCCGATCCACAAGACCAACTCTCATGGCCTAGAGAATTGCCGGGTTGTGAACAAGATGGTCGAGCGGCGGTTCAAGGAGGGTCACCCCGCGACGCATTTATCAAGACGAAGATCCCGCTTTGCCGCTTTTCAAAGAAAGCGGACCGCTACCGTGGGCGTAAAGTTGTTTATTTCAAGAGTTTCGCTTTACTTTTTTTGTTTGTCCTGGCGGAAAACTTGCGAAAATGTCATGAGCCCCGTGGCTTGGCCGCTTTTGTTGATCCATGGTGATGCCCGCCTTCACGCCGAGCTTCCTGACGGCGATCAGAGCGTGAACTGCACGGTGCCCCAAACGCGGCTCGCACACCTCGGTCCAGCTCAACGGAGCACCGACGGTTGTCTCCGCGAGTACCGAATAAGCCCAATATCCCTCCTGTGAACCTGTCCCCATATCACGCGGAGCCGTGGGCTAATTTTGAATCGCAAGAGCCTAAGTTTCTACGCAGGGGACCATGACATACTCGCGCGGGGCCTTATGCCCCCTAATATGTTTTCTACATATTTTATGCAATGCTTACTTGTGCTTTCAGTGGCTATGCGAGATTGCAGATGAAATATTGAATGCTTTGTAGCTCAGTGCATTGAGGTAACCTCATGGCGGTTGGGTGAGCGGCGCGACCACGCCTGCCGCTTTGGCGCGCGCGCCGCACAAATTTCGTGCAAACGGGCAAACAATCAAGCCCTGCTCGCCCAGCGATAAGCCCACGTGACGGTTTGGCGGGTGGTCCGGCGATCACGCTCTACTCGCCTGGCGAGCAGATGGCCGACCGCACCCTGCTCGCTGAAGTATTGGCCTTCGTGACCGGCCAGGGAGCTGGTCGCCCAATGGCCCATGGCGAAGATAAGTTGCTTGCTTTGGCAGTACCAACTTATTTCTTACACTTGTGCCATAATGGGTTGAAGTATGTGTGGCTATCACTGGCTCTTATAACCTAATGGCTCCTCGTTGATAAACGGAAATACCCAACGTTTGTATTGCAAGGACGTGTGACTAGGAGTGCGGGTATGGCATGGTGGCTCAAACGCGGCCCGTACACCCGAGTTAACTCCATGTAGTCCCGCTGGCTGTCTCCACGAACACCGCAAGTCCAGTACCGCTCCTGTAAGCTCACTTCCTTGTTGCGCAATGTTGCGTGAAATTCCAAGAGATCACGGAATATAAGTTCCAAAAGAACAGAGATGTTGATACCCTTGCACAGCCAGCCTTAAAACTTTACTTGTCCGTGCTTTCATTCACCGCATGATCCCTGTTTGCATTGCTACAATCACTCACATAATGCCTAAGTATCGACCTGACCTGAGAATTCAGGTTTACGTCACGGCGGGGCTGGGGGTTGATCGCCTGAGAACTGAATTGAAGCAAGCATACCTAAAGTGCAAACAGATGACATGCCCAGGTGAAATCAAAATGTGCCAACTTCATTTACAATTGTTAATATTGTTCTGGCATACGGTAAGCAGGAACGAAGAGAAATAAATTCAAAAGAAGCGGCCCGGGTCATCAGTCGTCGTTGGCAACTTCGATGCCCTCGTCATCTCCCTCGACCTCTGGTTCGCCCTCTGCCGCGCCAAGGTCTGGAGCTTCCGCTGCCATCATGTTAGCGACGTGCTCTGCGGCCTCTTGCACGCACGCCTGCGCCTGGGCATCGTCTCCTTCAATGCCGTCTGCAACGGCCATCGGGTTGAAAGCGGCGTCGCGGCTTGCGTAGCAGGCGAGCACGAAGGCGGCGGTGGTTCTGGCAACTTGCTGCCCTTCCTGGATGGAACGGGTGGTCGTGGCAATTGGCGAGCGGATAGCGATCGCCCACCCGGTGGTGCAAGCATATCTTGCATCGCCAGGCTCCAACGGCTCGCGAAGATCTACCCTCGAAGCGGCGTTAAGATCCGCGCTTATGCGCCGCAGATGATGACCGGAGCATGGTCGCGATGTTGTCTGCGTTCGCCGCCTCGCTTTCACTGCTTCCCTCGGCCCGCCTCGGCCTCTGCGCTCGGTCAACAAAGTTGTTCTCGGTGGCCCTTTCTGGGCTATTCGTCTCCGCCTCCTAGCTCCTCACGCAATGTCTCCACTTGTCGCACCAAGTGGGCTTCACCGGGCGGCTTCCGGAGGAAAGCGCTGTCGCGGCGAGTGCTCCGCCAAGCCTGGAGTGCGGAGTCGGTGGCGTGGACGGCGGGGGCGATCGGAGCTGGAGGAACGGAGGCGCTGACCCAAAGAACATTGAACTCAGCAGCCTCGAGTCGCCAGTCGCCTCCTAGTAGAGCGCCACGCGCTTAGCGGCGCCATGACGTCATGGGCAAGGGCGCTTGAGTGGTCAAGGATCGATAAAGTCGCCTAGAGGGGGGGGTGAATAGGCGTTTAAAAAATTAAAACCTAATTTGCAGCGGAAATATCGGACTATCCGACTTCTTATACCGGACTATCCGATATGTACCGGACTATCCGATATGTACCGGACTATCCGATATATAGAATCGGATTATCCGATCAGAGCGAGAATAGACAGATTTATCACAGGTTAAAGGGGCAGACCTAGAGTAGACAATAAATAAGTAGAGGGCAATATGCTAGCAGGCAAGATGCAGTAGTTACTACAAGCTAAACTTAAACAAGGTAACAAGAAAAGACCAAACCAAAGATTCGATGCACGGTTGGTTTTTCCCGAAGTTCGGATCCTTGAGAGGATGCTACGTCTCCGTTGAGGCAGCACTAAGCCGGGGTCTCTTTCAACCCTACTCCTCCCGGTGTTGCACAAAGCACTCGCCGGTCTCACTTCTTGATCCCTTCCCTTGCGGAGGTGGAATCAACCCTTCACAAACTTCCGAGGCTCACCACACGATGTTTTGGTGGCTCCCGGCGACTCCTAGCCGTCTAGGAGACCTCAATCTCCAAGAGTAATAAATGGAGTGTAGATCCGCTCTTGAAAATCACTCTAGTGCTCAAATGAACTTTCCCGGTTTGAAGTCTAGGCACTAGAAATCAACTTGCTCCAATCTCACAATAAATATCTCAAAGAACAACTCAAGAGGGAGCAAGAGAATAGCAAGAAGGCAATAAATGTTCAGCACACCGTTGGGGTGGAAATAAATGAGGGAGGTGGTGGAGTATTTATAGCCAGGACACAAAAAACTAGCCGTTCTGCACTGTGTCAGACCCACATCGGACTGTCCGATATGGGAAATCGGACTATCCGATATGTGTAAATCTCCAGATCTGTTCCACCTCAAAAATTCAAATTCTTTTGAAAGAACACGCAAATCGGACTATCCGATGTCACACATCGGACATTCCGATAAAACCCGAGAGTTTTCAAAACAACTTAGTTGCTTTCAAAATTTCCAAGTGTATATCGGACTGTCCGACTTGTAACATCGGACAATCCGATAATTCCAGAGAGTTTCCAATGAGGGAGAAGTTTTTTAAAAACTTTCTAAGTGTATATCGGAATGTCCGATATAAGCGATCAGACAATCCGACTTTTCCCGAGAGTTCCACTTTCAAATCCTTAGAAAAATTCTCCACCCTCATCGGACAATCCGATACAAACTATCGGACAATCCGACTTTTCCCGAGAGGACCAAGACTAGTAGTCACACTCACACCGGAAGATCCGATATCATCGGACTGTCCGATGTTCCACATCGGACTATCCGATAAAATCAGCACAAGTAAAACTGCAATGTGAGTGTTGTGCTTGGTGACTTCCAAAACTCATTTTGTAAAAGTAGTTCATCTGAGCATAGAGATCATTTCTAACACACCTACATCCCATCCCTCTTAATAGTACGACGATTCTATCGACTCAATTAAATGAAAAATCTACGCTAAGTCGACGCCGTTCTTCTTTTCTCTTTTGAGGGTCATCATTGTCCGTAGATGCGTTTCTTTTAGGACTATTACCTGCTCATCAACTTATTTAAGCCATTAGTCCCTTAAACGTTTGTCATTAATCATCCAAAACCCAATTAGGGGCCTAGATGCACTTTCAGCGGCCCGCCCTTGGGGGCGATCTGAAGCTGAAGGATACGGGTGCCACTGTGAGTCCGCTCGGGCGGATACCAGTGGCGATGGGGCCTGGCGCCATTGGAATTGGCGCCGGTGGAAGCGGCGCCGCAGGAGCTGGAGCAGGCGTCGGTGCAGCCGGCTCCGAGGAAGGGGCGGCTGGCGTTGCCGCCCCGGGAGAAGACGTTGCCACCTCAGTCGCGGCCGGTGGGGTCGCGAGTGTAGCGGCGGCAGAAGCTGAGCTCCCGGTGCAGACCCTTTTGGGGTCCGCGCCGGGGGCGTCCAAAGCAACAGCCGCTTGTTCGCTTGATCGGCGCCCGGCCGGTCCCTGATTCTTAAGGGGCCACGGGCCGGCACCACGGCGGGACCTGTGGAGTCCATCGCCGGGAAGGATTGTATGATCTGGAGGCGCTCCGAGGACTCCAGATCACAAAGTGGCCGAGCGTCGGCCGGAAACTCCAAGCCGCTCGGCACTGGCGGGATCAACACGGATAGCCATTGGGAGATGGTGGCATTGTTCAGGTTGCCTTCCCCTGGCGCTAGAAGAAGACAAAACTACTAAATAACAAAAACCACAGGGAAAATTATGCATTCAAGAAGAAGGGCCAACAGACTTCTTCGCTGAGGTGCGTCGGCGCCATGTCGCCGTCCCGAGTATTGCCATGCGTATGGCGCGACGACGCGCAGGGGTGATTCTCGAGATATGAAGTCTCGGACTACCAAAGACTTAATCAGCCGGCACCCTTCACCGATCATCACGCGGCCACCATTGCCAGGAGCTCCGCCGTCTCCTCGACGGGCGAGCTCCAGCTCTCGTGGGCTACCACTCGCGCGTCAGGTATTCCGAGAAGGTCGACCCCGCGGTCGTCGCCGACATAAAGCCAGTCGCCCCGCCAGTTCTTCCAGTTGGAGCGGGCCTGGAAGGGAATGTAGCGGGAGGCCGACCCATCGCGAAGCCGAAAGTGACAGCTCCCGGCGACTCCCCCACTGTCGGGGGTGGAACGGCAGGTGAAGAAATAGCGAAAGAGGGGGAGGTTAGGCATCACCCCCACGAACATCTCGCAGAGGTAAGCGAAGGTGGAGAGGAAGACGATGGAATTGGGGGAGAGATGAAGGTGGTGAATCTCGTAGAAGTGAAGGACGGTGAGGAAGAACTCAGAAAATGGCGGCACGAGGCCCGCCATAAGCCCCCAGGTGAAGACAATGATCTCCCCCGGCTCGCACTCTGGTGCGGCGGTCCCTGCTGGGTGAAGGGCACTTGTGTGCCACCCAATGCGAAGTCCATCTGGCGTTGGCCGGCGGTGGAGGAAGCGAGAGATTGCGCCATCGCAGTGGAAGTGAAGTCTCTCAAGCAAAGAAGGTGAAAGGGCAAAGAGCGAAATCTGAAGGAAGCAGAAGGCGTGAACTGTTGCGTGGGGGTGTATGCATATATAGGCCCCCCGCGAGGACGGTTCGCGTCCAGATGAACGGCACGGCGTTTCGGGTCCCGAGAAAAATCAGCGGTCGTGGGGAGGACCGAAGTGGTTGCGTGCGCAGAGTGGTGGGCCCATCCAAGAGCGCACTGGCATTAATTAAGGTCTGAAAAGCAGCTGGCGCGCGGTCCAGGACAGCCCCGGGGGCTACTGTCGGTGTACTTTGCACCGGGGTACCCTCTCCGCCGTAAAAGCAAGTGGGCCCAAGAAGTGGCCTGGCCCGGTTTGAAGCCCACGTGGCCCCTAGCGAGTAGCTCGGCGATTCATCGCCACGGGCGAAGCGGCTCGTGTGGCACCCATGGTGCAGCTGGCGAAGCACGCCGCTCGCGGGCGAGTGGCCCACGAGCCCATCGGGCGAGCAACTGGCGACATACCGCTCATTGGGCGAAGTGGCTCGTTCTTGGCCCGATGAGCGGGCGAGTGTTTGGGTCCCTCTTGTCAGGCCACGAAGGCAACCAAAGGAATGAGGGGATGGCTTCGCCTAGAAGTCTCCCTCCCCTGGCACCTTGTGTCAGGGCCATTAATTGTGAAGGATTCAGCTTTCGACACGACGACAGCTTATCCCTCTGACGTCTCTCACCAACCCATCGTAGAAGCGTCCTGTCCCGGGCGGACCGGGCGAGGCCTCTCACTGACATTAAATAGGGTTCGAAGGACAAGGCCACGGAGGCGTGCTTAATAAATGAGTCGTGGGTCGACGTGGAAGCTGGAATGATGGGTGTAATTAATGTGTTGTAGATAAGTATGGCGCCACCTTCTCTCCTGCCCAAGGTGGCCCGTCTATATAAGGGCATCCTGGTGCATGAAGAAGGGGGTCGGTCGGCTAGAGCAAAAACATCATAGAGAAGCAGACACTGAAGAACACCATTGTAAACATTTCCCCAACAAAGAATTAGCAGGACGTCAGGCTGTTACCCGCACTGGCGGCCTGAACCTGGGTAAATCATTGTGTCTACCAGTCCATTGACGCCCGGAAACCTCCGCCGAGAGACATTAGGGTTTCCAACCATGAAGATGACCTCTACCGAACCATAATTTCCGTTTAGGGGGTAGACACTCTGTTAGCAGAATCTTGTCAGGCGAAATACGCCGACAAACCTCTATGACAATTTATTGACCGGCCTTTATCGCGGGCATTTCTTCATCCCACCGGATGTGCGAGCACTCAAAAGTTTTGTCTTGCTGTCCTCTATCCCATGCTCACCTTTCCCCGTTGATTTAGTGCTGTCTCCCTCTCCAAAACTCAAGAAAACCGTCGCTCAACGCACTCCAAAGACACCAGCGAGCCATCTTTTGCTCCGGTGAGTTTCTGGGTAAACCAACCACGTCACTTTGTGTGCCTTGCCTCCGTGATCACAACCGTTCAATCGGATTTGATTTTCGTTGCAGATTGACTCCGAATTTCGAGTTTGTTCGTCGTCGGTCGTCATTCCGTTCATCGTCGATTGCGGGCTCTCTGGTCATCTTCTGCAAATTCTGGTACCACTGTTGGATTCGC
Source organism: Guadua angustifolia (assembly GCA_036346375.1). Lineage (NCBI taxonomy): Eukaryota > Viridiplantae > Streptophyta > Magnoliopsida > Poales > Poaceae > Guadua > Guadua angustifolia. The sequence goes on from CM070510.1 coordinate 45,229,422, forward strand.
GTCGTCGAGATCTTTCCGGTGCTCACTTTTCCCCAACCCCTCCATTCTCTTCCTCTCTTGCGCAATTAGTACCAGTAGCTCGTCGAATGTACCATCGCGTCTGCATCAGAGTGAGAGTGGTTACTGTAGCATAAGCGCCATCAGAGTCCGAGGGCTGTTCATCTTTTCCGTCGAAACTTCAAAAATCCCGTTCTTTCTCATACAAGCTCCGAATCGAGTGATTCAAATTTCTAAACTCATGATCTATCTGCTAGTACTAATTTTATAATTTTTAGATTTTATTTGTTTTTCTGTTATTTATTTCGTGCTCCGTTTTGCGCGTAGTCGAAGAAGCAGTAGTTGTCACCGACGAAGGAGAAGATCTTCAGAGCAGTGCATCGCACCTCGTCGACGAAGGCAAGTCTCCTTGACGCATGTTGATCCTATGATTTACAAATGTTTTACAAGGTTTTACAACATGCATTGCTATTTATATAAAGATGATGTTAAATATAGGTTGGTAGTTAATCCGAATTGTTATTACCACCTTGATATTGAAATCCATGCTTATTTATAACCCTAGGTTGCTATGATATATCATAATCATATTAGGTTGTGATATATTTTGTTTAGTGCGTTAGATTATGCTTAGGATTGTATTGATCAAAAATGTCTATGGTGGGATAAATTCTAAAATATTGTTAAAATGTGTTTTAACAAAATTGTAGCAAGGTAATTGCTGCTGTGATTGCAAAATAAAAAAAAATAAAAATGGTTTAGATTAGGGTGGAATGGTTTGTCGGGTGGGTGCGGTTGGAGCACTAATCTTGGTTTGTGAAAGTCGCCCTAATCAATTTAAGAACCGACGCTTATGACTGTCCATTCTAAGCATTACCGTGCAACCACAAGTCTAGATGGGTACGACCTGGCTGAATAATTTGTAGAAACCTAACTTAGACTCACCAGATGGTGGAATGTGGGTGCCGGATGGAGGTAAGTCGTATTTTCCCATCTTGAGTAAGAGGGGCTTCAGATCATGGTGATGGAACCCTAACAAAGATGAAATCTCAATGGTGGGTCGGGTTAGATGTATACATTGTAAAGGCCTTGTCATGATCTTCAAATTAAGCACACCAAAGAAAGTGTGTTAATAGCTTGGCATTAAGAGAAGATCATGTCTTGTGGGTAAAGCTGTACACCTCTGCAGAGTGTAAAAACTATTCGAATAGCCGTGCCTACGGTCAAAGGCAAAGCGAAGAATGCTTTCATACTGGTAGACTTGGTTTTGGTTTTAAAAATAACTGATGTTTTGGGATTCGGAGTGGTTAGAACTCTCAGATGTTTATTTGGCGGATTGAGCCAATCAGGTAGATGGAACCTGTGTTGATCATGATGGATAGAGTCATGAGTTGGTTTACCTTAATCTTTTAAACTATGTGGATAGAGCCAGTATACTAGTGATGGTGGATAGAACCTTCGCTAGAATAATAAATATATTCAATTGTTAAAATAATTGTTAAAATGTGCATTGTGAAAATTATTATTAAGTATAGTTTGATGAAACTTGGCTTTATGCAAAAGAATCCTAAAAAGCCTTCCTTGGAAAGCCCTTTATGTTGCATAATTTCCCGCACTTATGAGTACGCTTGTACTCACATGCTACACAAATTTTGTCATCGAGAATTATCAAGATGCAGTAGAAGATGTGAGTTCTATGACGAGGAGTTCATTGAAGATCGCTAAGATAACTAAGCTGCCGCTCCTAGTCGTCGCTTTGTAGCGTCTTTTTGGGTTTTATCTTTTGTTATTTGTTTCACTTCTTGTGAACTCTGGTCATGTGACCGGAGATGTAATAAATAGCCATGTGGTCGGTACTTTATATTTATGCTAATACTTAGCTCGTTCGGTAATGATTCATCCTTTGTTTGTTGTGTGTACTAGCTACTGATTTGGGACTAGTACAGAAATACACAGGAGATTCCGGGTAGCCGATCCGGGGTTTCACAATTACCCATGTGTCTGTGGATAAAAACCCTAATAGAGATAGGTATATTTCTTTTTTATTACCTGCAGGCATGTTTATGGGGGTTAAACTCTACCTGACGGGTAAACGGGTATGGGTACGAGGGAACTTCACCCGTACCCGTTCCACCCGATTACCCGTCACCTCCTATTGACATACGGGCTAGAACAGGCGCCCATTTGGCCCCCTGATCCCCAATTTGTGGTACCTCATTTCAGTAATTGTTAAACTTGATCATCTATGTAGTATTTGTCAGCATGTATTATTTTAATTTTTATTATTATATACATTTGAAATTTTGAATCATTGATAATCATTATTTAATCCATAGAATGTTGCTAATACCCATAACTTCATCAAAAAATTGTATGACTACCCTAGCTCATTAGCTCCTAGTACCATTTGGTTGGAAAGATTATTGATGGTGGCGGGTAAACGGGTATACCTGCGGGTATCAGGTACCTGTGAGCGACGGGTATGGGCGAGATTTTTCGCTCGCAACCCTTCTTGGGTATACCCGTAGGGGAGATTTTGATTTGCGGGTATGGATATGGGCGAGTACTACTGCACTGCCGCAGACTGACACATCCTTACCCAAGGGAGGGGCTAAGGTGGGCTCTAGCTCCCCTACAACCTGACAAAGAGTAATCGCTGTTGTATCACTATTTTTTTGTTGTATCTATCTATCTATCTATATATCTAAAAACAACCGGTGATATTCAAAGCACCTCCTTCATTTTAAGAGTAAAAAAATTTCATAATAATCCTAAATTCTAGAAATTCTCACATTAATCGAAAGAAATATAGAAGGATCTCCACCACTTATTTTGGTGAGGCCAGACTATAACGATGCAGATTAATCAACAATCGGTGATATTCAAAATGCCTCTTTCATTTTAAGAGCAAGAAAATTCCACAATAATCCTAAATTCTAGAAATTCTCACATTAATCAAAACAAAAATAGAAGGATCTCTACTACTTGTTTTAGTAGGGCCAGATTATAACGGTGCAGATTAATCATATATAACAAATATAATTTTATTTCAATCATTGGAATTAGAGTTATATATCAAAGAAAAGATCTCCACCACTTATTTTGGTGGGGCCAGATTATAACGGTGCAGATTAGTCATATATAAATAGAGCTTTGTAACAAATACAATTGTATTAAGTAATTGGAAGTAGAGTTGTATATCAAAGACAATTGTATCATGATATTTGAACGCGTAGTTACGTGAGTAAGTCTGCTAGTTATGAATTAATACTATTTTTATCTCCATGTTTGATATTGCTTTGTTATAATTTAACACCAAAGTACGCTAGTTTGCTTTCTTTGTTAGCTATTCTAATATTCTTAAGTAGCATGTTCTTAAATTATTTGATAAAATGCATGTGGACATAGTTAGCATCTTTAGCATATCTGTAAGGCTAGCTATTTGAATATAGAAAAAAAACATGATCTTAGCTTAAGAGAGGAGGCATACATGCGAGATCTGAATACGTACAAGATTACAATGACAATGCCACCATTTACTTATCCATCTTTGCATTAGTGCGATACAACTCATAATATTTTAGCTAAATCAACTTACCCAAAGTTAGTATTAGTTCTTCACCAATCATACACGTGTTTTAACCCATAAGCTAGCCTCTACCTATTTTCGTTCCGGATCCGCTACTGAGATCGACCTAATCTCCACGCTTGCATGTCCAATGCGAACGCGATGTCGTAGGTGCACAGCCAGCGAATGACACCGTCGTCGCGAACGGCCAGGAGGTTCTTGGGGGTGAACCCTTCGATGGGTCCAAGAGTTGCAGATCAGGACAAGCGGTGATCATTAAGCATATGGTTGTGATGTTGCCCCCTTCCAATTCATTCCATGGATTTTCTAGATTCTTTTGCTGGCTAGGGAGGATGAGTTGCACGGAATAGGCATATACCATGTAGAAGTAGGTTTATGTGCTTAAGAAACTTTCTTTCTGATTAAGTAGGGCTGCTCGGGTTGGGTGATTTTTTTTATGCCAATTGAATCGATCGACATCTTTTGTGCCGATTAGACGCATTTAGTTCGACAATTGTGTTGTCCTCTAAAGTATTTAGTTATTTAATATTTGTATGATATGGTTTGATACATTTGGTGATCTATAAAAATAGATACGAAATTGTTAATCCTGTTGTCTTGTAAAGCAATGTAATAGTCTTCGGGGCTAAAAGCAAGGGGGTTAAATGAATTAATCTGAAATATTGGCAACTACAAAATTGTAGAAAAGCTTATGTAGTTTTTAGAAAATATATGATTTATTATGTTTGGGTTCTTGAGCTAGGAGTTATAGTCATTCAACCACTGGAACAACAAAGCAGAAGTGATCCAGCTAAGGAAAAGTTAGGTTCAAGGTTGGGTGTAGGAATGATATTGCTATGTTTGACGTTAAGTTATATTGTGGCATGCTGTTGAGTTTGGTGTTACCTACTGTACACTTCATGGTGAAATGGCTGGTGCATGGTAGAACAATAACTTGTTGATAACCCTTGTTGTTCAATTTGATAATGTATTTACTATGCTGAATTTATATGATTACCGTCACTGGTATCTTCGTGAAAGTGACTTGATAATAATGATGAAAGATGATTAATGGATAATACATCTTTGCATTTTCATATTATGCATCATGTGAAAAAAGTGACCTGTGTGGACCTCTAAGACCTACTTTTGTGTGTGCATAAAAGACTTACTCCGGTGGGCACCTCCACAGGATAGAGGGAAAGAGAGGGTGAGACATCGATGGATGTACACTTAGCTATATAGCATAAGCTATGAGATATGCATATGAGCATGTAGTTAGAATACATTAATGGCTAAAAGAAAAGAAGTTAATGAGATAAACATGGTAAATTGTGATGTTATTGTTTTATTGCGTATTTGCCGAGTCTTAGACTCACGTTGTTTATTTACTATTTTGAAGTGATCTATAAAGACGACATGCATGAGAGAGAAGTAGAACAATCACATCACATGTCTCACATCCACCATAGTTATTAGTATTGGTAGTTCCTTCATGGAGTAATAAATCATCTAGCTGGTTAGTCGTTGCACTTTTATAACATAACAATAGTCGTATGAACTTAGTTGAATTTATATAATATATCAAGAAGTTTGATTTCATAATTGTTTGGTTCAATCTTCATCGACGATGTCGCCAAAAGGTAAGTTTGCTTTTAGACACATGGTTCCCGAAGTTCTCAAGTGTGTGGACTTGGCTGTTCCCAAGTGTGTGGTCTCGGACGTTTTTGGATGCGTGGTTTCAAGTTTATTATTGTTTATTATTCATGTTCATATTATGGTGCTATTCCTGTTAATCTTATTTAGTACCTGTGATAAGTTCTTAGTGATGAGTTTTTGAAATTGTTGGTAAAGGATGTTAAAGTTAGTGAAAATGTATGTGTGGTAGCTAGCATTCCAGGCACTTGAAGTGCTGGGGTGTTATGGTTGGCATCAGAGTAGGCGTTTGGTTCGTAATACATGGAATTAGTTATTTACTCTAGGGAAACCATAGAAAAAATGTATAGCATGATTTAACCAAACAGCTAGGAGTAATACTCTAAGTTGGAGTATATAAAAATGTATAGCATTTACTTTAGGTACATATTTAAAGGCGTACAAAACAGACTCTCCATATACGAGTAATACTCCGAGTTGGAGTAGGAAACAAATTAATATCTCACTCAAACTCAACAATCTTCACCTTAAGACAAATTATCACCATCAACACTAATCCACGGTTCAATGTTAGGATCCGGATTACCACATCTGAAACCCTCTGTGTTTATTACACTAGTCTAAGATTACGCAAGTGTACATAGTGGCAACATAGGAAAAATACCGTTCCATACAATGAATTAACTATAAAAGTAGCAAATTATAAATAAATAATAGCAATGGACTTATGGTCAAGTTTTACACAACTATGCCTTATAGGGCTTAAAAAAACTTTTGTAGTGGAAATAAAATAACTTGGGTCGTTCGATATGCCACAGTTAATCATATGGGGAAGTATATTCTTAGTTCACGAAGTCTTTGTAGTACTCTTCATAGAATTCTGTATTTTCTGTGTAACACCTAGCACTCCATGTGCCTCGAATATCATTTCATCATACTTTTTCGCTAACTTTTAAACATCTTAACATAGAAATTTCAACAACAACATTTTCACTTTTTTAACCACTATATCAATATCCGTGGGTTGCTACAAAAAATAAAATTGGTAACGAAATATAAAAGTCAAGCAATAAAAGAAAATTGTGCTACAAGATCAAACATCTATTTCTCCCGATTACAAAAGTTTTTATGGTTTTTAACATACTGTACGTAGCAATATATATTACCAATCTCAAAAATCAATCAATCATTTTTATCCCTTTTTGTAATTTATATTACCAGCTCGCGTTCCTCTTCCTCTTGTCATGCCCGCAGCGCACGCTCCTCGGCGCCGTCGACTTTGTTTTCCTTGTCACCTCGCTCGTCCTCGTCATCCACCTCCTTCGCAGGGGCGACACGGCGGCTTCCCTCGAGCACGAGGCGTTGCTGCCAAAGCCACCGCTATTCTGGACCACTAGCCGCTACGCGGTCGCACTTGGGGTGTCCGCCGTCTTCGCCGCGGCGTCCGCCGTCCTCCTCGCGCTCGCGTTCTTCCTCCTACTGAGCACACCATGGTGCGATGTGGAGTCCCCTTTCCTCGCCACCCACTTCGTTGGGCACACCATGACCGCGTGGTCAGTCGCATCGGAGAAAGGGGCCGCCGCCGCCACCCAGCCTTTGCACATCCGCATCTTCTGGATCGCCACCGCCCTCGACGCAGCACTCTTCTCCGCTTCGATGGTGGTCCGCTGCGCCGACGGTTCGCTGCTCTTCTCAGATGACCCTCTCACCTTTGCCGACCTACTCGTCTCCATGCCTCTGGCGTACCTAGCCATCACTGGCTTCACCGGCCATGATGCCGGAGCCCATGAAGGTGAACCAGAAAACACCAACGCCAAGGCGCCCGCCACGCCGTGCGCCGCTGCGTCGTTCCTCTCTCTCTTGCAACGTTCAGCTGGATCAACCCGTTTATCTCCAAGAGGTATGCCAATGACTCTCTCACCGCTGACGACGTCCCACCGGTGTCGCCGAACAACCGCGCCGAAGCGTCGTAGCTTTGTTCACGTCCAACTGGCCGGTGCTGGGGTTACGACATCCGGTGGGCGTCGCACTCTGGTTGTCCTTTTGGCCGCAGTTATTACTGATCGCGGCGCTCGGCCTCCTGCGCCTCGCGGCTATGTACGTCGGTCCGTCACTTATTGATCAGTTCATCAAGTTCATTCACCGCGGCGGCACGACATGGGAGATCTTGAATGAATTCTCTTGATTGATTCTATGAAAACTGTACAGCATATACAAAGTACAAAAGGAATGATTGACCGGTTATTAATTACCAGCAATAATCAGGGATTTTGCTATTATAATCAGCTATATTTAGAGAGATATGGCTGGCTGTAAATCAGGAAAGAATAATTAGCTATAATGACCAGCCATTATTGGAGATATGGCAGGGGCTAGGAAGAACGGACTGCAGCCACCAACTGCAAATTTATATTAGTAGAGATTAAACACTAACTAAGCAATAATCACATGAAATAATAATATAATTAATAACAATAACCACAATAGAAACAACAATAAACATGCTTTGGAACTTCCAGAACACCTATGTTTGGAAAACAAACTTACCATTTACTTACCTTTGAAGAAACCACCGAACAGAGAACAAAAATCAAGATATAGACAAAAGCCATAATGAATATATGAAACTGACTAAGTTCACTTGTGTCCCACACCACTAAATTATTCCATGACTACTATGTATATTATTTATTGTTCCAAGAATGCAACAAATGCTAAATATCATATAAATGGTTGGTGAAATAGCATGTGACATGGCCAGGGATGAAAACAGATTGAATATGGATAGATAATGATTTTGCCATATTTTCATATTTTATCTAAGATGCAAATGCAAATACAGATAACCTAGAGTGAATACAAATATAAATGAATATGGTCATGAATATTTATCGAAACATGAACTACTACAAAAATAGTCATCTGGGTCGGTTCTTTTTCATCATCTAGGCCAGTTTGAGTGGTGATACAAAGTTCTTAGACAATGATGATAAGAAGTTATCACGGTCAATTTTCATCCGATAGAGATATATCGTCATCTCGGTCAGTTTCGAGCTCAGAATCGACCCAAAAGACTAATTATCTTTATTGATTTCGATCGTGAAACCGATAGAGTTAATATATGAATCTTTATCTGTCCACGCTCAAAACCAATAGAGACGTCCTCCTGATCTTTATCGGTTATTAGTGTGGAACCAATAGAGATTCATGTGTTATCTTTATCGGTTTTGAGCGTGGAATCGATAGAGAAAAATCCCAAGCTATTTTCCTAGAATAGCACTAGGAATTCCAGATTCACATTCACAGTATACTCACAAACTGGCAAATTTACGAGATATTCACAAATTGACAGTATATACACAATTGATAAATTCATAGTATATTCACATTCATAGTATACTCACAGATTGGCAAATTCACAGTATATTCACATTCACAAAACTGTTGATAGTGTTAATTTATGGATATATACTTAATACAGAAATCAGTAGCACAATCTTTGTCAACTCGATACCTGCCTCAGTTTTGTTTGATTCTGGTGCAACGCACTCATTCATATCAGAGTATCTGGTAAGAAAGTTTGGATGGGATACAGTTCAGCTTAGAAATCCCTTATTAGTTCAATCCCCTGGTAAAGAACTAAGAACAACTGCTATTTGCCCAAAAAAGGATATAACTATAAAGGGGTAAAGTTCCTAGCGAACTTAATATTATTGGATACTAAGGGTATAGAAGTAATCCTTGGAATGAACTGGTTAACCAAGTACAAGGGTCAGATAGACTGTGCTAGTAGAGCTATCTCCCTTACTAGTCATGAGGGAATTCGAGTGGAGTTCTTGTCTAATCTTTCCTCTAAGGGGGGTAGAACCCTGAACCGATTAAAAGGTACATCTTTGGAAAATGTACCCATAGTAAAAGAATACCCAGATGTGTTCCCAGAAGATTTGCCTGGAATGCCGCCAGACAGAGATGTTGAGTTCATAATTGAGTTAGCACCTGGTACAGCTCCTATCTCAAAAAGGCCTTATCGGCTACCTGCTAATGAGTTAGCAGAGATAAACAAATAGATTGAAGAACTGTAGGAGAAAGGATTTGTAAGACCAAGTTCATCACCTTGGGGTTCCCCAGTAATCTTTGTGAAGAAAAAGGATGGTAGTATGAGAATGTGCATAGATTACCGATCTTTGAATGAGGTCACAATAAAAAATAAGTATCCTTTGCCAAGGATGGGTGATCTGTTTGATCAGTTAAAAGGAGCCAAGGCATTCTCAAAAATTGACTTAAGATCAGGGTATCATCAGCTTAAGATCAGAAAAGAAGATATCCCAAAAACAGCTTTCACTACCCAATATGGACTGTATGAGTTTACAGTGATGTCCTTTGGATTAACAAATGCACCATCCTATTTCATGAATTTGATGAATAAGGTGTTTATAGAGCTTTTAGATAAGTTTGTTGTCGTTTTTATTGATGACATTCTTATTTATTCCAAGAATAAGAAAGAGCATGAGGATCATTTGAGGATAGTTTTGGAAAAGCTCAGAGAACATCAGCTTTATGTTAAGTTCAGTAAATGTGATTTTTGGTTGAAGGAGGTTGCTTTCTTGGGTCATGTCATCTCGGCTGAAGGAGTAGCAGTTGATCCTGCTAAAGTGAAGGCCGTGCTTAATTGGGAACAACCCAAGTCAGTCCTGGATATTAGAAGTTTCCTTGGTTTAGAAGGTTATTATTGGCGATTCATTGAAGGATTTTCAAATATTGCCAGACCACTCACCCAGCTACTGAAGAAGGAGAAGAAATTTGAATGGACTAAGTCCTGTGAGCGAGTTTTCGTGAATTGAAGAAGAGGTTAACCGGCACTGTGCTTGTTCTCACGGATATTCATAAGGATTTTGAAGTTTACTGCGATGCCTCAAAGCAAGGTCTCGGATGTGTTTTGATGCAAGAAGGTAAAGTTATAGCTTATGCCTCAAGACAACTACGACCCCATGAAGAAAACTACCCAACTCATGATTTGGAGTTAGCAGCAGTCGTGCACTCACTCAAAATCTGGAGGCATTATTTAATTGGGAATCGATGTGAGATCTATATAGATCATATGAGTTTGAAATACATTTTCACTCAGCCAGATCTCAACTTGAGGCAGAGAAGATGGTTGGAATTAGTTAAAGATTATGATATTGGTATCCATTATCATCTCGGAAAAGCTAATGTTGTTGTGGATGCTTTGAGCAGGAAAAGTTATTGCAACAACGTTACGGTTCAAAAAAGTCAACCATCACTCTATGAAGAATTCCAACGTCTCAACTTGGAGTTAGTAAATGAAGGATGTATTTTTAATGTTGTAGTGCAATCAACCCTGGAAGATCAGATCAAAGAGGCTCAAAAGAATGATAGTGGTATCACAGACCTAAAAGATGGTATAAAGAAAGGTAAATTTCCTGAATTTTCTGAAGACGAGAAAGGGACCGTTTGGTTTGGAAAAAGAATTGTAGTTCCTGACCAGAAGGGAATCAAGGATCTGATTTTAAAAGAAGCTCATGATTCGGTGTACTCTATTCATCCGGGAAGTACGAAAATGTACTTGGATTTAAAAGAAAAATATTGGTGGTCCAATATGAAAAGAGAAGTTGCTGATTTTGTAGCACGATTTGATATATGTCAGCTGGTAAAAGCAGAACACCAGAGACCAGCAGGATCGTTACAACCCTTGCAAGTTCCTGTTTGGAAATGGGAGGAGATTGGAATGGATTTCATTACGGGACTTCCTAGAACCAAATCTGGTTATGATTCTATTTGGGTCATTGTGGATCGGTTGACAAAAGTAGCACACTTTATTCCTGTGAAGACAACATATTTCGGTGATAAACTCGCAGAGCTATACATGGCCAAAATTGTATGTTTGCATGGTGTGCCAAAGAAGATTGTGTCCGATCGAGGTTCCCAGTTTACCTCGAGGTTTTGGCAGAAGTTGCATGAGGTTTTGGGTACAAACCTAAACTTTAGTACTGGTTACCATCCTCAGACAGATGGTCAGACGGAAAGGATAAATCAAATACTAGAAGATATGTTGAGAGCATGTGCTTTGACTTATAGAGGTTCTTGGGATCAGAATTTACCCTATGCAGAATTCTCCTACAACAACAGTTACCAGTCAAGTTTAAAGATGGCACCTTTTGAAGCTCTTTACGGAAGAAAATGCCGAACACCGTTATATTGGAAAGAGACAGAGGGTGGACAAATAGTAGGACCTGAGATTCTGAAAGAAGCCAAAGAGCAAGTCAGAGTGATTCGTGAGAATTTGAAAACCGCCCAATCAAGGCAGAAAAGTTATGCTGACAATCGTCGCCGAGAGCTAAGCTTTGAACCTGGTGATCATGTGTATCTTAAAGTTTCACCTCTCAAGGGAATGCGTCGTTTCAGAGTAAGTGGGAAGCTTGCGCCTCGCTACATCGGTCCATTTCCAGTAGTAGCCAGAAGAGGAGAAGTTGCTTACAAGTTGGAGCTTCCACCGCAATTGTCGGATGTGCATGATGTCTTCCATGTTTCTCGATTGAAGAAATGTCTCAGAGTGCGGAGCATCGAGATCTTTGTATGAAGAGATGGAATTAAAAGAAGACACTGTCATTATCCGAATATCGGTCAAAATCTTGGATGAAGTGAACGTCGAACCGAAGGTCGAAGTGATCGGGTTTTGCAAAGTTGATGGAGTAACCATTCGAAAAAGAAGCAACATGGGAGCGAGAAGAGGATCTGAGAGCAGAGTTTCCTGACCTTTTTTCTTCTCCGTCCGAATCTCGGGGACGAGATTCTCTCTAAGGGGGGTTGGTTTGTAACATCCCCAATTTCGGTCTTTTGCCTAAAGTTAATTTAAAAATTAATTAATTTAAATTTTGGATTTTTCCTTGGCGTTCTAATTAACCTGGCATCCTTATCCATCCAAAATTGAAGTTCAATCCTTTATCGTACGCAAAGTCAAAATTCTCAATTCCGGTCCTTATTCGAAATCTCACCCACATTCCAAAATGCTCTAAAAATCCAGAAACCTATTGCATTAGGTTCCAAATATTCCAAAATATTTTTAGGAATTTTCTCAAGATTTTTGGAATCGCTTTGCTATTTTATCTCTCACGGTCTTTCATCAAAATCAGTATATTCATTCCGGAATAGTATAAATTCCAAAATTCATCAAAATTCAGTGAAACTAACTTTATTGGGTTCCAAATAATCTCTAGTATTTTTATAAATTTTTCTAGGATTTTTAGATCATTTTTACTATTTTATTCGTCGCGCTTTTATCTCTTCATTTCTTTCAACCAACGAGAAAGCGACACGTGGCATGTCACTGTTTATCGTCTTCTTCCTCCCGTCAATGCCATGAGCAGAAATTTCAAGTTTTGACTCCATCTTCAAATGCTCATAACTCTCTCCAAAATTGTCCGAATCCAGTGAAATTTAAGCGTTACGACGGCGTCATAATGGAGATTGATTACCCTATCGTTGCTCATTCTGAAATCAAGTGAAAAGGTCGCTGCAATCAATTCTTTCCCGTTTCTTGTTTTAGCCATAACTCTTCCGTTTCTTCGTCTCTCTGAGCGTGTGAGTACCTCAAATGAGCGTATTGACGTCCTCTACACTGTGCTCACCTTGCCCCTTTGGTTCTGTATCGTTTCCCATCCCAAAACTCAAGAAAACCGTACGCCCGACGTCCTCCAAAGACACCGGCGAGCCATCTCTTGTTCCGGTGAGTTTCTAGACAAACCAACCATGTCACTTTGTGCCCCTTGCTTCCAAGAACACAACCATTCAATCGGATTTGATTTTCATTGCAGTTTGACCCGGATTTTGAGTTTATTAAATGCGTCGGCCGTCGCTCGTTAAGTCGCCGATTTCTTCCGATTGGGTGCGAACTAATTCAATTCCTTGCACCGTAGACTCCCTTGATGCTAGCTACACGTGCTCACCTTAGCTTCGAGAAATTTTGCATTTTCGGGTGAGTTTGAGCGTCATGCCGACGACTTCGTTTTTGGTCGCGGTTTTCTTGTCGTCGTGGCTTCGCCGCGCCTGCGCCATCATTGTTGTTGTGCTCGACCTTGGCGCCGCCCTCGACCGCCGCCAACCGCTGCCATCGCCGCGCCATGGTCGCCGCCTCACTTGCCGCCAGCGACAGCTTGTGCCGCCATGCGGCAAGCCTCCACCGTGAAGCTCCTCCCGTGAGGACCCTCTCCGTGAGCCCTTTCCTCTCTCTCCTTGGCCTCTCCCTCCATGGCGTTGTTGTTCTCTGCAATTCTCTGTCTGAGCTCTTGAGTAGAAGCTCTAGCCAATGACAGAGCGGGCCAGCAGCGAAGTGAGGGAAGAAAATCTGAAATGCTGGAAAAAGAAAAGATTCCAAAGAATATTCCTCGGTTTTCCAATTTTCAGGATTTTGAGAATTCAAACAATTGTTTCTCCTCCGTCGCAACTCGAATCGAGTGATTCCAATTGATAAATTCATCTAAATTCATCCTCTATCTTCCAATATTTTTATTATAATTTTTAGTTTCTGTTTAATTTATTTTATTCTTTTAGGCACCGCTTTTATGCAGTAGTCAAAAAAGTGCCGTCGCCAATCTAAAGAAAGACTTTCAGAGTAGCATAGCGCACCTCGTCGACGAAGGCAAGTCTCCTTGACGTACATTGATCCTATGGTTTGCAAATGTTTTACAAAAGTTTTATACCATGCATTGCTATTTATATAAAGATGATGTTAAATATAGGTTGGTAGTTAATCCTAATTGATAAATACCACCTTGATGTTGAAATCCATGTTCATTTGTAACCCTAGATTGCTGTGATATATCATGATCATATTAGGTTGTGATATATTTTGTTTAGTGCGTTAGATGAGCTTAGTTGCGGAATTGATTAAAATACCTATGGATGGGTTGCTTTGAAAATGTTGTTGAAATGTATTTTATTGAAACTGTAGCAAAGAGATTGCTGCTGTGATTGTAAAATAAAAATAAAATAAAAATGGTTTAGATTGGGGCGGAATGGTTTGTCGGGTGGGTGCAGATGGAGCACTGGTTCCGGTTTGTGAAAGCTGCCCTAATCAATTTAAGGACCGACGCTTATGACTGCCCATTCTAAGCATTACCGTGCAACCACATGTCAAATGGGCTCTGACCTGACTGAATAATTTGTAGAAACCTAACTTAGACTCACCAGATGGTGGAATGTGGGTGTCAGATGGAGGCAAGTCGTATTTCCCCACACGGCGCAAGAGGGGGTTTCTATACTGGGCAGATGGAACCCTAATAGCGGTGAAACCTCAGCGGGTGAGTCGGGTTAGTGTGGGGACCCAGATTACCAAATCCGACCCCTCTGTGTTTCAACCGTGCTAGTCCAGGAACAGCTAGCACACACAGCTCATACAGTGATGATAACATAGACATATCACGAGTAATTAACAGTAAATAAACAAAAGAGAGTAAACATCATCATCACATTATTACAAGTATCGAGCCTTACGGCTTAAGTGTGAAAGTAACAGCGGAAATGTAGCAACAAAAAGAAGAGCCAATCAGTGTGCCCACAGGCAACCGACTGGGGTACGCTCCCTAGTAGTCCGGGTAGTCCTCCTCCTCAAAGTCTTCACCACAGATGTCGAAAGGAGGAATGCAGGCACGGGGATAGCTGTTTCTGTCCTCCTCATCTGCTTTATGGAATAAGCAGCCCCGCGATGAAATGCGAGGGTGAGTATGCAACATACTCAGCAAGTCTCGGAAACTTAATGCAAATAACTAAATGCAAGGCTTAAACAAAGGATGGCATATAGGGTTCATTTGCATAAAGCGAAATTGAAATTTAAATACAAGTAATAAATTCATAAAGCAGTATTTAACAAAATGTAAATAGCATAATTAATTAAATTGAAGTATAACAATTTTCCAGGTTCCAACTACCTGGTTGGCTCCAACCGCCAAACTAAAATCCGGGAGCTCTAGCCGCTCGCGGATTCCCAAGCACATTTTCATTTTAAACCAAATCATCATTTTTCCATTTAAAACCAAAAACCAGAAAATCTACTATGTGAAAGCGTTCCACGCTTGCCCTTGTTCGTGGGCACGGCTACTCAAGTAGTTTTGACTCTGCAGAGTTGGTACACTTTACCCACACGATATGATCAACCCCTTTCGCCAAGCTATTGACACACTTCCTTTGGTGTGCCGGCAGAGAGATCATGACAAGGCCTTTACAATGCATATATTGCTACCGACTCGCGCTAAGGTTTCATCATTGTTAGGGCTACCAAGATCTGAAGCCCCTCTTGCGCCTTGCAAGTACCCTCCCGGCAAACCGCACATCCAAATGGCGAAGTCAAATAACGATACATGCAAATTACTTAGCCAGGTCGTACCCATAATAGACATGTGGTTGTACTGTATAGCATGGCCCAAGGTAACACACGACCGGTCCTTAATTGACTAGGGCGAACAATCACATTCGAATTTTGTGCATCCCGCACCGCCATCTGACCAATCCGCCCGGTCTAAACCATTTTTCACTTTTATTTTCAAATTAATACCGCAACACCAATTGCCATATTTTCACAATTCAATTTGAGTCAAATATGAAAGCATTTCCATAATGGTAAGGTACCGACGTGATTAAGCATGGCTAAGCATCTTTCTACCATCCCATAATACAAAAATGATTATTATTAATAGTACTTAATTTTCCTAGGGTGTCAATGGTTGTCAAAATGAATATCAATGTGGTTATAACAATTTGGCATTTATCTAAGCATTTAAAATGACATTAAAATACAATCATAAAATAATAAGCATGCAATAATTTAGAAACAAAATAGCATTTCATAAACTTGGGTTCAATATGGTCAAGGAAGACTTGCCTTCAACCTCTCCTGCTGCTGCTACCTCCGCTGGATGCTCCTCTCGCTCAACCGCTGCGTCGTCTACACGCGAAACACGCAAATCGAGGCAAGAAATAAATAAAACAGAAATAAATAAAATCCAAAAATTCATAAAAATGATACCAACAGATAGATCTTGATTTTATATGAATTTAGAAATTTGAATCGTTCAAATCGGAGTTCGAACGGAGGAGAACGGGGCTTCCGAAGTTTAAATGGAGGAGAAAATCAGAAAAATCGGAAAGGATTGACACGTGTCGATACTGACGAGGCCTGGGAGCTCCTCGACCTATCGGCATACGGTCAACGGATCCCCATGCTCGGGAGGCCCGACCACGACCTGGGCAGCAAGACTGGCGCTCGACCTCGGCGCAGTGTGCCCGAAGCTCGACTCATGCGACCTCGGCTCGGGCGGGTCTCATCTGAGCCTGGTCCACCCAAGGGTCTCGGATCTAGCGTTTGACTTGCGATTCTTGGAAGAAGCGGGTCGTGGGGATGACTCGAGTCTTGCGGCAAGCCCGGGCGATTCTGAACTGTCTTGATCGCATTAAAACCCACGATCCGCGAGTTTTCTCCCGGCCAGATTCGTGCGAGAAGGGATATAAAGACCAAGGATGCATGAGCTCAAGGAGGGCGAGCAACACCGCAATGCAGCTCGAGCTAGGGATCTTCATTACTATCTTGAGTTGTAAACAACGCTTACATACACCCACATAACAAAAAGTCACCGCCGCAAAGGCGGCTGGAGTAGAGTCATTACCTTCGCGAGGGCTCGAACGATATAAAACTTGTGTCTCGTGTTCGTTGTCGCCACTCAGACCATCCTCACGTCCGCTAGCTTCCTCCGTTAGAGTGAATTTGCCGGGTCCCTTAACGTTCTACCCCTACCTCACTTCTTGCGGTTGGCGATCCCGATCGTCGGCAATGGCGCCACCGTGGGGCCGATTGTTTTGCTTTTCGCGAGAGCGACACGAGATCTCGGGAGCATGGCGCCTTTCATTGATGGATATTCCTCGGGCACGGACTCCGACTCCGTGTCCACTGTTCCACGCCGCCGCCGCCACTCGGCAGACCGTCCCGGTGGCGACGGTCAGCGCGAGAAATCGCGGATGGCCGTGATCCGCAGACCCAAGACGCTTCGCCGGATAGTGCGGGTTGCTATCAACAAGCCATAACCGCCCTCGGCGGAGAGGCCGAAGAGAAGGCCGTCTTACGGGCGCCCAGACTCCTCCCCACCGGGCGCCTCGCTTCTCGCCGGGTCATGGCCGACCCGATAGGGCAAGGTCGGAGCTCTTCGCCGGGCCTGGCGAAAAACTCGTCGAGCTGCGGCCGAGGCCGAGCCTCCGCGGCTCGAAGTCAGCACTCTGGGACCCGTTCCCGAGGCGCGCGATAACACGTCACGCCGCCACCAGCGTCGGACTTCTCTGGCTGAGTTAGCCCGGCAGCGAGCTGGGCGAAACTCAGCCTTGAACTTCGCGGCGTCCCACGGGCACCGCGCCAACGAGACGAGCTTGGGCGAGCCGTTCCGAATCTGGCGGCGGATCTACGGATCCTCCGGGGCGTTCGCCCGGTAGCCGGAGGTCGGGACGCTGCGTTACCAACGAGTGACTCCGCGCTTCGGTACCATAGTCGTTCCCACGAAGGTCGGACGCCGAAACCTCGACTCGACCAATCTGGCGATGGCCGGGATCTCGTCGGCGGTGACCATGACCAACGGCGCTGTCGGCCTACGGTTGCATAGCATACTCCGCGGCCTTCATCGCGTCGCGATGGCGTAGCTGTTCAAGCCAGCTTGATCGGTAACCAGCGGGACCAAAACCACGGCGAGTTCTGTCCATCTATTCGACCGCTATCCTAGCGGTAGGAGACGAGCTTCGTAATGGCCAACTACCTCCGACCGTCTTTGGATGGGGCGCTAGGACACGGCACTTTTCAATCGGCTTCGGCTCCTTCGGTCGTGGCGCCAGATCGAGCAGCTCTTCGCTCAACTTCGAGTTGTTATGGCGGCGGGCGAGAAAAGACTGGATCGCGTCATCGAGGGAAGAACGAGCCACTACGCGACTTTGTGCGGCGATTCATCCGCCGAGAACTGATCGAGCATTTACGGCGAGGCCGTTATCAAAAGCCTTCAAGTTAAAGGTCGCGATCGGCGTCTCACCGAGGACACAGAGATCACGCCGAGGCTCGGCGTCAACAAGCTCTTCGCATGGCGGGCGATGCTGAGACGCGACGATGCCGTCCGTTGAAGCGACTACGACCAAGGTAAGCTTAGTGCAGACCAAACGAGCAGCCGTCCAACTCGAGCGCCGACCAAAGCGCCACCTCAAGCAGCGAAGCGCGACCGCGAGGGCGGCGCCGCAGGTGATCGTCTCGGCGGATGGCCAGCCGAGTCCTCGAGGTCAAGGCCGAGCTCGGGAGGACTCTAAGCCTCGCCAAGGTCGACCTCCCGAGCGAAGAACCAGCCCAGCCCAGCGGGACAGCGCCCGATTCCGTGAGCGATGCCGACGCGGGAGACCGAAAGGTCGCGCGGGATATAATGAGTCAAAATTCGCCTATTCCATAGGCGGCGGCCCGACCTGCTTGAACTGCGGGGGCTTGGCGAGAATAAAATTGGGCGCCTTCTCGATGGGCGGGGTGAGATGCGTGCTCGAAGGATGACGACCAGCCCGGCCGGGTGAATCTGGGAGCGAACACGGCGACCTCGATTTGGAGTTCGGCAAAGCGGCCGGGATCGGCGTCATCTTCGGTGGCTCGTCGACTTACGGACCAGGCTAGAAGTCAAAGCAGGCTGCGTGGACCATCTACCAGTCGCATTTGAAGCCCTCGAGCGACCTGCGCAAGTGGGGTGCAGGGGCAACCATCACCTTCTCTCGAGCGCGCTCCCGGTATGGCGAGACACGAAGACCGCCTTGGTCGTGACCCGACCATAAGCAACACCACGATCGGTCGTGTCATGGTGATGGCGGCAGCTCTCTTAACTTATTCTGGTGGGCGCTCGGCCGAATCAGATTCCCGGTCGAAGGTCAAAACATCACCATACCATTCTTTGGGATAGTCCAGGGAGCTCGACCACCCCTTGGGGCGGTCGTTTACCGTCACCTTGGCGGCTCGACAACTTCCGCACCGAGTTGATCACCTTTGAGGTGGTCGAGGCGACCTCCTCCTAGCGCCATCCTCGGGCGGCCGGCCTGGTCAAGTTCATGGCAGCCAACCACTATGGCCATCGATGCATGAAGTTGCCGGAGCCGGCGTCATCGCGTCGAGGCGACACCTAGCGGCGCATGGCTGCAGACCAAGGCCTTGGCCTGGCGTCTTTGCCCAGCGTGGCGGAGGCATCGACCAAACGCCCGCGCGAGGCGGCGATCCGGCCAATGAGAACAGCGAAAACCGTGCGCTTGATGAAATGACCCGGCGGTGCGTCACGTCTCGGCGAGTTGAGTTCAAATAGGAACTCGAGCTCGTCACCTTCCTTCGCGCCAACAAGGGCATATTTGCTTGGGAGCCAGCGGACATACTGGCGTCCCAAGGAAGGTGATCGAGCACAAGTTCGCAGTGGGACCGGTTCGACACATGTCGCCCGAAGCTGCGTCGTTTCTCCGGAGAAGGTCGCGATCATCAAGAAGAACCTTGACAAGCTCTTAAAGGCGGCTTCATTAAGTGAGATCAATTACTCGAATGGTGGCAAACCCGATCATCGTCGCGAGAAGAAGGGAGGAAGTGGAGAATGTCGTCGATCATACGGGGTTGAACTCGGCTTGCGAAGGACAACTTCCGCTTCAGCGCATCGACGGATCGTCGACTCCACGCGAATGCCAAGATCTTGAGCTTCTTGGATGCTTACTCGGGGTACCACCGGATCAAGGTGGCGGTAGGGGCGAAACAAGACTTCCTTCATCACACCGTTTGGCACCTATTGCTATCGACCATGTCATTGGTCTGCGCAATCACGAGCCACCTTTCAGCGACTAATGACCAAGACTTTCGAGCCCTGGTCGGGCGGAACCTTGAAGTCTCGTGGGCGACATCATCGTCAAAAGCCCCTCGGGCGACCATGTTCGCGACCTCGAGAGACCTTCGCCAACTGAGCAGGCACAAGATCAAGCTCAACCCGAAGTGCGTGTTGGTAGCGGCGTCGATGAGGTGCTCGGCTACATGATCGGGGGCTCGGGGTTGGTCCAAACCGGAGAAGATCGAGCGTCGAAGATGGTACCTCCGACCTCGATCAAGCGGTGCAAAGCCTCCTTGGCGCATAGCGCCCTCGGCAATTCATCTCGAGGCTCGGCGGCGGGCTCCCATTCTTCCAAACCTTGCGCCAAGCGGGGCTTCGAATGGACTCGAGGCCCAGCGATCGCCGACAATCTGAAGGCGTGCTGTCGTCCCCACCCCTCCTTACGCCGCAACTTTGGTGAGAGTTCTTGCTATACCTCGCAGCCACCCCTCAAGTATTAGTGCCGTCATGGTGGCGGAGCAGGGGTCAATGACACCCATTTATTACGTCGGCGAGTCTGCCGCGGCCGAAGGGCGCTACCCGCAGTACAAAAGCTTTATATGCTCTTCTCATGGCCTCGCGCAAGCTTCGGCACTACTTCCGGGCACATTCGTGGTAAGTCGGCGGCTTCCGCTCGGAGACATCTGAGAACCGGAGGTGGCGGACGAATCGCCAAGTGGGCCATGGAACTTCGCGGCGTTCGGCGTCCGGTCGTGGCGCGAACGACCATAAAATCGCAAGTACTCGCCCGACTTTGTGGTCGGCGAACATCATGACACTCTGAGCCCAGATCGAGGAAGAAAAACCACAGGTCATGTTCTTGACGGCTCGAGGTCCTTCAAGCGCTTCGGGGCTGGGATACTTATCCTCACCCAGCGGCGGACGAATTGAGTCGTCATTCGTTTTTGCTTCGGCGACCAACAATGTGGCGAATCTGAAGCCCTCTGGCGGCTTCACGAGCTTGCAAGGCTTTGGGTGTCGCCTTTGGTCGTGAAGGCGACTCGGCTCGTCATCAACCGGTTCAACAAGGACTACCAATGCTCGGGAGATTCGATGGCAAAGTACCTCGCGAGAGTGCGCCAAGATGGAAAAATGGTTCGAACTTGGAGCTCAAGCACATCCCGGGAGGGACAACTCGGTAGGATTTCCTCTCAAGCTCGGCTCCTCAAGGCAGCTATCACCAGCGTCATCTTGGAAGCGCTATATCGGCCCCATCGATCTCCGGCAGGGAGGCCACGATTACGTGGTCGAGGAATCCTTCTGGTAGAGCCATTCTGATACCTCTCCAGGCGACACGCCACCCGACCTGCCGAGAGGAGCGAATCAGCGGCCAAGGCGAGTTTGTACCGCGCTGCGTCGGAGCTCTGAGGCGTAATGTTTACGGCATCTAACACGGTGCATCTCCACGGAGGAGGTAAGTACCTCTTGCATGACATCCACTCGGGCCTCGTGGGCGCCTCTTCGTCTGAGGACAATGGTGGGGAAGGCCTTCCGCATGGGATACTATTGGCCCTCGGCAGGATGCTCGGGATATCGTCCGCTTTTGCCGAGCATGCCAATTCCACGCGAAGGTCGCATCAACCGCCTCTGCGCTCGAGACCATTCGCTCGCATGGCCCTTCTCGACACAGGGGCTGGACATCCTCGGTCCTTTCCTCAAACAGCGGGGAAAAAGTTTACGTTAGTTCTTTGTCGACACCTTCACCAAGTGGATAGAGGCGAGCGGTCTCGACCATTACTGACTTCGGCGGCGATCCGTTTTTCGCTTGAACATGGTCACGGTATGGGGTTCCGTGCAAACTAATCGCGACAACGGTACCACGGTTTACGGTGAGTTGTTCGGGGAGTTTTGCGAGGAACTTCGGCATCAAAATATGCCGCGCCGGTGGCTCACCCGAACAGCGGAGCGGCGGAGCAGCGCCAAACCGTCGTCGAGCGTCAAGAAGCGAGTTGCAGATGAGCTCGAGCGATTCGGCAAGGCTGGGTGGGCGAACTTCCACCGTCCTATGGTCTATTATTACCACGACAAAGCGAACCCACCGGGTCCACGCCCTTCGGCTTGTTTTCGATCTGAAGCCGTCACGCCTCCAGGGTCACGCTAGGCTCTGCCGAGTCGACAGTGCGACCAAGTCGACCGGCCGCGAACGGTCTCTCGACCTTACCCTAGCGAGAAAAAGTAAGGTGCCGTGCTGCTTTGCTACGATCAACGCACTACTGCAAGCTCTTCGCAGACATGCGTCGGTCGGTCTGACCTAGGAGGCTCCTTGTTGGGGACCTAGCTCGGCGGATTGAGCTCGTCGGCACCAATAAGTTATCCCAGCGGTGGGAGGGCCCCTATAGAGTCGTTTCAACGGATCGCCACGAGGGCTTCTGGGCTAATATGTTGCTCGATGGTAGAGAGCTCTCTAGCTCGTGGAACATAGATCGACCGGAAATTTTATGTGTAACCTCTATGCCTCATATTTCAATAAAAATTGGTCTTCCATTCCTTTTCTTTTATCTGCTTCCTTTTGTGTTCTTTGGTTTTCTTTTCGGTGGCTCCTCTTCCAGAACATGACCCCGTCATGTGGCGTTCGCTCCTAAAGTCTTAGTGCGAGGTTTTCGCTCACCCCAGTGACGAGCTAAGCGTGGCCGAACCTCTTAAAATCTAGCTCTCCCTGTGCGGG
Organism: Guadua angustifolia; assembly: GCA_036346375.1. NCBI lineage: Eukaryota > Viridiplantae > Streptophyta > Magnoliopsida > Poales > Poaceae > Guadua > Guadua angustifolia. Next base: position 45,252,211 of record CM070510.1, read on the forward strand.
CTCGAGTCACGAACCTCGCCGCTTTGACGATCGAGCAATGCGCATGGTCGCAAGGTCGTATGACAGTTGGTCTACTTAATGATGTTAGCCTCGTGTTCTTCGCCATTGCGGATTGTTCCTCCACTTTGCAAGTCGTGGCCTCACGTCCACATCTCGTCTTGTGCCCAAGGCCGCGTCACTCGACCTCGGGCCCAGCGGGCTGGGTAAGGCTACTTCTGGCACCACGACCTAAAAAAGCTGCGGCGCGACAGACAAGCGAGCGATAGTGACTTCAAGTATCCCCAAGACCACGGATTCATAACGAGGGGCGAGTTTCTTTGTTCACTAGAAACAAAGCTGTTTCTGTTAGTACATTCCCCTTTTAGCGTTTTCTCTGGTCGGCCATCTCGCGGGCAAGCTTTTCTGCTTTCGAGTGGGCCACTTTTGCCCTCGGGTTGCGATCTCCCCTGGGCGGGAGGGCTTCTTTGGGAAGCATCCAGCGGCCCGGCGTCGCTCTTCTTGGTGAGCAGGCGCTCTTGGCTGCCTTACTGCAGGCGCTCGAGCTTCTCTTGGTCAGGAGCCTTGGTCTTGTCTTGGGAGATGGCCTCATGGAAGCCGTCTCAACGCCTCGACCTTAGCGCGTTCGACCTCGGCGCCTTGGTGGCATGGTCGAGCTTCCCCTCGAGCTCGAGGATTTTGGCCTCGAGCTCGGGAGGTGCTGCTGCCATGAGTATGCACTGCTCCATAGCACCTTCTCAGAGTCCTTGACCTTAGCCCGCTCGGCCTCAAGCGTCTTGTTGGCGCTCCCAAGTTCCTCCTCGGTTTGGAGCACCTTGGCCTTGAGCTCGGGAGTCGGCGCCTCCGCGAAGCCTTCTCGAGCTTGATCTTGGCTGCTTGCGACCTCGGCGCCGTGGTGGCGTGGCGGCGCTCTGCTCCACTTGCCTTAAAAAGCAAAAGTCGCGTTCGGAGGTCGAGTGCCTCGAGCTCTGCCGCATGGGCTGTCTCCAGGCGCCCTCATCGTCGGCGTAGATCTTGAGCTCTTGGTTCTTCTGCTCGAGCTCCCCGAGTGGAACCTCAATGGTTCGAGACGAGCTGTCGCTCAACCTCCGCGCCTCTACCACATCGAGGAGACCTCTTAGCACATCGCATGCTCTCGAAGGCCTTGAAGCCCTCGGATGGCGTGATCGGTCACCTTCCGTCAAAAAGGGTGGCCGAAGGTGAGAAAGGACAAGGGAGACAAGCTACAAGGTGAAAGTATCTTGGGGAAGAATCCTTACCTCATGGGCTCCTCTCGAGCTTCTTGGGGTGAATTCCTCACGGTCTTCAATCACGATCGCAAGAGATTTCCCCCCCTCCTCCTCGGCCGCGATCTGGGTGCAGGTCGACCTCGGGCACCATTGGCCTTGGGCTGGGCAGTCTGAATCCCGCCATGGGGCGGCTGGTTACCGTTGCCTCCCGTGGTCGAGTCCGTGAAACGAGGGGGCGGTAGCGGTGTTGTCCCCGATCTCGCGGTCGGGCTGCATTCGCCCGATGGCGAGAAACATTTCGATCCACTTGGCGCCCGACCCCATGGCGGGGCACCGACCTCGGTGTCCGACGCGATCGCGGTGGGGAGGTCGGCGTGGCGTCTCGACCGCGTCCCCGGTGACGGCGTGGTCGCGATCTCCACACTCGGGCGGCAAGTGGTGGCGTGGTAAACCGGCGTGGCCTCAGCTTCAAAGCTTCCTCCCCTCGGTGGCCGGGTAGCTCGTCGGCAGCGTCTGCTTGTGGGCCTCGCCCGTCTTTGAAGTCCGCTGACCGCGGGCTCATTTTTCTTCCGACAGTCGTCGAGCCCTTAGTAGAACTTCGCCGACCAAGGGCTGGCCCGTGGGAGTCGTGTTCCACGGTAGCTGCGGCGAGGGCCAGCCTGGCGTTCTCCTCCTCGGTTGAGACTATACTGAACAACGACCATCGTCAAAAGCGGGCGGGTTTGAGCTCGGATACTCAAGTTCTGCGATCAAAATCTGCGCTAAGCGGAAGGATCACGGAAAAGGCGGCGCGATTGAGGTCTCGGGAGCTTACAGGCCACGGACTCCTCCTCGCCAAGGGCGTCTGAGGTCTTGTTGCCCGATGTCGGTAGCGCCCGCGTTTGCGTGTCCTCACGACACAGGGACCGGGGTCGAGCCGGCCCCTCATCACCCTTGTGGCGAGGCTCGTCTTTCGAGCTTTGGGGCGGGGTACTGAGGACTGGCGGCGGCGGCGCACTCTCTTCTTTGCGAAAGAAGGAATGTTAAAAACGACAAGGCATGGAAAAAACGCAAGGACTCGGGGCTCGACGGAAGGGCCCTCACGTATACGATCCCCCACTCGACATGGCGCTTCTTCGCCTCCGATTGGCCCGTCCGGTGGGGAGGCCTCTTCTTCCCCTTCTTGCTCTTGCCCCCAGGCGGCGGGAGCATCCTCTGGCGTGTCGAGCAACTCTGATGGTCCTAAGATCTTGCGTGGGTCGGAAAGACCTCGCTAAAAGCAGGTCAAGAAGGCGAGGTGGGGCGGCTTACCTCGGCCTTCCGTGAAGTACATTCTTGGGGTGGAGTGCGTCAAGGGTGTATCCATCGCCCGACTTCCCAAACATTTGAACATCACAGCCGGAGACCAGAGTTCCTTGTTATTTGCAGAACATGGGCCGTCGGGGAAGGCTAAGGATGGGCTTGGCGAAGTTCAAGGCGAGGCCTTGCGGTCGTGCCTTCACGAGTGGGGTCGTTGCGCCCGTAATCTCGAATGGGTGCTCCTCCTCCTTGAGAGGACACCGGTTCATAAGAAGTCGGCGCGATTACTGCGTGGGCAGCGTGGCGCAAATGTGGATGGCGGCGATGGCCTCCTCGTCGACCTCGGATCTTGGGCTCGGGGTCTCCTTCTTCTCGGTGTGAGGGCCCCTCGTGCGTCGAGCCCGTACTCCCTTTCTTGAGTAAAACCACGCTTCGGACGGGGACCAAGCGAATCCGGCGGCGCCCGGGAAGGACCATTTGAGCCGGTTGGTCGGAATCTGACACCTCGAACAACGAGGTCCTTCCGGAAGCGGAAGAGGAGTAATGTGAAAAAAACGGCGAGGTGGGGAGAATCCCGGAATCCCTCGCATAGATGGGAAAAGATGGCGGCGTGAGGATGGAATTTGGTACAGATTGATGAGCTCTATTTGCGACTAGAGGGCGTCATACGAACTCACTCTCCGGGTCCCTTGATCCAAGGAGGCGTAATGCTCGGTCAGGCGATCTCGTCATCCCTAAGGCGAGTTCGGTCTCGCTGCCGAACAACCGCCATGTGACCGGTCTACTATCCCCGGGGTCTCGAGCTCTTTCATTCTCGCGTCTGACAGTGCTCCTCCCAAGCTTGGTCATGGCGTCGTGGGCGCTTGGTCGAGGAGTGAAAAGAAAGGCGGCCTTCGGCGAGAAGCTTGAAGACAAAGGCGCAAAGCAAAGGTCTCTGGCTAATGGCGTGGCGTTGGCCTCGAAGAACCTAACGAAACACGCAAAAACACTTACGGCGCCTCAAAAGCGTATCAGCAAGTGATCGGCGGGTGCAATTAAGGCACAGGTCGAGGCAGCCGGTGCATGGCCGTTCACATCCGTTACCAACATCGAAGTCAGGGTTGCCGGTGTCGAGGCGAAAGATTTGCTTTGTGGTCTCACTTGAGCCTCGACCAGGAGTTTAGACCTCGAAGGTCTTCTGTCCCAAGATAGGCTCGAGGTCGTCGAGGGTTCCTTCCAGAGCCTAGAGCCTCGGGGTTGGTGCAGCGAGGCTGGGAGCTCCTCGACCTATCGGCATCGGTCAGCGGATCCCCATGCTCGGGAGGCCCAGACCACGACTGGGCCTTGGCTGAGGCGCTCGACCTCAGGCGCGGTGTGCAGCTTCGACTCCAGCGCGACCTCTGGCTCGGGCGGGTCTCTATCTGAGGCCTGGTCCACCCAAGGGTCTCGGATCTAGCGTTGACTTGCGATTCTTGGAAGAAGCGGGTCGTGGGGATGACTCGGAGTCTTGCGGCAAGCAGGAAGCGATTCTGGCTGTCTTGATCGCATTAAAACCACGATCCAGAGTTTCTCCGGCCGATTCGTGCGAGAAGGGATATAAAGACCAAGGATGCATGAGCTCAAGGAGGACGAGCAACACCACAATGACTCGAGCTAGGGATCTTCATTACTATCTTGAGTTGTAAACAACTTTACATACACCCACATAACAAAGAAAGTCACCGCCGCAAAGGCGGCTGAATAAAGTCATTACCTTGCGAGGGCTCGAACCGATTATAAAACTTGTGTCTCGTGTTCGTTTATGCCCGACTCCGACCATCCTCCGTCCGCTAGCTTCCTCAGATTAGAGTGAAAGCTTATTGCTCGGGTCCCTTAACGTTCTACCCCTACCTCACTTCTTGCGGTTGGCGATCGATCGTCGGCGAATCGCTAATTGGTAGGTAATCGGAAATTGATGCATCGATAAATAAAAATATGTCTTGTGACAAGTGGGGCCGAGTGTCATTGACCGGTCCACTGAACCCAGGTTCCACGAGGGTTGCAGCTTGTGATAGGGGTGAGGTGGTGATGTAGCACGAGCGTGGCGTGCGTGGCGAACACGCATAGTAGCTAGGGCCTCGTGGCGAGGGCGTGGCACCGGCGTGGCATCACGTGGCGATGATGTGGCGAGCAGACGAGTTTTAGGCGGCGATGTCGGTGGCGTGGCGATGTGGTAGACATGTGTGCGGTGGTGGTGACATGGCGATGATGTGGTGCGGGCCTTGGCGTGTGCGTGGCGGAACATGTTGGTTGGTCTTGTGGCGTGACCGCATGCTCTGGCGGTGATGTGGCCAACTTCGTGGCGTGTCGTGGTGAGGTGGCAACCACGTGGAGGTGACAAAGCGAAGCTTGGAGTCTTCTTGTGCGGAACGGTGGCGCGCGAGATCGGCCGTTGAACAACGATCCGGCGGTGGCGAACCGCGAAGGAAAAGCGACAAGCGGCGGCGCTTCTCCACCGTATTTGGAGAAACGCGGCGAAATGGCGAGCAGCGGATCAAGCAAAGTTTTGTGCGGATTAAATAGAGGAGGACAAGATGAACTCGGTGGTACCAAAATATACGGTGGAGACTCACCGGCGGCGGAGAAAGACGGCGAAGAACTACTCGGGCACAACTGCGAACTCCGGTGAGGCTGCACGGCTCAACAGTGGTGCCTCAGAAGAAATGGGTAGAGCCAGGAGGTGCGGCGCGAGATGGCAAACCTAGGAAGGTGTCTGTGGCCGCTTATATAGCCTCGGGTGGCGTGTAGTAAGTAGCGAAGTCGAGATGGTCACATCTAGGGTTTACCTGGGCGGCGGCTTGGGCTGGCGACGTGGACGCACGGGGACCGTCGGATTGGAAATCAACGGCCAGACACGAGTGAGGTTTTAGGGTTTGGGTTGGTAGGGATGGCGGCGATTCTGGCCGTAGGATGAAAGATCAACGGTGAGATCTTGATTCGAGATTAGGGTTTGGGTGGGTGGACGGTACCTTGAGGAGATGGGCGGAGGAGTTGAACAGTGAAAAACGGCCGGAAAGAAAATAGGATTTAAATACATTTCCAAAATAAATAAAATATCGAGAAATTCGAATAAACTTCAAATAATTCAAATAAATAGCAAATAAACTCCGAAAAATCTCCAAAAATACAGAAAAATTTAATGAAGCACAAGGAACCCAAATAAAATAAGAAATGCTTGATTTGAGGTATAGATTAATCAGGTTAAATCCTTGTTCAATTTAAAAATTCATTTTAAGCTGATTTAAATTCAAATAAATTGCAAAGGGTTCAAATTTTGAAATTCAAACTCCAAGACATTGAAAAACGGAATGTTACAGTTAGGCATATACATTGTAAAGGCCTTGTCATGATCTCTCTGCCGGCACACCAAAGGAAGTGTGTTCGTAGCGCTTGGCATTAAAGAGATGATCATGTCTTGTGGGTAAAAAGTGTACACCTCTGCGAGTTAAATCTATTGAATAGCCGTGCCTCTACGGTCAAAAGGCAAAGCGAAGAATGCTTTCATCTTGGTAGACTTGGTTTTGGTTTTAGAAATAGCGATGTTTTGTTTTGGGATTAGGGTAGATGGAACTCTCGGATATATATTTGGCGATGAGCCAATCGGTAGATGGAACTGTTTTGATCATGACAGAGATAGAGTCATGAGTTGGTTTACCTTAATATTTTAAAGCGTGCGGATAGAGCCTTTATACTAGTGATGGTAGATAGAACCTTTACTAGAATATTAAATAATTCAATTGTTAAATAATTGTTTAAAATGTGCATTGTGAAAATTATTATTATGTATGGTTTGATAAAACTTGGCTTTATGCAAAAGAACCTATTAAGCCTTTCCTTGGAAAGCCCTACATGTTACATTTTCCCGGACTTGCGAATGCGTTTGTACTCACATGCTACACAAAATTTTTCATCGAGAGAACTACCAAGTTGCGGTTGAAGGCAGCGAGTTCTATCTTAGGAGTTTGATGAAGATCGCCGGGATAACTAAGCGCTCTCCTAGTAAATGCGCCTATGGTGTTTTATGGGTTTTATCATTTTGTTATTTGTTTCATTGCTTTGTGAACTCAGGTCATGTGACCAAGTGATGTAATAAATAGCCATGTGGTTGGTACTTTACATTTATGTTATTACTTCGTTATGTTTTGGTTATGATTATCAACGCTTCCTTTGTGTGTACTAGCAAGCGATGCAGGACTAATCTGAAATACGAGGAGATTCGGATGGTAAATCTGGGGTCTCCTGAAGGTGGTATCGAGCTTTGAGCATTTGTAGGACACAACTTAGTTAGAATGGCAAAGCCTTAAGGATTAATATTTTTATAAAAATATACTTATAAAATTTTAAGTTCCTCTGCTTCTATCTTTTCTGTCTTAGTGTCTTGTTCTTACCTCATCCTCTATTTAAAATTTGTTTACTACCCTTGTCTTGTTTCAAAATTTGTAGATGTCGGTTTACATCATTTTTGCAAATGGTTTGGAGGATTCTGTGAGGAGCCTAGTGAAGAGGATTCTTCTCCTCGTATTCTGAGGAGGTGAAGGGAAGCGATTAGTTTTAGTCTTTGTGCTGTAGCACCTTTCTTTTGTCTCGCTAGAACGTTATTAATTGTGTGTGATGGACTGTATCGTGCTTCTAAGCATTTGTGATATAGTCATCTTAATAAAACTATTTCGATTTAAATAAAGATTTTAGTTGGTATTTCTTTCTGTGCTGTTGTTCTTGTCGGGGATGTTGTTTAGTTTCCCTGTTTTCTTATCTTTGCTTTTCCCTCTTTCCTTGTGCTTTCCCCATCCTTGGTTTCAGATGGAGAACCCAGGCAGAGGTCATGGCAGAGGAAGGAGAGGAGGTCGTGGCCGTGGTCATGGTCGTGGAATAGATCAAATCCAAGATGAAGTGCCAATAGAACAGCAGTAGTTCAATGAGAATAACCAGGCACCGCCACCTCGAGCAGCGAACCAAGTGCCACCCCACCCCGAATCGATGCCCAAGCATGGAGCAGATGATGGCCATGCAACTGTAGATCCTTCAAGCTTTGGCGCGAGAATGCCCTCAATCGACCCCAAGCTGCCCGATTCTGGCAATGGCTCACCACCCAATCAAGTTTGGGGAATTCATGAGACCAGACCTCCCACGTCATGGGATCGGTGACCCCTTGAGGCGATGGTAGCTCAAAAAGTTGAGAGGAAGTTATACTTGGCTCGATGTGATGAATATGAGAGTGTTTTATATGCCTCTCATCGGTTGAAAGAACATATATAAGTTGGTGGGAAAATTACCTCGCTGCTTACGAGGAAGCCCGAACATCACTTGGAATGAATTTGTGGAAGCTTTTGGACTACCCATATTCCCAAGGGGATTATGGAAATGAAGAGGCATGAGTTTCACAAGTGCGGCAAGAAACCTTCGATCTCGAGAATACTGAATCGGTTCACCCAGCTATCTCGATATGCTATGGAGGATGTTGCCACTGACGAGGCAAAAATCTGGCGCTTTATGGAGGGTGTTGACCCGAATCTCAAAGTGCAGCTAGTCTCCAATGACTTCCCATTTCGACATATGGTGAATAAGGCTTTGGTTCAGGAGAATGCCCAAAGTCAGCTGCATGCATCTAGGAAGAGGAAGATGGCTTTTCAGGCTCATCATGGCGCCAGCAGTTCTAGGCCACATTTCTTTCAACCTCACCCCATCGGACGGCGGTTTCTAGTGCTCCCGGGACTCTGCTCGAGTTCGGCGATTCCTCAAGCCCTGCTAACAGCGCAGAAGTCAAGTTCGAAGAACAACACAGCTACAATAGGAATCGAGTGCTTCAACTGTAGAGAGATGGGGCATTACGCCGACAAGCTGTCCCCGAAGCGTCGTGAATGACCCGATTTCGTTCAACACAGGAACTACTCGGCCAGCGCCCGATACCAGCTCAAGGAAGAGGAACGCCGCGAGACTCCGCGTACTCCTCGCTTTTCTCGGAAGAGGGCGTGTTAACCATGTCCTTGTTGAAGAGGTCCGGGGCCTTTTGGCGTGGTGTATGGTAAGTTCTTTGTCAACTCGGTACACCTCGGTTTTGTTTGATTACGGTGCAACGCACTCATTCACGATAGAGTATCTAGTAAGAAAGTATGGATGGGATCTGATTCGACTTAGAAATCCCTTATTAGTTCAATCCACAGTAAAGAACTAAGAACAAGCGCTATTTGCCCAAAAATGGATATAACTATAAAAGGGTAAAGTTCTAGTGAACTTAATATTATTGGATACTAAGGGTATAGAAGTAATCCTTGGAATGGATGGTTAACCAAGTACAAGGGTCGAGATAAATGTGCTAGTAGAGCTATCTCCTTACTAGTCATGAGGAATTCAGTGGAGTTCTTGTCTAATCTTTCCTCTAAGGGGTAGAACCACTGAACAGACTAAAAGGTACATCTTTGGAAAATGTGCCCATAGTAAAGAATACCGGATGTGTTCCCGGAAGATTAGCCTAGAATGCCGCAGACGAGAGATGTTGAGTTCATAATTGAGTTAGCTTTGAGTGCAGCTCCTATCTCAAAAAGGCCTTATCGGCTACACGCTAATGAGTTAGCGAGAGATAAAAAGCAGTTGAAGAACTGCGGGAGAAAGGATTTATAAGACCAAGTTCATCACCTTGGGGTTCCCGATAATCTTTGTGAAGAAAAAGGATGGTAGTATGAGAATGTGCATAGATTACCGATCTTTGAATGAGGTCACAATAAAAATAAGTATCCTTTGCCAAGGATAGATGATCTGTTTGATCGGTTAAAAGGAGCCAAGGTATTCTCAAAATTGACTTAAGATCGGGGTATCATCGACTTAAGATCGAGAAAGAAGATATCCCAAAAGCGACTTTCACTACGGATATGGACTATATGAGTTCTGATGATGTCCTTTGGATTAACAAATGCACCATCCTATTTCATGAATTTGATGAATAAGGTGTTTATGGAGCTTTTAGATAAGTTTGTTGTCGTTTTTATTGATGACATTCTTATTTATTCCAAGAATAAGAAAGAGCATGAGGATTGTGGGGACCGGATTAACCAATCCGAACCCTCGTGTTTCAACCGCTAGTCGAGAAGCGACTAAGCGCACCGCAGTCGTCTGATGATGATAACACGACATATCATAAAGTAAACAACATGAATAAGCAAAAGTGTAACAACCTCATCACATTATTACAAGTATGGAGCCTTACTGCAAGTGAAAATGTAGCAATGGAAAAGTAGAACCAAAAGGGCCAATCGATGTGCCCACGCAACAGGCGTAAGTGCGCTCCCTAGAAGATCGCGTCATCCTCCTCATCAAAGTCTTCACCACGGATGTCGAGCGGTGGATCGCAGGCTTTTGATAGCCTCTTCTCCCATCATCGCTTTATGGAATAGCGACCCGCATTGAAAGCGAGGGTGAGTATGCAACATACTCGCAAGTCTCGGAAACTTAATGCAAATAACTAAATGCATGGCTTGAACAAAGGAAGCATATAGGGTTCATTTGCATAAAGCGAAATTTAAATTTAAATACAAGTAATAATTTCATAAAGCAGCATTTAACAAAATGTAAATAGCATAATTAATTAAATTGAAGTATAACAATTTTCCAGGTTCCAACTACCTGGTTGGCTCCAACCGCCAATCTAATATCCGGGAGCTCCAGCCGCTCACAGATTCCCAACCACACTTTCATTTTAAACCAAATCATCATTTTCCATTTTAAAACCAAAAACCAGAAAATCTACTATGTGAAAGCGTTCCACGCTTGCCCTTGTCCGTGGGCACGGCTACTCAAGTAGTTTTTAAGACTCTGCAGAGCTGGTACACTTTACCCACACGACATGATCAACCCGTTTTGCCAGGCCAGTAACACACTTCCTTTGGTGTGTCGGCAAGGAGATCATGACAAAGGCCTTTCAATGCATAATACCGCTACTGACTTCACGCTAAGGTTTAGCTCTCTGACCCCTCTTGCGCCTTGCAAGTGTCATCCCGACAAACTTCGCACTGACCCTTTGGCGAAGTCAAATAACGATACATGCAAATTACTTAGTCAGTCGTACCCATATAGACATGTGGTTGTCTTGTATAGCATGGCCCATGGTGTCCACACAATCGGTCCTTAATTGACTAGGCGGACAATCACATTCCAAAATTTTGTGCATCCACTTTTAGCCATTCAACCAATCTGCCCGGTCTAAATCATTTTCACTTTTAATTTCAAATTAATACCGGCAACACCAATTGCCATAATTTCCTAAATCATTTTAAATCACATATGAAAGCATTTCCATAATGGTAAGGTACCAAGCGTGATTAAGCATGGCTAAGCATTTTACGGCGTTCCCATAATAAAATGTTTACCATTAATTACAGTAATTAGTTTTCCTAGGGTGTCCATGGTTGGCAAGATTAATCCAAATGTGGGCATAGTAAAGTTGGAATTTAACTAAGCATTAAAATGACATTAAAGTCACGATCACATAAATTAATGAGCATGCATTACTTTAAAGCAAAATAGCATTTCATAAACTTGGGTTCAATATGGTCAAGGGAGACTTGCCTTCAACCTCTCCCTGCTGCTACCTCCATTGGATGCTCTTCTCGCTCAACATTGCGTCGTCTACACATGAAACACATAAATCGAGGCAAGAAATAAATAAAACAGAAATAAATAAAATCCAAAAATTCATAAAAATGACACCAACAGATAGATCTTGATTTTATATGAATTTAGAAATTTGAATCGTTCAAATCGGAGTTCGAACAGAGGAGAACGAGCCTTCCGAAGTTTCTCAGGAGAGAAAATTGGGAAAATGATAAAGAGTGACACGTGTCAGGTTTCTATTGGCTGATATTTCGGATATTCAGAAAATAATCGGAAGAGAAAAAGATAAATAACGCTGACGTGTGGGGCCCTTGGGTCGGTGACACAGACACAACGACGGCATGCTGACGCGGCAGTGACGTAGGAAGCTAAGACCTACGCGGCTCAGACGTGGCACCAACGTGGCATCCACGTGGCGATGACATAGCGAACGGAGGGTTTTCGCTGATGTGGCGGTGATGTGGCACCGATGTGGCTAGCACGTGGCAACACTTGGCGGTGAGGTGGCGCACACATGTGCTACACATGGCGACATATGGTGGACACAGCGACGCGTGGACGGTGACAAAACATACATACGTGACTAGGGTTTACGTGGCGCGACATGCCGCACACTTGGCAACATGTGGCAGACACGGGCGATGACATGGCGGTGAGGTGAAGGTGAGGGTGGTGCGACGTGGCGGTGAGGTGGCTTACCAGCGAGTCTGTGGTGTCGCAGATTTGGACCGTTGAGGACCGATCCGACGGTGAAGGCTAGCAGCTGAAGATCGACGGCGAGATGGCGTGCTTTTCCGCCGGAGACGAAGAAGAAGAACCGGTATATGGCGGAATCTGGTGGATCGGACATAAAGCTGGTGAGATCGGCGTAGGCGCCACAAGGAACGGATGGTACCTAGAATGGCAGCGGAGACTCACCGGAAGAAAAATGACGGCGGAATGTCTTGAGCGTGGCGGTACTCGGCGAGTCGTGTGGCTACTAGATGGCGTCTCACTTGGCGAAGGAGGAAAAGAAGCGGCGAGAATGGCGAGTCTGTGTGAAGCCGGAGAGGCCTTAAATAGCCTAGGGCGACGAAATAATATGAGCGAGGTTGGTCGCGGGCTAGGGTTTACCTGGCGCGGCGCGCCGCTAGAGCGACGTGGGCGCCTGGTGGCCGTGGGATCTGGATCGGACGGGCGAGGAAAAGATACGTGGGGTTAGGGTTTCCTTTGTTGAGTGGTAGCGATTTACAACCGTTGGATCATCGATCGTGATCCGGATCTTAGGGGTTTCTTGTGTGAGGAAGCAGACGTCTTGGTAGTTTTGGGCGGCGATGGAATAGGAACGGCCGAGGTGAGATGAACAGTGAATTCGGCCCAAGGATAATTAAGAGATTTAAATTCATTTCCGGATTAAATAAAATACCGAAATTGAATAAACTTCAAATAAATCCAATAAATAGCAAATAAATCCAGAAAAATTCCCAAAAATACAGAAAAATCCAATGAAGCACAAGGAACCCAATAAAAATAGGAAATAATTAATTTAAAGTAGGGATTAATTAAAATTAAATCGTGTTGCTTTGGAAAATTCAGTTTAAGCTGAAATTAATTCGAGAAAATTTTTACGGGTTCGGATTTTGAAATTCAAACTCCAAGAATTTGAAAAACGGAATGTTACATTGATCATTTGAGGATAGTTTTGGAAAAGCTCAGAGAACATCAACTTTATGCTAAGTTCAGTAAATGTGATTTTTGGTTGAAGGAGGTTGCTTTCTTGGGTCATGTCATCTCGGCTGAAGGAGTAGCTGTTGATCCTGCTAAAGTGAAGGCCGTGCTTAATTGGGAACAACCCAAGTCAGTCCTGGATATTAGAAGTTTCCTTGGTTCAGCAGGTTATTATCGGTGATTCATTGAAGGATTTTCAAAGATTGCCAGACCACTCACCCAGCTACTGAAGAAGGAGAAGAAATTTGAATGGATTAAGTCCTGTGAACAGAGTTTTCAGGAATTGAAGAAGAGGTTAACTTCAGCACCTGTGCTTGTTCTGCCGGATATTCATAAGGATTTTGAAGTTTACTACGATGCCTCAAAGCAAGGTCTCAGATGTGTTTTGATGCAAGAAGGTAAAGTTATAGCTTATGCCTCAAGACAACTGCGACCCCATGAAGAAAACTACCCAACTCATGATTTGGAGTTAGCAGCAGTCGTGCACTCACTCAAAATCTGGAGGCATTATTTAATTGGGAATCGATGTGAGATCTATACGGATCATAAGAGTTTGAAATACATTTTCACTCAGCCAGATCTCAACTTGAGGCAGAGAAGATGGTTGGAATTAGTTAAAGATTATGATATTGGTATCCATTATCATCCCAGAAAAGCTAATGTTGTTGGGGATGCTTTGAGCAGGAAACGTTATTGCAACAACGTTTCGGTTCAAAAAAGTCAACCAGCACTTTATGAAGAATTCCAACGTCTCAACTTGGAGTTAGTAAATGAAGGATGTATTTTTAATGTTGTAGTGCAATCAACCCTGGAAGATCAGATCAGAGAGGTTTAAAAGAATGATAGTGGTATCACAGACCTAAAAGATGGTATAAAGAAAGGTAAATTTCCTGAATTTTACGAAGGCGAAAGGGACCGTTTGGTTTGGAAAAGAATTGTAGTTCTGACGGAAGGGAATCAAGGATCTGATTTTAAAGAAGCTCATGATTCGTGTACTCTATTCATCCGGGAAATCTGAAAATGTACTTGGATTTAAAAGAAAAATATTGGTGGTCCAATATGAAAAGAGAAGTTGCTGATTTTGTAGCACGATTTGATATATGTCAATTTGTAAAAGCGAACACGAGACCAAAGAGATTATTTACAACCCTTGCAAGTTCTGTTTGGAAATGGGAGGAGATTGGAATGGATTTCATTACGGACTTCCTAGAACCAAATCTGGTTATGATTCTATTTGGGTCATTGTGGATCGGTTGACAAAAGTAGCACACTTTATTCCTGTGAAGACAACATATTCCGGTGATAAACTCGCAGAGTTATACATGGCCAAAATTGTATGTTTGCATGGTGTGCCAAAGAAGATTGTGTCCGTCGAGGTTCCCGTTTACCTCGAGGTTTTAGCGAAGTTGCATGAGGTTTTGGGTACAAACCTAAACTTTAATCTTGGTTACCATCCTCGAATGAGGACGGTCGAGACGGAAAGGATAAATCAAATACTAGAAGATATGTTGAGAGCTTGTGCTTTGACTTATAGAGGTTCTTGGGATCAGAATTTACCCTATGCAGAATTCTCCTACAACAACAGTTACCAGTCAAGTTTAAAGATGGCACCTTTTGAAGCTCTTTACGGAAGAAAATGCCGAACACCGTTATATTGGAAAGAGAGAGAGGGTGGACAAATAGTAGGACCTGAGATTCTGAAAGAAGCCGAAGAGTAAGTCAGAGTGATTCGTGAGAATTTGAAAACCGCCTGATCAAAGCGAGAAAAGTTTTCTTGACAATAAATCGCCGAGAGCTAAGCTTTGAACACGGTGATCATATGTATCTTAAGGTTTCACCTCTCAAGGAATCGTCGTTTGAGTAAGTGGGAAGCTTGCGCCTCGCTACATCGGTCCATTTCGATTAGTAGCGAGAAGAGGAGAAGTTGCTTACAAGTTGGAGCTTCCACTTAATTGTCGGATGTGCATGATGTCTTCCATGTTTCTCAATTGAAGAAATGTCTCGAGTACGAGCATCGAGATCACGTATGAAGAGATGGAATTAAAAGAAGACTGTCGTATCCGAATATCGATCAAAATCTTGGATGAAGTGAGCGTCGAACCGAGTCGAGTGATCGGGTTTTGCAAAGTTGATGGAGTAACCATTAGAAAAAGAAGCAACATGGGAGCGAGAAGAGGATCGAGGCGAGTTTCGACCTTTTTCCTTCTCGTCCGAATCTCGGGGCGAGATTCTCTCTAAGGGGGCAGGTTTGTAACATCCCTAATTTCGGTCTTTTGCCTAAAGTTAATTTAAAAATTAATTAATTTAAATTTTGGATTTTTCCTTAGTGTTCTAAGGCCCCGTTTGGCAACTTGGCACCGGATGTTTCTCTAGAATCGAAATGAATCAACCAAAGCGGAATAGCACTTCGGAGCGTTTCAAAGTGAATCGTTTACGATTTTTACACGCCGTGCTCGAATCGGCTAGCAACCCGTTCCTCCGGATTCTCTTTCCACAATCTGAATCCAGACACTTAGCCAAAGCGGTTTCGAGCGGTGATTACGATTCTACAAGCGTTTCTACCAAGAATGCTGGAACCGTTTCGTTTCTACTAGAATCTGGAACCGTACCAAACGGGGCCTAATTAACCTGACATCCCTATCCATCCAAAATTGAAGTTCAATCCTTTATCGCCCGCAATGTCAAAATTCTCAATTCCGATCCTTATTCGAAATCTCACCTACATTCCAAAATGCTCTAAAAATCCTGAAACCTTTTGCATTTGGTTCCAAATATTCCAAAATATTTTTAGGAATTTTCTCAAGATTGTTGGAATCTCTTTGCTATTTTATCTCTCATGGTCTTTCATGAAAATCAGTATATTGATTCCGGAATAGTCTAAATTCCAAAATTCATCAAAATTCAGTGAAACTAACTTTATTGGGTTCCAAATAATCTCTAGTATTTTTAGAAATTTTTCTATGATTTTTAGATCATTTTTACTATTTTATTCCTCGTTCTTTTGTCTCTTCATTTCTTCCAACCAACGAGAAAGTGACACGTGGCATGTCACTGTTCATCGTCTTCTTCCTCCCGTCAATGCCATGAGCAGAAATTTCAAGTTTTGACTCCATCTTCAAATGCTCATAACTCTCTCCACGATTGCCCGAATCCAATGAAATTTGAAGTGTTACGACGGCATCGTAATGGAGATTGATTACCCTATTGTTGCTCATTCTGAAATCAAGTGAAACGGTCGCTGCAATTAATTCTTTGCCGTTTCTTGTTTTAGCCATAACTCTTCCGTTTCTTCTTCTCTCTGAGCGTGTGAGTACCTCAAACGAGCGTATTGATGTCCTCTACACTGTGCTCACCTTGCCCCTTTGGTTCTGTATCGTTTCCCATCCCAAAACTCGAAAAACCGTGCATGGCGTCCTCCAAAGACACCGGCGAGCCATCTCTTGTTCGGTGAGTTTCTAGACAAACCAACCACGTCACTTTGTGCCTTGCTTCCAGGAACACAACCATTCAATCGGATTTGATTTTCGTTGCAGTTTGACCCCGGATTTCGAGTTTGTTCATCGTCGGCCGTCGCTCCATTAGTAAATCGATTTCTTAGATTGGATCTGAACTAATTCAATTCCTTGCACCGTAGACTCCCTTGATGCTAGCTACACGTGCTCACCTTAGTTTTGAGAAATTTTGCATTTTCGAGTGAGTTTGAGCGTCATCTTGCCGGCTTTCGTTTTTGGTCGCCGGTTTTCTTGTCGTCGTTAGCCGGCCGTGCCTCGCCACTTGTTGGCCGTTGTGCTCCGACCTTAGCGCCGCCTTGCCTCGTCATGCCGCCCCTCGGCCGCCGCCAACCGCCGCCATATCGCCGCGCCATAGTGCGCCCTCCATTGCCGCCGGCACCGCCCTTGTCTTGGCCGTGACAAGCCTCCACCGGCAGAGCTCCCCCCGTGAGCCCTTTCCTCTCTCTCCTTGGCCTCTCCCTCCATGGCGTTGTTGTTCTCTGCAATTCTCTGTCTGAGCTCTTGAGAAAAAGCTCTAGCCAATGACAGGGGGGCCAGCGTAAGTAGGGAAGAAAATCTGAAATGCTGGAAAAAGAAAAGATTCCAAAGAATATTCCTCGGTTTTCCAATTTTTAGGATTTTGAGAATTCAAACAATTGTTTCTCCTCCGTCATAACTCCGAATCGAGTGATTCTAATTGCTAAATTCATATAAATTCATCCTCTATCTGCCAGTATTTTTATTATAATTTTTAGTTTCTGTTTAATTTATTTTATTCTTTTCATGCATCGTTTTTGCGTAGTCAAAAGAAAATTTGCCGTATAAATAAAGAAGAAGACTTTCAGATGTAACAGCACACCTCATCGGCGAAGGCAAGTCTCCTTGACGCACATTGATCCTATGGTTTGCAAATGTTTTACAAAAGTTTTATACCATGCATTGCTATTTATATAAAGATGATGTTAAATATAGGTTGGTAGTTAATCCGAATTGATAAATACCACCTTGATGTTGAAATCCATGTTCATTTGTAACCCTAGATTGCTGTGATATATCATGATCATATTAGGTTGTGATATATTTTGTTTAGTGCGTTAGATGAGCTTAGTTGCGGAATTGATTAAAATACCTATGGATGGGTTGCTTTGAAAATGTTGTTGAAATGTATTTTATTGAAGCTGTAGCAAAGAGATTGCTGCTGTGATTGTAAAATAAAAATAAAATAAAAATGGTTTAGATTAGGGCGGAATGGTTTGTCGGTGGGTGCAGATGGAGCCTTGGTTCGGTTTGTGAAAGCCGCCCTAATCAATTTAAGGACCGGCGCTTATGATGCCCATTCTAAGCATTACCGTGCAACCACATGTCAAATGGGCTCGACTGGCTGAATAATTTGTAGAAACCTAACTTAGACTCACGGATGGTGGAATGTGGGTGCTAGATGGAGGCAAGTCGTATTTCCCCACAGGCGCATGAAGAGGGCTTCTATCTTTGAGCGGATGGAACCCTAATAGCGGTGAAACCTCGGTGGGTGAGTCGGGTTAGGCGTATACATTGTAAAGGCCTTGTCATGATCTCTCTGCCGGCACACCAAAGGAAGTGTGTTAAATGGCGCTTGGCATTAAAGAGATGATCATGTCTTGTGGGTAAAGTGTACACCTCTGCGAGTTAAATCTATTGAATAGTCGTGCCCTACGGTCAAAGGCAAAGCGAAGAATACTTTCATCTTGGTAGACTTGGTTTTGGTTTTAGAAATAATCGATGTTTTGTTTTGGGATTCGGGAGTAGATGGAACTCTCGAATATATATTTAGCAGATTGAGCCAATCGTAGATGGAACTGTTTTGATCATGACGAGATAGAGTCGTGAGTTGGTTTACCTTAATCTTTTAAAGCTGTCGGATAGAGCCTTTATACTAGTGATGGTAGATAGAACCTTCACTAGAATATTAAATAATTCAATTGTTAAATAATTGTTTAAAATGTGCATTGTGAAAATTATTATTATGTATGGTTTGATAAAACTTGGCTTTATTCAAAAACCCTATTAAGCCTTTCCTTGGAAAGCCCTACATGTTGCATTTTCCCAGGACTTGCGTATGCGTTTGTACTCACATGCTACACAAAATTTTCATCGAGAGAACTACCAAGATGCGAGTTGAAGGCAACGAGTTCTATCTTGAGGAGTTTGATGAAGATCGCTTCGATAACTAAGCGCGCTCCTAGTAAATGCTTTGTGGTGTTTTATGGGTTTTATCATTTTGTTATTTGTTTCATTGCTTTGTGAACTCAGGTCATGTGACCAGGTGATGTAATAAATAGCCATGTGGTTGGTACTTTACATTTATGTTATTACTTCGTTATGTTCTGGTTACGATTATCACTGCTTCCCTGTGTGTACTAGCAACTGATCTAGGACTAGTACAGAAATACACAGGAGATTCCGGATGGTAAATCTGGGGTCTCACAGAAGACCTCTCACTACTAGGGACAAGATCATAGACTAATTTGTGACAACCTTACCACATATGTTTGTAATTGACAATTCTCAATACTTGACAGTTAACAGAAACCTAAATAATTGATTATCTTAGAACAATACATATATATGAATGAATCAAACATCAGGGCAGCTTACTGAAATACACTTGAAAATACAACAATAGCTAGCAACAGTGTCAGTCAACTACAAGAAGATAACAGAAACAACTGACAAAGCAAAGTATTGAAGACAAGAAATTGTTGCTAATACAATTATATTCAACTATTAATGTCCCAACCTAGGGAAATAATGGATATAGGGTATTCAAATAATCAAGGTGGCATAGTGACGAAAAGGTATTTAACTATTCCCACAAATAATCATTGTATAGGAAAACGCATCCATTTTTTTTGTATAAAACAGAATACTTTTGTAAGCATAGGTTCAACATGATCAAAAGTTATGATTTGCCTTGTTTATTTACTGGTATTGTTGAGTCTTGATCTTCAAATCCTTCATTCACTCTTTGGGAATCAACGCTTACTAGAAAAGAAAACAAAAAATACAAATAAATAATAAACAAAGACTCAAATAAACTCCAAATTGAAAAATAATTGGGTCCAATGAAGAGCTCATTTGAAGGAGAATAGGCTTTCGAATGATTAGATGTGGAGAGAAAGTCAAGAAAATAAAATGGAGAAAAAAATCGAAGACTAATAGGTGGGACCCATGAATTTTTGGAATTAAAAGAAATTCAAAGAAGGCTGAGAGGCTAACATGTGGGGCCATGGTCTATGGACCAAGTCCACATAATAGATCTAGTCTGCGGAAGATCGGGTTCATGGAATAGTACAGCTGACATGTGAGGCCCACACATTGTAGACTCTAGGTTTGGATCTGCCACGCAGCTGATGACGTGGATGACTCATTGGCTAGGGCTAGCGTGGTGGCTAGCTTGGCCGATGACGTCACGCTGACGTCATCATAGCTTCGGCTCCAGCGACTTGGTTTCAACTGACGAGAAAGAAGATGATGCTGGAAACGATGAAATGGTGATGAATCAAGACCATGCTATAGCAAAAATGAATGTGTGCAGCACGACGAAGCCGGAGGACGCAATCAGGAGGATGGAGACCTACTGGAGAGGGAGATCAGTGCGAAGAAAGCTCAGGGACGACATGCAATGGCACGGTAGCGTGGGAAACTCCGATGAGCTCGCACATGACGATGACGATGTCTTGGGGCAGCACATAGTGCGGCTGGTGCAGCGCGACAAGAGGTGCTCCAATTAAGGATCCCTTGGGGTTTTTATAGACTTAGGAGGCGTGCACAGAGGGGACTTCGAGACAACGGTGGACGCAGGGGTGATGTGGCTAGGGTTTCAATGCAAGCGGGTTGGCGTGGCTTAGCAGGGCTGGAGTAGGCTGGGGTGAAGTGGGCTGAGGTGGCTCTGAGGCTAGGTAGTAGAGGCGGTTAGCGGTCATGGGGAAAGAAGGTGGGCCAGCCAGGATTCAACCCAAAGAAAAATAAGAAAAATAAAATGATTTTTGCATTAAGAAATTACCATAAATTCAAATAAATTATGATTTTTGCATTAAGAAAATACCATAAATTCAAATAAATTAAGATACATTCAAATAAGTAGTAAACAAACTTAGAAAAATCTCAAAAAACATATTTTTTGTATTTGATGTATAGAGTAGTCAAATTAAATCTTTTCATTATAGAAAAAATTCTAATTAAACTTTATTTAATTTGGGAAAATCCAAATGATTTCTTTTAAATTTTAAAACTTTCCAAAAGCGCAAAAATTAGGGTATTACATTCGGACTCATGTGGAATGTACATGCTGAATTAAGAATCCACTCATCACCAATTTTAGAATTACTAGCAAAGACAATGAGAACATCACCGTTATAATCTTCTTCGGTAACAATAGGGGCTTTGCTTCATCATCTTGTCGATCCTTATTGGATTATCTTATCTATATAGAATAGCACATTTGAAAGTAGAGTACAAACTAGGCAACAAGCATAAATTAATAATATCCAAATCTTCATCATTATATTTTACCTCTATAGACTCAAGATCCAAGACTACTTGTGCGAATAAAGCTTCTACTTTAAATGCATGTTAATGGTTATATGTTTGGTAATTTAAATCTACTCTAACTTCAACCTAATGTATGCATGTCGTGAGTCTCAAATTGAAGCATGCATCATAAAACCTACTGTATTATTATATGTGGTATTTGTAGAATTTCAAGTGGTCATCTTCTATTGATTGCCATTAATCAAATGACCGAGGTCAAAATTTGGATTAAGTCGTAAAGTCATGAGTGAGAAAATGGGGTAATTGGTTTGCATTTTTGAAGTCCCAAATATTGATCTGTTACTTCGCTGCATGATGTTCCAGTTTTATTTTGCAAATTTTGGATGTTCCGTGCTCCGTATAATAATACCTATATTAAAGTTGGCAATGTCCCTAGCCTCTCAGCGATTTGAGTCGAGCCGGCCACACGGCTCGGTTCGGCTTATTTTTGTTTTTTACGTTTAGGTCTCTAAAAAAATATGTAATTACGTGTAGATCTTTTCCACGTTTTTTTTTTGAAAAAGATCTTTTGGTTCAGAAAAATCGCGAATCTTTCGTGGAAGGATCCTAAATAAATACAAAAAAACGTAGTTACGTTTGGATCATTCCAACTGTTTTTCGCGAAAAGGACATTTCGATTTAGAGCCTAATTTTTTCCTTAGAAGATCCAGAGCCTAATTTTTTCCTTTGAAGATCCCCGAGGTTTTTTTCGTTTGTTTTTTGACGTCCCATTTTTTACGGAAAGGCAATCAAATGTTTGCGCAAACCCTCCGAAACTTCCGAAGATTATTTTTAGCACATCATTTCATACAGGGAGGCACTCCGATTTTTGCATGGACCCTTCGGAGCTTCTGGAATTTATTTTTAGCACGTCGTTACAGAGAGGCGCTCATTGCATGGACCCTTCGGAGATTCCGGAATTTATTTTTTAGCGTGTCGTTTTCCTAGATATTTGTTCGAAACTTTTTGAAATTATATATTTATCCATTTTTTCTCTATTAGTCTCCAAAAACTCATGTGATTTTTTTTACTTGGCTTGCAACGGTCAGCGCGGTGTAGCACGGCGTGCGCCGCGCCAACGTGTCTAGTTTTTTTTATGGGTAAAGCGTTACGTCGCTGGAGTAATCTTTATTTGAGATATTGGATTAGCATTCCCTTTGATGATCTTGTTCATCTACTCAATGAATTCCTTTGTTCTGCTTGTTTATGCATCACGTGGTTTCCTTGTCGAATGTCGATTTCCATGGAGGCAAAATGCCGACTACTGAATTTGTTCATTGTTCTACTTCAAAAAAACTGTTGCTTAAGATTTGCTATAGCAAGGCTAAGGGTTTGTTTGTTTCAGCTTTGAATTCTCTAAAAGCTGATTCTGGATTATGGTTGTAGAAAAGATGATTCTTCAAAAGCTGAAATCCAAAAGCACATACAAAGTGTATTGTGAATTCTAGTGTATATGGATGAGCTGGATTGTGAGAATTGAATTTTAGAATCAGGTACTTGTTTTTTATTCTGTTTTTAAAACTAAAATCCAGAATTAAAAGTTAAAACAAACAGATTCTAAACCTGCTAGCAATGTCATTAGGCGGCGGCTTAAGTAGAATGGTCAACTGTATACCATGCCAGAAGACGAATGATTTGTCACACCAGCCGTTGCCATCCTCGTGAAGTTGTACACTAGTACTGTTAGCTACTTACGCATTTTCAAATGTCATTTATATTCTGGAATCGATATTTTTGTACTTGTATTCTGAATCTTTTTTGTTACTTTGAGAGAAAGAGATGTACAGCTGGTTAAGTAGTAAGGACTAGAAGACCTAGCCCATGGGCTACAAAGACTGCGATTGTATTACTGGAATGGTCTCATAAGCATGGTTCCCAACCACTGGATTAAGGGTCTATTTAGAGGAGTTCTAACTTTTATGAAAAACTATTTTTTAGCCTTTTAGGTTGAAAAGCGACAATAGTTTTTTTTATATAAAAGACTGTTTAACAAATGATTAATTTTTCTTACTAATAAGCTGCAAAAATAGATCCAGCTTAGCTTTTGTTAATTCTATTTGCGAAATATATATGTGGTGATTAATTTGACAACAATTTTAATAAGTGTGTGATGATTTATTGATAACAACATTTGTGACGAATTACAATATTTACTTGTGGAAGATCAAGATACTGTGTGAATTTATTTTTATATGTAACAGGAATGTGAGATGGATGTACTCTACAAGTTGGGGAGAATCCGTGCAGATAGCGTGTAGTCAGAGGAGCAGCACGCAAGGGTCGCAGGTGCAAACGCAGTACGCGAGGTCGCAGAGGTACAGGACGCGAGGTCGCAGAGGTGTAGGCGCAGCACGCGAAGGACACAGGTACAATAAGACGGGACACATAGATATCTATGCAGATAGACGACGTAGTGTAGCAGCTGGCTGGTCGTGCAACGAGCAAGCTAACGAAAGCGGCACGTGGCTGTGCACATGGTGTAGGTGAGTGAGTCATGCAAGAGCAGCAGTTGGGTTGTATATATGTCTGTGTGAGTCTTAGGTATATGCATATATTGAACTACTAGGCTAGTATGCGCGGCGTATACGCTGCGTGCGTTGTTTTCTCGCGTGAAAAATTTCGGTTTTTTCCTGTCGGCATTTGATAAAAAAAATCATCGAGGAAGCGCGTGTAACGGTTGAAAAAACAAAAGCGCATCTGCATTTCGCGGCGTAATACGCTGTGTGTGGCGTATTTTCGTAGAATTTTTTTTTCCCGGGAACGGTTTTTATTTTTTGAATCGTCAAAATAATGAGTGAAACGGCTATTTATTTTTTGGATCGTCGAAATAACGAGCGAAATGGCTGGAAGAGCACAATTTTTTTGGCGTAATACGACGCGCGCGCCTTTTTTTGTAGAGGAATTTTTTTTCGGCAACATCTTGTTTCTTAAATCGCCGCAATAATGAGCGAAACGTGGGAAAAAACAGAGAGATAGAGGTGTAGAAGTATCTACTTCAACGAATTATTTGAAAAATATTGGAGGCCGAGCTGGAAAACCGCGGTGGGGAAAAAGTC
Source organism: Guadua angustifolia (assembly GCA_036346375.1). NCBI lineage: Eukaryota > Viridiplantae > Streptophyta > Magnoliopsida > Poales > Poaceae > Guadua > Guadua angustifolia. The sequence continues at coordinate 45,276,160 of CM070510.1, forward strand.
TAGAGGGAAAAAGGCGAAAAATTATTAGAGACGACAACCATTTTTTTTGCGGAGTCTAACACTCTACGCGTTCACTGTGTAATAATGCACGTCTTAAAAATATTAGAGATCGAGATGGGGAAAAAAGTCTAGAGATAGAGGCGCGCACATATTTCTGGTGACGAAAACATTTTTTCCGAGAAAAACGGAGAAAGGACCTAAACGTAAGGGGTAAGGACCTGAATGTAACGTTTTTGGACCTATCCGCTATCCTTAAAGATTAGAAAAGGGCTTGTTCGCGATTTAAATCTAACGGGGGTTCTTTCCGTAAAACGGCGCACGAGGGACCCGAACGCGATTTTAGAGGGAAAAATCTTCCTCTCTCAAAAAATCGCGAAGGACCTCTTCGTAATTTTTAAAAGGACCAAAACGTAAAAGATTTTTTGAGCCAAGCCGGCCGGTCAGCTCGAGCCAAGCCGCCGGCTCGGCTCAGACGGCCCTCATGCCGCGAATTCTTCAACCTTTAATAAGGTTATTATTTGTAATTAGGTCAGTGGATATATATGCACGTACTTGATTAGAGATAAGTAGTTAGGATTAACTACACTATAAAAACAGTGGCGTAGCTAGAATTTTAATCAAGCTTGGTCCAACTAAGAAAGAAAATACAACTGTATAAGCACAAAATGCCCTACGATCCATCATGATCCAAAATCCAAATTCAATTTTCTGCCATACAAGCACAAGGCACAATACAAATCCAATTGCCTGACGCACAAACACATGCGTAGAGATGCTGCTCAACAACGAAGAACGATTAAAATATTGAATAAACCAATAGTGACTGCGAGTCTATGATGTTCTATTTTTCTGCTAACTGCGTATACGTGGGCTAAAGAATATACGTTAGGTTAGAGCATTGGTTATGCCGTGGTACAACTGTATCAATTACTAGCTACGCCCCTGTATAAAAAGGTCGCAGAAGGCGGCTGCTACAGCGTCGCACAGAAAGAACAGAGGAAGGAGCAGAGGCGGCGTACGGCAAAAAGAAATCGCGTGGCGTAGGAAAAAAAAAGGCTTGCGGTAGGAATTGGGCCGGAATTGCATCATTAACACATAATAAGATGATGTTTGATGATAATTTGTGAAAAAATTAATTTTTTTAGACATTTTAAAATATCGATATAAACACTGACAGAATTTTATAAAATTGAATAAGCTAAGTCATGCTATGAAAAATTTATAGTACTATCTTTGCAAGTCTAGGATCATACAAAAAAAATTTCAAAATATTTTAACTTCATTTGTTATGTTTTAAAAATAAAAAACAGAATTAGCATAAACGAGGTAGTAACCATGTTGGAATTTTATAAATTTTTTCAAGTTTGATCATGACCTATAATTTTTAGGATAGATCATTAATTTCCTCATAAACATTGTATGCAAGTTTCAAATAATTTCAACCCGCTTTAGTTGCTCAATCAAAAATTATATATGGTACAAGCACGCTCTCTGAAGTCAGAAAACTGTGAAGTAGCACGTTCACTTTTTTTGGGAACTTTTTATGGTTGATCATGATCTAAAAAATTTATGAGAACATCACTGATGCTTTTTGAAGTTGTGAAATTTTTTTCGTAATTTTTGCATACTTCGAACTATGCAAAAAAAAGGTACTGTGAAATAAAACTTCCACATTTTTTAAAAATGATTTATGCTTGATCAGAACCTAAGAATTATATGACAGTATCATGATTTCTTTCTGACTATCCACGGTAATTTCGGGATTTTTTGATGCCTGGAACTATGCAAAAAAATAGTTACAAAAATTGTCATGTGGAGGACTTGAACTCAAGACCTTTGGGTTTGCTAACTTTGAGTTTACCACTAAGCTACAAAGTGCTGGTCTATCATATGATTGGGAATTAAACATTTCACTGCATGTGAAACACTTTGGACTGTAAAAGTATGTCAATTATTGCCTGCATGCCTACTTCACAAGTTATACTCGAGCACCAGAAGCACTTTCATCTCTTCCTTGAGCTTTCCCTGCAGCAAGCTTCGGCGCTCTCTCCATTCCGGGCAAGCTTCGGCCAGATCCGGCCTTCTCCGGCGAGCTAGCAGGGGATTTCGGGTGCTGGGACTGAAATTTCGGGTGCTAGGATCGAAATTTCGGGAGTTTGTGGCGAATTTCGGAAATACAAAACAAGCTCGTATTGACTACTGAATTGCCTGTGGAGGGTCCTATCAGGATGCAAGAGGAATACATTGAGGGCCTTATAGAGATCCATTCTGTGATGCTATGAGTACATAATATACATTCTATTTTTCATTTTGTGATGCCATGAGTACATAATAACTTCATTACATGGATTATTTAGTTACACTGCATGCCTCTTTGTTTATTGTAGATGGATGTTCCAGCGCTTATTCACGATTTGTTATTTGGATGAATATGTATTGGTATGTTCATTCTGCACTTTCAGTGGACACTAAAATCATATTGTAATAACTTGGATGAAGAAATATTGGTACATTCATTTCGCATTTTCAGTGGACACTACAATTATATTGTAATAACTTGGATGAAGAAATATTGGTATGTTCATATTTGGATGAATAAATATTAATTGATTTCAATTGTGACTCTCAAACTCCGAATTTAAGTCAAAATGATGCCGAAATTTCTAACTTCACTGCCGAAATTACTTGGATGAAGAAATATTGATTGATTCCAGTTTTTGGTTTGCTCAATCAAATTTATAACTCTATGTAAGCACTAAACATTGAACTTCATTTCTTATATTTCAAAAATCAAAGAGAGCAAGAACAACCGGATGTCACAGTGCTTTGTACGAATTTTATAAATTCACTGGAGTATGATCATGATTCTAAATTTTTATGAGATGTTTAGAATTTTCTTATCACCCTTCTGTAAAATTTTTGCAAATTTTAAACCTTGTTTTGTGGCTAAAGCAAATCTATGTATTGATTATCAGGCTTTTATCAGGACGTAGCACTGTCAGAATTTTTGGAACATCTTCAAGTATGATAATCATATAAAACTTTTGTAAGAATAGTAGTGATACATCAGGACCTTTCACAAAAATTTCCAAAATTTTCCAACGTGGTTTGAACTATTTTTCATTCTGTTCAAATTTGCCGGTAAGGCTTTTATCAACATAGTACCACTATCCGAATTTTTAAAAATTATTGAATCTTTATCACCATTCGAAACTTTTATGGAAACATTAGTGATTCATCAGAATCATGCACAAAAAATTTCAAAATTTTATAACATCGTTTGTACTATTTTTCATCTGGTTCAAACTTGCCGATCAACGTTTCATCTGCATAGTACCATATTTGAATTTTTAAAAATTACACAGACCTGAATCACCTGAAAATTTTATGAGAACATCTCTGATGTGTTAGAAACTTTAAAAAAAAATCAAATTTTTTCAGTATCGTTTGAACCATTTTTGATCGGTCTTGGTTTGCCAAAATTTGATGACGTAAATTCGGCCGAAATTTCGGTCACAAACAAACCGGATTCGAATTTTTCTTTTTGAATTTTGGATGGATTTTAGCCGAAAAAATGAATGTTTGCCAAAATTTCGGATTTCAGACCTGGCGAATTTTTGAGCAAAATGAAATTTTAATCACGACAAGGAGGAATGTGATCTTGTTGAGTAAGTATTTGAATCGGTGCAAGCAGCGATGGTAAGCGCGTAGAAGAAGAAACTTTAGTATTTTATATAAAAACGTCCGTATTCTGAAATATACAACATTCGCGTGTATTCACAGAAATCTCCACCAATTTCTCCACAAAATCACGAAATCTCAATTTCTCCATTTCAAAAGCGAAATCAGCGATTTAGCGTTTTGAAATTGCGAAATAAGTATTCTGATTTGAAATTCTGAAATTGAGGTATTTGCAGTTTAAAATTGCAAAATTGAAACTTTATGTCATTTCAATATTTATGAAAATTTTTCTGTACAATGAATTGGAAGTTATCTAATTCTGTAGAAATTTCGGATTAAAATACTATTTACATATTTTATTAAAATTCGACAATATGCTCTGCACAGTTTTTACGATTTGGATTTTGATTTATCAGACAATCCAAATATTTTTATAAATTTTTGAATTTTTTTTCAAATTTATTTGAGCTAAGGGTTCTTATGTAAAATTTTTACCTCAAAATATTGCTCCATTATTTAATAAAAATTCGAAATTGAGTACTAGTTCTCAATTCTCTCTGTTTTTAATTTTAAATATTACAAAATAATTTATTAATTTATGAAAATTATACTGTAGGTGCATTAATAGCTCCAGAAGATAATATAAAATTTTCAATTTGGAGATAAGTCATCATTATTCTCATTTAATTACGATAATGTTACTCTTTTCAATGAAGCAAAAATCAAGAAAAATCTAGAAAATTCAGAAAATACAAGAAAGGCAACAATAATCTGTAGCTGCACAAAGCATGTTACATTAATTTTGCCTTCTCAACATTGATCAGAATTCCTCGGGTATATGCGACTTATTTCTAGGAGGATGAGACATCTTCTCAGAGGTTAATGCACCTAAATTATAATTTTAAGCCATTAATAAATTATTTTTTAATATTTAAAAATTCAAAACAGAGAGACATTGAAAACTAGTACTCTAAATTTCGGAATTTTTATTAAACAATGGAGCAATATTTTGAGCTAACAATTTTACATAAGAATCCTTATCTCAAATAAATTTGAAAAACAAAATTTCAAAAATTTATAAAAATATTTGGATTGTCTGATAAATCAAAATCCGAAATCAGAAAACTGTGCAAAGCAGATTGTCAGAATTTTAACAAAATATGTAAACAGTGTTTTAATCCGAAATTTCTACAGTATCTATATAACCTCCAATTAATTTCACAGAAAATTTTTCATAAATATTGAAGTGACTTAAAGCCTCAATTTCGTAATTTCAAACTACAAATACCTCAATTTCGCAATTTCAAACCGCAAATACCTCGATTTCGCGTTTTGAAATGGAGAAATTGAGATTTCGCATTTTCAGGTGGAGAAATTGGTGGAGATTTCTGCGAATATGTGCGAATGTTGTATATTTCTATAAATACGGGATGTTTTTTTTTTATAAAATACGAAAGTTTCCCGTAGAAGAAAGGCCAGAGGCGGAGTATTGGGTGCAGGCAAGCAGTTGCAGTCACCAACTCACCATCCAAGATTGATGTGCCGTATGATTTGACGTTGAAGAGAGAGCACAGCCCGAGTATTCTAAGTTATTTGATTGCCCGAGCAGAGGTTGTTTGCTTGATTTATACATGTCTAACCTAGTTTTATTTTATAGTCTTAGATTATTTATCATAGATTGATTCCTCAAGTTTGATTATTATTTTCTTAATTTTCAGAACTAATAAAACAAAAAAAAAATTTAGGTGTTAGTTTGCACAAATTCACCTCCCTCTTGATACGTTTCCATCCTTCAGCTTTTAGCTGTTGCTAGTTGTTGAATTATAAGTGAATTGCCCATTTTTCCTCATTAGTCTGATGAGGAAAGATGGCAATTCACTTATATTTCAACACTCCCCCTCACGTATAGACTCCCTCAAAAGCTTAAGCTGATAAGGAAAAGTGGGCAATTCACTTATATTTTAACATTCCCCCTCACGTATAGACTCCCTCAAGGCTTAAGATGTGGAATAGAAGTGGACTGCAATTATTATTTTTTAATTGCATCAATTGGGTCTTGAACTTGAGACTTCTTAGCTCTGATATCATATTGAATTGCATACATCAGCCAGTTCACCTAAAAATTTAAGCTGATGAGGAAAGATGGGCAATTCACTTATATTTCAACACTAGTTATATATGGTTTTCAACTTATACTAAAATTCACTTAAAAACTGAGCTGTTTAGAAACTTACTGGATTTTCAGAAGTTAAAGCTGGCTTAAAACCCTCCAATAGGACCTAAAGACCAAAGCTACTGAAAAGAGAAAAAGAGAACGAAGAAAGGAAGATGATAGCATGCAAGTGCAGAACTCATGTAGCAAGGTAGCAACTGCATGGACATGTACAATAAAGCCACCTCAGCTGGCTCTTAACCTATACACGTCAGCTTTGGTCTATACGGAAGAGTGAGAAAAGAGGAAAGAGCTGACTCTAATTTAATAGGCAGCTTTGCACGGGAGTATAGGTACATTATTTATGTACAAGAGAGAAAAGATAGTTATTATACAGTATTTAGAGACAATATTTAGAGATAGTTATTATACAAGCTGGCTTTTAACTTACTATTAGCCAACAGTGGGCTTTGCTATTGTACTTGCCCTAAGGGCAAGTATAATAACAAAACTAGGGTAAGTACAATAGCAAAGCTAGTTGTTTACTCTGTCTCTGATCAATGTCATCTAGAGTAAGTAGTAAAATTAGCTTGTACAATAGCTATCTCTAAAGGTTGGCTCTAGATACCGTGCATTAACTATCTCTTCTCTCTTGTATATAACTAATCTACTTATACTCCCGTGCAATGCTTACTACTAAATAAGAGCTAGCTCTCTTCTCTCTCCTCTTTTCTCACTCTTCTACATAGGACAAAATTGATATCTCTACTACTTCTAATTACGAGTTAGTGGTGGTGATCCGTTCTCCTCCAGAGTATTTGATCTGTTGGATCTAACATGTACGGCTGATATAGAAAGGGATTTAATCCGTTTCACTTTTTCCGTCGTCCCTCTCTCTCCATTCCCCACGCATTGAGTTGTTGAAACCCCAAACTCTCTCTCATCTCCTCTCTCCTAGGTTTTAGGGTTTCATGGCTGCAACCGCCTCACCAGGATGAGACGCGATGCAGTCGCTGATGAATGGGCAGCACGCCCCAACGCTGCAGGTCCCCCCGCCGAAGTATTGTCAGGCACCGCCGCGGTACTACTAGTGGGGTCTCCTGCACGTTCCTCCGTTGACGATGTGGGGTTAGTCGCAGCAGCAGCTTCCTTCGCAATATGCTCCCCCGTCACCGCAGCAGTGGATATATTGTTTGTTGGTGTTTTTGTGAACACATATCTTAGTGCTATATTCATGGAGAATGGTGAGTTGTTTCGGTGTTAAGGCTACACAGGGTGATACTGTAGAGAACAACACTAATGTTACAAACAACCAGTAAAACTATCCACACAAGACGACATTGAGACACAAAGTTTTTTAATTTTAGATTCCACATGTTTTATGTTATGTTCACCTAATTGATGCTTAAGATTTGATTTATTTACTAGCCTTATTACTAAATGTGCCAAAAAATTGATGTTCATGAAATGGTTTTTTGGTCATGTTTGATGATACGTTCATTGTACGGTTTGGGAATTACATAGTTTTTACATGAAAAAATCATGCATTTCAAATGAGATTTTTATATAACCTTATTTACTATTCATTGTATTTGTACATAAACAGATACTTATGTTCATCTAAAATTTGCAAAATATTTTGTAACATGAGAGCCTTCAGATTGTGAAATTAAAAATAAATAGCAAGGTGCGCGCCGGGGGGCAGCGGCAGTGGTAGTGAAGAGTAGCGACACTCAATGACTCGGCGGCGATGTGTGGCTCAAGGTTGATGGTCCCGGATAAGCAAGTTGGTTCGACCAAATCGAGTCAAATTGGCTCTGGGGCGCCCTTAAATCAATGTTACTAGCCATGTGTTCGTGCAATGCAACAGAAACTCAATTTGCGATAAAATTATTTGCAAAGAGCCATGTGTTCGTGCGATGCAACGGAAACTCAATTTGCGATAAAAATTATTTGCAAAGAGCATTAACCTTATCTGAATAATAATATTCACACTGAATGTGCAATGGTTAAATGTTTAAATCAATACATTGAAGCATACAACTTCTAAGCACCTGTTTACAAACTCGAGCTTAAAATTATCTTTAATTTCATAAACTTAAATAAACACTTAGGATTGTAAATTTGTAATGCCATAATTCGGGATAGATCGAAAGAGGCATCACCTGCTGCCACATGGGCGTAAAGGTATTGAAGAGGTAGGCGTCATCCGTATGTAGCTGCCACCATCAGCGGTATGTGTGGCTCGTATGCCTTGTTCCAGTCATACCATAGCCCCACCCCCATCAACCAACTCCACCATCTCCTTACCTCCTCCTGCGAGCGCCTCCCTTAACCTATTGACATCATCCAACGCGAAGAGTTCCAACAGCGCCGCCCGACCTATCTCGTTGCCCCACCACAAGCGGCCGCCTCGCCGTGTCGATGAGATCGAAAGGTTGTCCATTCTTTGTCGGTGTTTTAGCATACAACGGCAAGTAAATTTAAGCATCTGAGACGCGCGTTCCCTCTCCTTGAATGGTTAGACTACGGAGTCCAAGATGTATCTTTGGTTCGGGCGAATATCCCTACGTCCGAGTTCATGGTGGTGGTTTTGTATTGCTCGAGTGCGATGACTACCTTTGGATTACAAGCGGGAGCTAAGGACAAGCCCTTAGCGTTCGTCAAAGTGAAGGGGCTCGGGAGTGTTCGTTTAAGTCGGAATGACTCGAATGTGAATCACGAATCCGAATCATTGCGAATGCCCTTCCACGGGGTCTGCCTCCCTTTATATAAGCGGAGGGGCGGGTTACACAGAGTTTGGAGAAAAATGGTAGGGTATGCTACGCCGGGTGTCCCGTCTTGGTCTCGATGGTGACAGTCTGTTTATCCCACGCCGGGTTGGTAGACACAACGGGCGGCGTTCCATCGGGAAGGTGCGCACCTGCCCTCTGAGTGCTTGTCAGGTGCTAACGTTGTTACGCTGTGCTCTGGTACCGCCTCGGGACGGAGCGCGTCTTTCCACAACGCAGGACGGACTGAAGGGACGGGCGCTTGACTTTGGCGGCCCCCTAGCCACCTTGGGAAGGAGCCACCCACTCCAGCATGGCCGTCGCGTCCATGGGGCAGGTGACCTGCTTGAGGTCGACCGGCGACGTGGCGGAGGTCGCTGAGTTGGAGGTCGTTTGGGATCTGACCTGAGGCCAAGTCGGAGCCTGTGGGGGCGTCCGACCCGTGGCCAAGTCGGAGCCTGCGGGGGCGTCCGACCCGTGGCCAGGTCGGACCACCCCTGGCAGGCCTGAACGAGGCCGAGGGTCCTTTGTGGGCCCACGAGGCTTAGTGACGGATCCAAGACGGATCATTTGGTGTTCCAGCCAATATTTAGTGATAATCCCATATGTGAGGGACGGAGACTTTGGTAATACCCTCTCTAGCACTCTGCATCGCTACCGATCTTGCAGCCGTGTCCGTACGACTGAGAGAGAGATGATCTTGAAGTAGATGTATACCTTGCTGTGGGGTACCACTGGTATAAGTATTCGTCAGTAGCTCCCGGGGCCATCCTGAAACGCGTACGTTCCCGGATGGACCCATCGTCTTCGGCGGCGCGATCTCTTCGTATGCATGGCGATGCTTCGGCTTCTTGCGCCCCCATTTATTGGGAACTATTCGGCTTCCACGCCTCAAGCACATATAAGAGTGATGCGGTTGCTGGAGTTGGAGGGGTCATTCGCCTTTCGGATTTTTGACCGCTTCACGACGCTTGACTTCTCTCATGGTTTCTTCCAAGAATGGAACCCTGGTGTTCAGCTTCGGAGACAACGACGCACCGGCGCCCGCGGATGAGGGGGCCGCTCTCGCGGAGCTTTGGGAAGACCTCGAGCTCGCCCAGGCCGAATGGGTCGAGCAAGACGCCGTCGATGCGCTGTTCGATGCCGTCCCGAAGCTTGTCAAGGCTAGGGATGCTCTTGTCAAGGCAGTTCGGCGCGCATGCGGTGCTTAGAGTGTTGCGCCGTCTTGGTGTCTTCAGGCTAGATTTGTTATGATGCGAGTAGCAATTGTATGTAACTCGCGCACCATATGAATATTACTAGTCTTTGCTCGATGAAAACTTTTAAATCTGGCGATCCCTCGGTCTCGACCACGCGTCGGCGTGGCAAATGCAACGGTCCTCTGGGGTGGGCGCTTTGGCGCGGCAAGCCGACCGACAGTCGGCGGTCTCGGCGAGTCTTGTATAGCGCACCGTGGGTGTAACCCCAAGCGGTCGAAGAGCTGGTCGGGGGGTTACTTTGGTCGACAAAAATTCGACTGGGTGAATCGGGTGGACTCAGTTGGTCCCGAGCCCCCGAATGGATCGGAAAGCTCTTTTTAGTTGTCGGGGCCCGACCGACTTGGTCAGCCGGTTTCAACTGGGTGAGCGCGAACGCACCCGATGGGTGTTGCCCCCGAGCCCCCGAGCAGGTCGGAGAGCAGGTCGGGGGGTTACACACGCTAGCCGAGCCCGACTGACCTGGTCGGGAGGGCCTGGTTCGACACCGCTTTGATCGGCACGGACGCCCATATGCCTTTGGGCAAGGTTCTGGTATCCGCGCGCTAGTTTTATGTCATAGCGAGACGCGGCCTTGGTCGGCAGGGATGCCCAGATGCCTCAGTGTGGTTCTGACTCCCGAGTGCTCGTTTTACATCGTAGCTAGACGCGGCCTTGGTCGGCAGGGATGCCCAGATGCCTCAGCGAGGTTCTGGTTTCCGAGTGCTCGTTTTACATCGTAGCTAGACGCGGCCTCAGTCGGTAGGGATGCCCAGATGCCTCAGTGAGGTTCTGGTTTCCGAGTGCTCGTTTTACGTCGTAGCTAGACGCGGCCTTAGTTGGCAGGGATGCCCAGATGCCTCAGCGAGGTTCTTGTTTCCGAGTGCTCATTTTACGTCGTAGCTAGACGCGTTTATAAGGCTGGTTTTACGCCAGAGCTAGGCGAAGGGCGTCCATCCCGAGTCCTCGTCGGGCGAGGCTATCTGCGAGAGGAGTGGCCATTGTCATCCCGTATACGCCCGTCCCGCAGTGTGGGACACTGGAGGGTGAGCAAGCGGCGTGTTTACCATGCGTTGAGTGCGAACACCGTGCTCGTGGAGCTACTAACGGGTTATCCGAGTGGGCCTGGAGATCCTCCCAAGGAGACCTTTTCGGCGGACAATCCCTCGTCGGTGTCGGAACCGGCTGAAAGCGACCCATTAGAAACCTTTCTTTACTCGATCCCGTGTCAGACCCCGAGCCGTCCGCCGACCTGGAGCGCAGCTGGCTACCACCCATTGATGGGTTCCGCGGGAGAGTGTGAAGTATGGTCTCGGACACGAGTTAAGACGATTGGGTCGTCCGCCAACCCAACTCGAGAACCACTAGGGGTTCGCCTTGTCCTCGCCCCTCGCTCATTTTGCCTGCTGAGGCGGCTTGAGATCCACTTGGTGGATTAGGCCTTCGGAACCCGCAGCGCTAGGCCAGTCGTTGAGTGTGAGCTATTTGAGCCCTCTCGCCACCTCGAGGCCACAGTGGCCCGGTGGGCTTTTTATGCCTACTTCGGTCCGGTCGACCCAGCCCATCGGTGGAGATCGAGAGGTCGTGGGGGCGTGTCGCCCGGAACGAAGCCCTGACGCCTCTGCCGGTATTTAATGCGCGTGGAGGCAATTTAATGCGCGTGGAAATGATTAGGAACCGATATGTCTTACCGGTAGCGGGCGTGGCGCTTAACGGACGATGCTTCAGCAAAACAACGTCCCGCTGATGGCGTCCGCTTCGATCGATGCTTGCTTTCGGTGGTGCTGTTCGGTGGTGCTTGTTCGGCGCTTATCGTCGGGCGCTTAGAGTGCTAGGGCGCGCCTCGCCTTTGCCTTTGCCGCCCTCACTTCGCTTTCCCGCCCTCGCCTTTGCACGAGGCGAAAAAGAGCAAAGAGCCAGAGATTTCTTCTTCACCATTGGAGATGATGTGGCAATCGGGACCATCGCTCGGCCATCCACAGGGACGGCAAGTTGATGGGCCTTTCGCCTCCTCGGGGTCGCTGCGTCCGGGTCAGGCCTTTCTTCGTCGAGGAGGTGCGATCGGTCCGACCCAGGAGTCGAAACCGAAGGGTTGCGCCGGGCCTTGTCTGAAGCGGCGTTCTTCCGCCCCCTACCGTCCAGTCGCATTTTAATGCGTCGTGGGATTTTAATGCGTAATGGAATGAGTGGAGAGGACACGTCCCGTCGCGCTGGGCATGGAGTTAATGCGCGGCGCGCTTCGCCACGACAACGGCGCCCGCCGGCCACTCCGCCCGCCTATAAATCATCTGGCGGGTGTGGCGACCACGTCTAGCCATTGCCTTGCTTCTCCACCCCCACGCTCGCTTCCATCCCGAAAGAGCAAGATGACGAGCGGGGGCGTGATCTTGTGGGTTACCGAGGGCCGCAAAAGCCCCGTGCCGACGCGTCGGATCGGCGCCACGGCGCGGCGTGCTCTCCCCGCCCGTCGACCTTCCGTATCCGGAATCCTCTTCCGAGTGAGTCTTCTTTAGCAGCCTCGGGATGGCCTTGATTTTATTTTTCTGACATTGGGTTGCTTCCTCCTTCTTCCAGCACCTCGCCCGAGTTCAAAGCCAGCACGATCAAGGCTTATCGCCGACCCCGCCGGAGGGAGGTGGGCGCCACCGCCTCCACGACGAGGCTCGGGCGACCAACATGACCATGTTGCGCGCGACCGAGGCTTTTTGATGGCACAGTCAGAACGGCCGCCGCTTAGGAAGCGGGCGTCGGCCTGCAGGCACGGCAGGGCCGCCGAGGAGGAGCTCGCGAAGACGCTACAGCGAGGAGGTGGCGTCCAGCAAGCTCGGGCCTGGCAGCGCCGAGGAGGAGGTGTCGGGATGCACGAGTCTTTGGGCCTCGCGTGAGAATCTCCTAGCCATGCTCCTTGACCGAGCATGGGCGGGGGCAGAGCTTGAGCCAGGTCTTGGTGCGTGAGCATTGGACCGTCTCTCGGCGAAGTACGCCTTTGGCCTCACCCAGCGGCCAAGCGCGCTTGCCGTCTGCCCGCGCCTTGAGCGAGCGTCTCGCTTCGCGAAGGGAGGAGGTCGCTAATAAGCGGCAATAAGATACATGTTGGCTTTCTTTGTGCGGCCGTGATGCCTCCTTGACCCGTGATGTAGTCGTTCTTTGGGATCGGCGACCCAACGATGCGGGCGAAACCACGGCGGCGGAAGGAGATGGCGGAAGCGGTACTGACGTTGACACCAGCGCGCAGAACAATGAGGGCGACCGACTCGACACGGCGCTGGGGCTAAGACCTCGAGCGCCCGCCGATTTTTGTTTTTGTAGAATGTGATGTATGCGTTACATATTTGTGGATTTTGGGGACTTTACTTGATATTCGCATTTCCTTTCTATGATGAGCACTCACGAACAATAGTAGCCCTTAGAAACCACTGGGGCGTTAGGCGTGAGGTCGGAGCGCTAACACTTTGGGAGAAATGCCAAAATAGCAAGGACTTAGCAGCCCAAAGACGTCTCCCTGATCGACCATGGATCTCCCTGCATGGGCACTTCCTTCTTCTGCAAAAGCGCTACTTCGTAACCATAGCTGCTGAGCCGTAGGTTGTAGCACTTGGGTCGAAAGGGTTACCGCTAGGGAGGTCCCGATGGCCGGTGGGGGCACCGACTTGGGTGAGTATGCGAGCAAGTAGCCTCCGAGTGGCGCACGAGGACCAGGGCTTGGTCGGCATGCCGTACTTCGAACTCGGAGGTTTCGCCGGAGATGCAGGAATAAAGGAAAAGTTTTAGGGATAGAATCGCCTTAGCTTTTCAATATTCCATGCGTTTGGTACAATGTTGCCATCGGCGTCCTTGAGTCGAAAGGTGCTGGGTCGGAGGACCTCCACGACGGTGAAGGGCCCTTCCTACGGAGGGGACAACTTGTGCCTGTCCTTGTTGGGTGGACTGGCGCGAGACCAGTCGCCAACGTTGAAGGACCTTCCGCGGATCTGCCGGCTGTGGTAGCGTCGCAGCGTCTGCTGGTACTTGGCCGATCGCAGAACGGCCACATCGCGCGCCTCGTCGAGTTGGTCGATGGCGTCTTGTTGCGCGTCGAGCCCCCGTGTCTCGTCGAAGGATTGTAATCTTGGGGCGCCGTATTCCAGGTCGGTTGGGAGGACAGCTTCGGCACCTAACACCATGAAGAACGGTGTAAACCCGATCGACCAGGTCGGTGTAGTCCGCAGGCTCCAGAGAACGGAGGGCAGTTCGGCCGCCCATCGTCCAGCGAATTTCTTCAGTCGGCTGAAGATTCGCAGCTTGAGACCTTGCAGGATCATGCCGTTCGCCCGCTCAACCTGGCCATTGGTTCGCGGATGGGCTACGACTGCCCAGTCGATGCAGATGTTGAAGTCGTCGTAGAACTCGAGGAATTCCTTTCCGTGAACTGCGTTCCGTTATCGGTGATGATGGAGTTCGGGACCCCAAACCGATAAACGATGTCACGGAAGAAGTTGGCCGCCTGCATCGAAGTGATGGTGGCGACCGGTTTGGCTTCTATCCACTTGGTGAACTTGTCCACCGCGACAAGCAGGTGGGTCAAGCCCCCGGGCGCCTTTTTAAAGGGCCTGACCAGATCAAGTCCCCAAATGGCGAATGTCCAAGTGATGGGGATTGTCTGCAAGGCTTGCGCTGGAAGATGTGTCTGTCGAGCAAAAAATTGGCACCCTTCACAGGTGCGAACGATTTGCTCGACGTCGGCCACAACGGTTGGCCAATAGAAACCTTGGTGGAAGGCTTTCCCGATGAGGGACCGTAGTGCGGCGTGGTGGTCGCAGATGCCGCTGTGGATGTCGAGCAGCAGCTGTTTTCCTTGGTCTGCCAGAATGCATTTCTGGAGGACCCCGGAGGGGCTCCTCTTGTAGAGGTCTTCTCCGACCAGGACGAAGGATTTCACCCACCGAGCGAGGCGCCGGGCCTTGGTTGGGTCAGCAGGGAGCGATCCGTCAATCAACCGGTCGACGAAGGGTTTCCTCCAATCGGAGTCGGCAACCAACACGCCGTGGCCGGACCCGGAAGATCCCGCGTCCGATTGTTCGGCAGTCGGAGCGGATGCGCCCGGAGTGTCGGTCGGCTGCTCAGAAGGCGAGTCCAGTCGGACGGAGGGTTTGTGGAGGTCGGAGACGAAGATCCCAGGCGGGATCGGTCCCCTGCTGGAGGCGAGATTGGCTAGGTAATCGGCCTCAGCGTTGTAGTGTCGATAGCTATGGTGAAGCTCGAAACCCTTGAACCTTTCCTCAAGCTTGCACACCTCACGGTAGTATGCTGTCATGTGGGCGTCACGAGGTTTCGAGGCCTTCATGACTTGGTCGACGACAAGCTTGAAGTCACCGTGTATGTAGAGTCAGCGCGCGTCGAGGTCGGCAGCGATCCGGAGACCGTTAATGGCGCCGTACTCGGCGACATTGTTGGTTCGCGTCGGTGCAACCAGGATGGCGTCTTGGAGCTTGTTTCAAGCGAAACAAGGACGACCCGGCACCGCTCCGTTCTTGGTGTAGGACCCGTCGAAGTACATCGTCCAGTACTCGGGGTCTTCAAGCGCCGGTGGTGCCTGGGCTTCGGTCCACTCAACGACGAAGTCGGCCAAGATCTACGACTTGATCGCCGTCCGAGGGACGTAGGATATGTCGTGGCCGTTGAGCTCAAGTGCCCACTTAGCTATTCTCCCAGAAGCGTCGCGGTTGCGGACAATCTCGCCGAGTGGCGAGGAGGTCACCACGGAGACGGGATGCCGGTCGAAGTAGTGGACCAGCTTCCTCTTCGTGATGAGCACCGCATAGAGCAGCTTCTGCACCTACGGGTACCGAGCCTTGGTCTCAGAGAGTACTTCACTGATGAAGTACACCGGTCGTTGTACCTTGATCACGTGGCCTTCTTCGGCTCGCTCCACAACAAGCGCCGTGCTGACGACCTGGGTCGTGGCGGCGATGTAGAGGAGGAGCAGCTCCCCTGGTGCTGGGGCGACTAGCACCGGGGGTGAAGTCAGGAACGCCTTGAGTCGGTCGAGGGCTTCCTGCGCTTCCTTGGTCCAGCTGAAGTGGTCGGACTTCTTGAGTAGCTTGTAGAGCGGCATTCCGCGCTCGCCAAGGCGAGACACGAAACGGCTCAAGGCTGCAAGGCATCCTGTCAGCTTCTAGACTCCCTTCAGGTTGTCCACCGGGCCCATCTTCATGATCGAAGAGAGATGTTCTTCCGATTGGCTTCGATGCCGGGCTCGGAGATAATGAAGCCGAGTAGTTTTCCTTTGGGGACCCCGAAAACACACTTTTCAGGGTTGAGCTTTATACGAAACCACCGAAGGTTCGCAAAAGTCTCATCTAAGTCGGCGACGAGATCGTCGGCCTCCTTAGTCTTGACGACGATGTCGTGAGCGTGCGCGCCGATATTACGGTCTGTCGGTGTTTGAAACACGTTTGCATACATCGCTAGTATGTAGCACCCGCGTTCTTTAGACCAAATGGCATCGTTACGTAACAAAACGAGCCGAACGGAGTGATGAAAGAAGTCACGAGCTGGTCGGACTCTTTCATCGCTATCTGGTGGTAGCTTGAGTAGGCATCCAGAAAAGACAGGGTTTCGCACCCTGCGGTGGAGTCGACGACTTGGTCGATGCGAGGCAGTGGAAAAGGGTCCTTGGGACATGCCTTGTTCAGCCGTGTAATCAACACACATTCTCCATTGCCCTTGACTTCTTTTGTACAAGGGCGGGGTTGGCGAGCCACTCGGGTGGCGACCTCTTTATAAACCCTCGCGCCAAAAGTTTTGCGATCTCTTCTCCTATGATCTTGCGCTTCTCCTCATCGAAGCGGCGCAAGCGTTGAGCGACCGGCCTTGAGCCAGGCCGGATATTCAAGGAGTGCTCGGCGACCTCCCTTGGGATGCCTGGCATGTCGGAGGGCTTCCATGCGAAGACATATCGATTGGCGCGGAGGAAGTCGACGAGCGCACCTTCCTATTTGGCGGGGAGCATGGCTCCAACCCGCACGGTCTTGGCCGGATCCTCGGGATCGACCATGACCGCCTTAAATGTCTCGGCAGACTTGAAGGACCACGCCCCGACTTGCCGGAGTTGAGGCGACTCGAGGTTTCTCGGAGGTTTTCAAGTTCGACGGACGCAACAAGCGTCGGCCTTGACTCATAACTCATCGCTTTCGCGGTTGTAGGCGAGCTGAAAGAACGCCACGGTGATCACTCCTGTGCCCTGCATCTTCAACTTGAGGTAGGTGTAGTTGGGACGGCCTTGAACTTGGCGTAGCACGACCTCCCCATGATGGCGTGGTAGGAGCCAGGAAACCCCACGACCTTAAATGTGAGGGTTTCGGTGCGGAAGTTGTCTGGGCTCCCAAAGGTAATAGGCAGATCGATCTGTCCGAGCGGGTGGGCCTGCTGGCCAGGGACGACGCCGTGGAAAGGTGCCTTGCTCGGCCGGAGACGCAAGCGAGGGATTCCCATGGCGTCTAGTGTCTCAATATACAGGATGTTGAGACTACTGCCGCCGTCCATGAGTACCTTGGACAGGCACTTTGGCCCCACGACGGGGGCAACGACCAAGGGATATCTCCCCGGGTGTGGGACGTGGTCGGGGTGGTCGGTCCGATCAAAGGTGATCGGCGACTCCGACCACCGGAGGTACTTGGGCACGGCGGGGGCCGCCGTGTGGACCTCGCGGTGGGCGAGCTTGAGCCACCGCTTGTCGGCGTAGCACGCCGGCCCGTCGAAGATCATGAGGCAGCCGTCGGGTTTTGGGAACTCGGCGTCCGCCTCCTTTGCCCCGGCATCCGGTGCCGGGTCCTGCTTCTTTCCTTTGCCCCGCGAGGGGGCTCCAGAAATGAAGCGCTTCACGGTCTCGCAGTCCCGGAGTTTGTGCCTGATGGCATACCTGTGATGCGGACACGGGATGTCCATCAGCTGCTCGAAGTGGTCGGGCGCCTGCCGTGCCTGCTGCTTGGCAGGGCGGTCGGCAGCGGCGACCACATGGCCCTCGGGGCCTTACTTCCCCTTCCGCTTCCATTTGTCGGAGCGGTCGGAGGGGGCAGCGGCGTCGGGACCGGAGTCCCGCTTGGCCTTCCCCTTGTCAAAGATGGCCCCCACAACCTCCTCGCCGGAGGCGTGGTTGGTGGCGATGTCCAGGAGCTCCTTGGTGGTCCTGGGCTTGGCGCAGCCATGCTTGTGGACCAGAGCTTTGGAGGTGGTGTCGTAGATGAATGCCCCGACGACGTCAGTGTCGCAGATGTCGGGGAGCTCGTTGCATTGCTGGGAGAACCGCCGGATGTAGTCCCGGAGACTCTCCCCTGGCTGCTGCTTGCAGCCCTTCAGTTCCCAGGAGTTGCCAGGGCGCTTGTAAGTGCCCTGGAAGTTGCCGACGAAGAGGCTCTTCAGGTCGGCCCAGCTCCTGATGGTGTTCGCGGGCAGGTACTCGAGCCAGGCTCGAGCCGAGTCCGTGAGGTAAATGGGGAGGTACTGGATGATGAAAAGATCATCAATAGCTCCCCCCGCTCGGCACGCGAGCCGGTAGTCTTCCAACCAGACACTGGGGTTTGTCGCCCCAGTGTACTTGGCGATATTGACAGGCGCTCGGAACCGGGCAGGGAAATCTGCGTTGCGGATCTCCTGACAAAATGCCTGGGGCCCGGGGCCATCAGGGCTTGAGCCGCAGTTGTGGCGTTGACCGCTGTCGACGGCCCGTGATCGGGCCGCTTCGTCCATCATCCTCCTCCGTGCCTCGAGGGTGTTGCGGACGTTGCGGCTGTCGCCTAGGCGCTAAGCGCACGAGTCGTGAGGCTGGGGCGCTCGAGGCGGCGCCGCCTTCGCTGATCACGGGTCCAGCAGCGCGCGCTGCTTCGGTGGCACGAGAAGCCCCGAGTGATGGGAACCGGAGTTTTGCATGTCTTTGCGACGGCAAAGACGCTTCCACCGAGCCGAAGGTTCTGATGCGCGACCTTGGCCTCCGGGTCTCTTGGCTCGGGGATGCGCGAGCAAACATGATCGCTGCGGTGACATTTTGGCTGGCATGGGGGAAGAACGGGAGACCGTCAGACCCCTCGGCGATGGTCTTTGGACTTGGCGTCTTGGCGTGCTTGCAGCGCCAGGCGCGTGTGGGGGCTTGGGCTGGCGCTGCTCCAGGTCGGCCTGGAGCTTGTCCAGCTGGGCCTTTTGAGCCTCCAGCTATTCGCGCTGCTGCTGAAGCTCAGCGCGGCGAGTCTGGAGGCTCTCCTCCGCCTCTTGCGCCTCGGCGTGCCGGGCGGCGGTCTCGGACTTACGGGGGTCACGGCCTGATCGGCCACGCCTGCCATGTTGCACTCGCGAGAGTACAACTCGTCCGAAGTGTGCTCTGCGTCGGAGCTGGAGCCGTCGCTGGAGGAAACCTCCAGGAGTTCGTGGACGGAGGCTGGCGCATAGCCAGCCATCGCCACGAGTCGTGAGCCCTGCGGCGAAGCCTCGCCGTAAGAGGCTCACGCGCCGCACCGTAGAAGCGACGCAAGGCGACGAGCCCGGCGTCGAGGCTCGCGCAGGAGCCTCAAGCCGGAGGTCGCGGAAGGTATCGGTGATGGAGTCCAGGCTCCCAGCGGAGGCCTGGACCTGAGAGATGGCGGGGACGAGCACGAGCTCTCCCGTCGGAGTGGCGACGAAGTCGAGGGAGCCGAAGCGAATCCAGCTCCCTAACGCAAATGCGTCGTCACGGGTGAAGAAAGCCATCAAGAAGGTGACTGGGAGTCCGGAAACGAAGACGATGGCGCGCGAAGCCCCTACCTGGCGCGCCAACTGTCGGTGTTTCGTACAACCGGCAACTAAATTTGTAAGTACAGGGGCCGCGCGTTCCCTCTCCTTGAATGGTTAGACTATGGGAGTCCAAGATGTATACTGGTTCGGGCCAAATATCTCTACGTCCAGTTCGTGGTGGTGATTTTGTATTGCTCGAGGTGCAGTAGACTACACTGGATTACAAGCGGAAGCTAAGGACAAGCCCTTAGCGTTCGTCCGAGTGAAGGGGCTCGGGAGTGTTCGTTTAAGTCGGAATGACTCGAATGTGAATGCGAATCCGAATGCGAATGGCCTTCCCTGGGGGTCCTGCCTCCCTTTATATAAGCAGAGGGGGCAGGTTACACGGGAGTTTGGAGAAAAATGGTAGGGGTATGCTATGCCCAGAGTCCCGGTCTTCGGTCTCGATGGTCGACAGTCTGTTATCCTCGCGGGTTGGTAGACACAACGGGCGGCGTTCCATCGGGAAGGTGCACACCTGCCCTCTGAGTGCTGTCAGTCTTGACGCGTCGTTCTGGTTATGCTCGTACCGCCTCGGGGACGGACGCGTCTTTCCACGCGCACAGGGCCGGAGTGAAGGGATTCGCTTGACTTTGGCACCCACAGCCACCTTGGGAAGGAGCCACTCGCTCCAAAGATAACCGCCACCGTCCATGGGGCAGGTGACCTGCTTGAGGTTGACCGGCGACGTGGCGGAGGTCGCTGAGTTGGAGGTCGTTTGGGATCCGACCTGAGACCAAGTCGGAGCCTGCGGGGGCATCCGACCCGTGGCTAGGTCGGACCGCCCCTAGCGGGCCTAAACGAGGCCGAGGGTCCTTTGTGGGCCCGTGAGGCCTAGTGCCGGATCCAAGACGGATCATTTGGTGTTCCAGCCAATATTTAGTGATAATCCCATTTGTGAGGGACGGAGACTTTGGTAATACCCTCTCTAGCACTCTGCATCGCTGCCGATCTTGCCGCCGTGTCCATACGACTGAGAGAGAGATGATCTTGAAGTAGATGTATACCTTGCTGTGGGGTACCACCGGTATAAGTATTCGTCAATTACCCCCACTCAACGGATAAGCTCAACATATCTGTAGGAGAGGAAAGAAGCGGTGGGGTTACATAGATTCAGCAACCGAGGAGATATCTATAGAATCCAGAGTAAGAAATCATTGAATAAGGAAGACAGTAAAAGGGAAAGAGGCGAGAAGAGATCCAACTCCATGAATTAGAGCTAGGCTTCCTTCGGAAGGGAATCAATCAATCCAATCCAAAAAGCATCGGGAGTGATCGCCGCTGATTCGAATGCTAGATCAACGGGAGAAAGGAAAGCAATAAATAAGTCATGCATATTCATTTATCTCCCACGACGGGATGATCCAATCCAATCTACTGGAGTGGCCATTGCCCGCTTCCCACTCACCACACAAA